>CAVMJV010000054.1:1200000-1682578 GCA_963681835.1 Meloidogyne enterolobii
TATTAATTCTATAAAGTATTCACAGTGTTTCTGTAAATGGAGGAGGTGTACTCTTATGTTGAGGGAATTGACAAAAATTATTTTGAGCAAAAATTTGAAGAGGAAAAATAGTAATTTGGAAATTTAAATGAAAAATAAAAGAAGAAAATTTAAGGAATTTCATTTTTTGTGTGGGGATTTTTGAAAAATTTTTTTGAAATTTTTTTGAAAATTTTTAATTTAATTCCTTAATTGAACCTCCTCAATTCTCCCTTCATTTTATACAACATTTAAAACAAACTTCCAAACATTTAAACAAATAAAATATTTTTTAAATTAAATAAATTATCCATTTAATTCATTAATTAATTAATTAATTAAATATTTAATAATTTTTTAAATTAAACAAAAATTGTCTGAATTTTTGGAAACATTTTTTTCAATTAATAAATTTTGAACTGATTTTTGATGTTTAAAAATTGTAGTTTAAAAAATTGTTTTTTTTTTGAAATTTTATTAGGAGTTGTCTAACTATATTTTAAATTTTTTTTAATTAAAAATTTTTTTTTTAATTCTAATACATCGAAACAATCGAAACATTGAAACAATGCATCGAAACCTCTATATAACATGGACGCTCTCAGCAATATTTTTCCGAGGGAACTTTTTGATGCAACTTTTCTAAGAAGTTTTGAGGTACATTTGATATACTTTTTCGGAAATTTTCTGCAGGAAAGAGTGAGATATCCCTTAGACGAGATTCCTCCTCTATTCCTTTTTATTTAATTAATCACACAGATTTTAAATTTATTTGAATGCTTTTATTTTAAAAAACTAATTTTCTCCTTCCTATTTATTTTAAGCAAAGTGACACACTAGGGAATTCATTCAATCTCTTTTTATCTTAATGTGGAAAAAATTTTTTTGTGAAAAACTAAAAAAATAGGTCTCTAAAACTATATTTAAATGCATTGTGCTGCTTGTTATCAATTGATAACTGATAAACAATTTTTGGTGGCGTTGGGGTTGAATTGGCACGAATTTTGTTTGAGGGTTTGTAAAAGAATTTTTGTGGATTCTTTTATTAGAAAACTTTTTTAGATGCAGTCTGAACTAAGGTTGTTGGTGACCGGTTTATTCTTCCCTGTGGCAGCGCAAAAGCTCTTATTCTTCTCCATTTGACACGCCACAGGGAAAAGTAAACCGGTCGCCGACTCCCTCAGTCTGAACTTATTATAGGCTACCATTTGGGACTGAAAGAAATTTTATCTTACAATAAGGTGCATTTGGGGGTATAGCCTTCCCCACCCACCTCCACACAGTAGCCATTTAAATTTAACTATTAGATTGAGGACAATTTCTGGAGGTGTTTTATAAAGATGTCTCTTTCAGTGTGCTTGTTGTACTTGCCAACTAACTGACTCTGGTGATCGCTTCTA
Source organism: Meloidogyne enterolobii (assembly GCA_963681835.1). Lineage (NCBI taxonomy): Eukaryota > Metazoa > Nematoda > Chromadorea > Rhabditida > Meloidogynidae > Meloidogyne > Meloidogyne enterolobii. The sequence continues at coordinate 1,201,419 of CAVMJV010000054.1, forward strand.
TTTGCGCTATGGACTACTTTTGTGTGCTATAGATTGTAATAATTATGAGGGTTTAAAATGCTGTTGAGGTGTATTACGGAGTTGGGATAGACACACCCGAGAGCCAGAACCCGACTCGAAAGAATAAAATATTTTCTCAATTCGTTCAGAAGGTTGACGGATCCTAGGAAATCCCTAGATATCCGAACTCGGAAATATCCGGATCCATTAACCGCGGTAATACCGAACCATGCCTAGCACTAACTCACGCACGATACTCTTTCTTTTCCTTCCTTAGATGTGCGCATCTTTGGACGTTCCGGTCATTGCTCTCTTTGTTCCGAAACTATTAAACCTGCCGATTGGATAATGGTTATAGACAAAGGAAGGACGCTCTTTTCACATTTAGACTGTTTTGCTTGTTGGAAATGTGGATATAGGTACAGATTTTTTTGGATTTTTATTGGGTTTTTATTAAAAGAAGGAAAGTATAGTCAAACCTCTGATATCTCTTTGAGGCGATCTCTTTTGAAGGGGGTATAGTTTGGCCAGGTCCTCTACCCTGTCGTCTCTTAAATAGAGGTTTACCCAATAATAGGTGTTTATTATAGAGAGAGGTTCTCGAAATTATTTTTCAACAAATTTTCAAAGATTTTGTGTCGGCGAACCATATCATCTTGAAAATGGGCTTGTTGTCTGTAATTTTGATTTCAAAAAAGTGAACTAAATTTTGGTTAAAGTCCTAGAGGAAAGAACTACAGAAAATCACACAACAGTTAATTACCAACCCACTATCAATTTCTACTAATAGTCGGATCTCCTTTACATACACCCTTTAGTTTTGAAATAATGTGGACGTAAAATTGAGAAGTATCGTTTAAAGGGACACAATCATCACCAGTGGCCAATCAACCTTAAAAATGGTACGCAGAGTGTCTGTAAATTAGGGTGTAGATAAAATTCAAGTTTGATTGTATGCATATACCAGGGGTATGCCAAAACAGTTTTTAAAAATCCGTGAAAGGCGAAACATCAAAAAAAGCGAAAATCCGAAAAACTGGCACATCCCTGGCCTATGCCTATTTTTAAATCATTTTTCCTTATTTTACTTCAATAACAGTTCATTTATTGCTTTGTTACCATAGAAACAATTTTAAAAGAAAAAGACTTTTTTTGCTATTTTTAATGTTCACTAGACGATAAATTCTTTTTAATTCTATGGAGAAATAAAAAAATAATTTTCTTTCCCCCAAAAATTACTTAAATAATTTTTTTGAATAAAATGGAAGATTTAAATAATAAATATAAAGAAAATGAAGAAGAATTTAATAATGATGGAGATGAAGACAATTCTTCCATTGAAGAAAAGTATTTATTAATTAATGAATTACCCGATTGGCAATTAATTGGTAAGTGCTTTTTAGATTAAAAAATGAGCTAATAAAATTTAAAAAATACTTGTTTAAGGCCTTTATGCCTTCTTTCCTCTATTAAAGGTGTTAGTAGTTGGATTATTTATGTCTTGAGGAAAATAAAGTAAGGCTTGCCCCGTCATCCTTCTCCTTCCCTGAAAATTTTACTAAAGGTTCTCATCCACCTTTTCCTAGTCAAGGAAAAGGTTCGCCTCTTCAATTTTTGGGAGATCAAAAGAAAGGGAAGGGGAAAAGAAGGAGGATAACTAGAATCCATGTGTCGTTTCAATAACTAGAATGAGGGGGATTCTCGATAACTAGTATCCCCCTAAATAACTATAACTAAAAAGGAAGTATTTTCAAGTCCAAAAATTATCAAATTTATTTTAAAAACACTCAAAATTTTATTAGAAATCAAATTAATTTAAACAAAAATTCTTTTTAGATGAAATTAGTATTAAATTATTAGAACAAGGCATTGGAATATTTGAAACATTACAACAAGCACTTCCCTCTGTTGTATTAGCACAAATTAATAAAGTAATTTTAGGTAATTAACTTTACAGTAATTATGACAAAATGTCAAGTTTTTCCACATTTACATTTTGTCGTGTGGCATTTTGTCGAATAAGCTAATATTGGCATTTTGTCATTAGACGTTTTGTCAAATTTTACCCTTGACGACTTTTTGTCATGTTGACAATTTGAAACTTTCCCCGGAAGGCAATTTATTTAAAAATTAAATTTTAGATGAAGAAAAAACAAAAAATGAAGAAGAAAATAACCAAAATGTCTGTACATCTTCACAAATATTAAAATTATTTCGTCTAGCCCAATTCCAAATAGAATATTTACTAAAAAGTCAGCAAGAGATGGTTGTTAAAGTTGAAAAAATGGAAAAATTGGCTAAAAAATATAAAAGAGAAAATAAAATAATTAAAGAACAATTTTGTTATGGACCTAATAATGAAGTTGAAAATGAAGTTGGAGAAAATGAAAAGAAAAATAAGAAAAATATTGAAGAATGTAGTCATTGGAAGAGAGAATTATTCAGGGTTAATTTAATTAAACTTTAATACCCTTTATTTTCTGAGATCCCCCAATCCAAACTACAACACTTTTAACTAGGGTAGCACCTCGAGTCTTCGGGGTTCTGTTCGGGGTTTTTGCCAAAAAATAGTCGGGATTTCGGGAGTCGGGTCGGGGTGTTGCCTAAGAATTTGTCGGGTTTCAGGGGACGGGGTGTTACCCTACTTTTAACAAAATTTAATAAAAAAAACATTTAATTTTTTCAATTTTCACAGTGTAATGAATGTAATAAATTATTTTTACATTCAAATTTTTTATTTGAACATATTCAACGTAAACATAACAATAATCACAACAACAATATAAATATTAATTTAAATAATTTAAATCCAAATAGTAAAGCTATTAAAATTCTGGGAGTAAAAAATGATGATTTTATATTAGACAATAATGAAAAATTAATTAATAATGATAAATTAAATAATGTAAAAAGACAAAGAAGAGGACATTCACAAGGGTAGTTATTTTTAATTTTTCAAAAAAAATTTTTGGGATGGGATGAAATGTCCGTTTTTTATGATCAAAAAGATTTAAGAATTTCACGTTGATTTTGTTGTTCCTCCTCAATCTCTAACTTATTCCGCTCACAGAGACAGTAATGACAGGATATAATTAAAATTATCTAGAGGGATAACTGAAAGATACAGAAATGTTGGATATATATCAGGGGTGTGCCATCTCGCCTTCAGTCAAAATTCCTCCTTTTTTGAACTCTCGCCTATAAAATCAGTTTTCGGCACGCCTCTGATTATGTTAGATGATGTGCACTCGCTGATAAAAATCAGAAATTGATTTTAGACACTCCCATCTATCAAATACCCTCTTAAGATAGGGGTAACTTAGAGAATGTGCTAATCAAAAGAAGCAGGATTTGAAAAAAAAAGAAAATATTGGAATAAAAAATAGGATAAAAAAGAGAAAATATTGGAATAAAAAGTGGGATATGTAAAAGGGGATTAAATTAAAACTAAATCTAAAACAGATCCTGGAGAAGTTTACAAAGAAAAAACACCCAAAAACAACAAAACAACACAAACAATCAATTATTAATAAATTCACAAAAACAAAAAACATCTTCATTTTATTATTATCCTAGCAGTGAAAGAGCATCTTCTGTTAGTGAAGAAATTATTGAAGAAAAGAATAATAATGTAGGAGAGGAAAGTACGAATAGAACAATAATAATAAGTGAAAATGAAGAATAAATTTTTAATAAAAATTTTTTCAATAAAATAGTTTTGTCGAGGAGACCATGTTTTTTGCTGATAAAAATTAAAATGTATGCCTAATCCCATCGGTCTTAGGTACTGGCAAACTCAGATCCCAGACACCCCCCCCAGTAAATGACCTTAAAAAACTATTTTTTCTATAGTGAAATGAGTGGTCGAGTGGTTTAAATTTCGATTAATTATTTAGTGGAGGCAAGGTTCGAATCTTAGAGGTGTAAAAAAGTTTTTTCTTTCAAAAAAAATAAATTGCTATATTCTTTTTCGTTTACTATTTAATTTTTGTGTTTAAAATATTTTTTGGGGAGAACAGGTTTATTTTCTCTTTAAATAACACCTTTTATTTCTTAACGATTATTTCACAATCTTTTTTTTTTCTAAACAATTTTCCAAAAAAAAATTAATTTTTAAAAATGTCAGAAACCAAATTAGAAATTATTGTAAATTATTTTTGGATATTTTTTGGAGAGATATATCAGGTTAAATAAATAATTGGTACTCCTGCCATTTAAAGAGACCGCCGTTCTCTGACGATTATGAGACTAATTTTGGCAACAAATTTTAATAGAAAGTAGTAAAGGAATAATTTTAATTGAAGAAAAGAGCACATAATGGTCAGAGAACTGCTGCCCCTTTAAACGGCAGAAGTGCCAAATAATTTAATTTTTTAAAATAATTTTTTAAATTGTTCTAAATAGCTTTGGGCAGCATTAATGTTTACACACATTTTTTATATTTTGTTAAAAGATTGGTTGGTAGAGGCTATTTTTAATTAATTAAAATTTCTGGAATTGGTAAAATGAATGGCGTCTGATTAAAAAAATAATATAATATATTATTTAAAAATTATTTTAAACAATTTATTTTGATAATAAATAGGGTTGCCGACTTCGAGTCGGGCCGAGTCATTTTTATTGGGCCGGCCCGACCGAGTCTTTTTTGGGCCAAAATTCGATGCCCGACCGGGCCGGCAACCCTAATAATAAAATAGTATTTATTAATATTAATTTTAAAAAAGAATTTTATTTTTTAAATATTTTTGAATAAATAACAAAAAATTATTTTACCGAATTTTTAAAAAATATTTTCTAATTAAAGAACATATTCTAATATGTTTTAGTTTGGCCTGACTATGAATTTTTGGCTGACTATGAATTTTTCAGTCCTAAAACCCTAAAAAACAGGTTTCACCAAAAAATACTACGATAAAAGACTACCAAATTCAGAAAAATCCTCCCTGTAACCCCTCTTATACGGAGCCCAAATTTTTAAAATTAATTTATAATTATATTTTTAATGCCAGTAGGGAATTACTCCTTATTAGAATTTTTCTCAAAAAATTTTTAAAAATATTTTTAAACATTTTTCAACGAAAAAAATCTTAAAACACCTCAAAAATCGAAAAAATCAACAAAAATTTTTATTAAATTAATTAATTGGTCGAATTTTTATTTTACCTCCCCCAATAGTTGATCTTTCCACATTTATAGCTTTTCTTTGTTCTCTAAAAGCCAATTTATTTGCTTTCTTTTCTTGACGGCGTTCACGACGTTCTTCCTTTATTGCCTTGAAAAACAATTTTTAATAAAAATTTTTGAAAAATTTTCAAAAAAAACCTGTTTTCTCAGCCTTCTTTCTTCACAAGATTCTCCTTTAGGTCGAAATGTACTGGCTGTAGAGACATAAGAACGAACACTTTTAACATCATCTCTACCATCAACTTCCATTTCTGACTGAAAAATAAAAATTTTTTAGATCATTCTAGGGAAAAAGTTGAGAACAAGGACAACGCCTATCCGATTCTTGAAAACAGGAATTTTTGTTTCTCGACGTGATCCCTAATGTGAGATGTTAAAAATCAATCCAAAAATGACCCAAAGTTTTACAACTCCCAACTCAAGACTAAAAAAAGATAATTTACTCCCCTCCCCAAAGCTCATAAAAAACAAAATTAACCTCATTCAAAGAATGTTTTGACTTTCTTCCAGTTGAAGCTGTTTCACGAATCTCGGTTGGTTGATTGAATTTCTAAAGAACAAAGAGTAAGAGTAATTTCATCTTTTAAAAAATTCTGTCCTTTTACGATGGTGCAAGGGCGTATCCAGGGGGGGGCTGGGGGGGGCTAGAGCCCCCCCCGAAATGGGGAAAAGGAAAAAATTTGAGGAAGGGTTGGGGCAAAAAAAGTGAATTTTTTTGGCCTACGGCCTCTGAAATTTAAAAAATTTTCGCCTGCGGCGCTGAAAATCAAATTTTTGGCGCCTGCGGCGCCGAAAACGTGATTTTTTTGGCCTACGGCCTTCCAAAATTCAAAAAATTTTCGCCTGCGGCGCAAAAAATGGAAGAAATCTGGCTTCTTGAGCTCCACAATCCTTAAAATTTTCGCCTGCGGCGCAGAAAAGATGAAAATTTATGTACAAAAAAATCTGTGTCCGGAACGCCAAGGTAAACGCCAAAAATTTTTGCGCCCACCCAGTGTTAGCCCCCCCCGAAACCGACCCCCTGGATACGCCCTTGCGATGGTGTATAATGCCCTACAAGTCAGAAATGGGTACGTTAGTCCAAGAAACAACCGAAAAAATTCCCAGTCAGCTTATTAAACTTTAACAGCCCCGAACTCGTTAAAAATCGACCCTAATTTTTATTTATATTCAATACCTGAACATTTTCCTTCTTGCTCCCAAAGTCAACAATGCTCATTTGCTTTTTTGTTTAGTTTAGAAAAATTAAATAATTTAAGATGGACATTTCACTTGATAAAATAATTTTAAAGTTAAACAATAACTTTTTTAAAAATTTAAAAAAGGAGAATATTTTTTTATCAGATAACAACAAATAAAATAGAGATCGGACCGAGACAAGATCTCGAGCGAAAATACCGGTTATAAGATAGAGATTTTTAAAGATATCGATCTCAATTCTCGTACGACCCTCCCAATCCGCTCTCTAAAATAAACAACCAATAATTATTTTTATACTAAAGTCACTCAAAAAGTCATCTTGTGTGGATACATCCCTTTAGCCAGATGGAAGCGAGAGCCAAGATACCCAAAGAGGTATTTTTTGTCAGGATGAGCACGGATAGCCTCCAAAACACCCGCATCAACAAATTTTTGATCAGATTTACGCTGCTGTGTGACCTCGTACTTCTAGAAAAATAAATAAGAAATGTCAGAAAAACTTCAAAAAACCTGTTTAGCACCACCAGCAAAAATCCCTCCTTTTGATTTGTCGGCCAATTTCCCACTCTTACGTTTGAAATAAGAATCATTGACGTGAACGGGAACCTCCAACTTGCTAATGTCGATTTTGGTACTGGTAGCAATAACAAAAGCCTGCGCAATGCGTCGAAGTGGGCATGAATTGATTTTAAGAGGGCCTAAAATTTAACAAAAGATAAAGTGACTAAATTAAAGTATCTTTACTCCTTTAATCTCAAATTAAATGGAAAGACAAAAAATATGGGGAAAAGATAACCAAAATAGGATCTAGAAGCGAAAATATGGAGGTATGTAAAAATGCCTAAAATAGATGGACTCCAATTTAAATAAGGAATCGTCAGCTTTGAGACCCAGATAGATTAATTAAATTAAAAATTAGTATACCAGTAACAAGAAGAAGACCAGACTTTTCCAATTGCTTCAAAAAGACAACACGTTTACCACGATGACGACCCACCAAAATAATCAAAACAGTCCCAGGAGTAATTGACTTGCGAAGAGGAACCTTTTTTGTTTTGCGTTTGTTGCGTTTAAGAAGTTGAGGAACTTGAGGAAGAAGTTTAGGCATTGACATTTTTATTTTTATCAGAAATAAAAGAATCTAAAAAAGGAGAAAATTTAATCAACGTACTGCTAAAACGAGAAAAAATAAGGCAAAAAATAAATGACTGAAAACTGAAAGCTAAGAAAAACTAAGGAAGATGGGAAGGTCTTTTTTGCGGACATGTATCTTTTTTCAAATAAATTATGAAAAATTATAAAAATGTGCCCATTCGAGATTAGTAACCCACGCGGAGCAAGATTCATCGTCCGTAATCCCGCATTTTTATGATTGTTGAAATTCTGCGGCCTCTCATCAGATATTGGTCCCAAAATTGGAAAGGGTAAGAAATTTAACAGCTAGTTATGGGTTGGGGTCGTTTTGGCGCTGACCCGTTTTGACGCGAGAACAAAAAAGTGGCACTTAGGCGAGACCTAAATTTATAAAATTTTTCTCAAATTTCTTTAACATCCTTGACTACCTCCTCCAGAAATTTCAGAATTTTTCATCCAATATTTCCGAAGTTATAGTCGATAGACCTTGAAAAATTATGCATTTTGCAGAAAATCAACATTTTTGGCCACAATTTCCGAAATTCTTGATCAAAAATTCTGAAATCTTTGGAGAACCTAGATAAAGGTACGAGAGTTATTATTGCAAAATTTTATCAATTTTGATAATGAACTCGCTATCTTATAAGCTCGCGCCAAAACGGCCCCGCGCCAAAACGGCTCAGTCCCCTAGTTATGGCTTATCGCTTTTTGCCGCGCGCCTACTCGGGCGTGTCCCTAGCGGATAAATTATGGAAAATAAAAAAATGTGTTCATTCGAAATATCAATAAATTTAATCTAACGGTATAAAAACCAACAAATTTGGAACCAATTCCAGAAGATATAATTACAGCTCGACGTAAAAGAAATGTGACTGAAAAACTTTGCCTACTAGCGATCCTAATCTTCATTTCGTTAAAAAACTGCTTATTAAATAGAAAATGAAGGTGGGATGAAAAGTCATTTATGAAAATGCCAAAGGAGTAAACATTCAAATCCCTAAAACTTCCTCGTAGTAACCACTAACCCCTGTCCTAATAAACCACAACTGGGTAACTTGGCCAGTTTTTGTCAAATTTAAATTTGAAACAAAATCTAAACTACTCGATTCCCATACTAACGTCAAATAAACCTAATCCAAAAAAGCTTACACTATTATATATTTGAATGTTGTTAGAAAATTAAATGGGTAAAAAATTTCAAGTAATTTGTATTGTATCTAACAATAATGTTTTTCAAACAAATCTTGAATTTTAACAAAAAGCATAACACATTTACCAATTAACAAACAAACAACTTAATAGAGCCCGGAACTTAATACCGAAAAATAACACAAACAGCCATATAATAAATACCGAAAAATACCGTAGAAAGTATGTTACCGTCCGGGCTCTAACTTAAATATTTTTCAAAAAAAGTCCATTAAAAATTCATCTTATGTGGATACATCCCTTTAGCTAAATGGAAACGAGAACCAAGATAGCCAAAAAGATATTTCTTTTCAGGATGAGCACGGATAGCGTCCAAAACACCCGCATCAACAGCTTTCTGATCCGTTTTTCGCTGCTCGGTAACCTCATACTTCTAGAAAAAAAATCAGAAAATGTCAAAATAACGATAAAAAACCTGTTTAGCACCATCAGCAAAAATTCCACCCTTTGATTTGTCAGCCACCTTGCCAGTCTTTCGTTTGAAGTAAGCATCATCAACGTGAACGGGAACCTCAACCTTGCCGATGTCAATTTTAGTACTGGTAGCAATAACAAAAGATTGTGAAATACGGCGAAGTGGACAAGCATTCAATTTAAGTGGGCCTAAAATTTGATAAAAGATAAGCAATAAAAGTGAAACTCTTAATATCAAATTGGATGTCAGGGAGAAAAATAGGGGAAAAAGATAACCAAAAGGGGCCTGAAACGAAAACACGAAGAAAAAAGTGCCGGCCTATAAACTTACAAGGAAAGGTTGTAAGGTGTCCGACCTTAAAACGGTCGAGACCGGGAATCCAACGTAAAATGGAATCCAACTGAATGAGGAATCGTCAGCTTTTAGACCCAAAAAGCTAAAATAAATTAAAAAATAGATATACCAGTAACAAGTAAAAGTCCAGACTTTTCCAATTGCTTCAAAAAGACAACACGTTTCCCACGATGACGACCAACCAGAATAATCAAAACAGTCCCAGGAGTAATTGACTTGCGAAGAGGAACCTTTTTTGTCTTGCGTTTGTTGCGTTTAAGAAGTTGAGGAACTTGAGAAAGAAGTTTAGGCTTAAAAAAATTTATTTGAAATAAACTTTTAAAGCAATTACTGGCTTTTGGACAAGAATCTTTCTTTCTCCTCCATTTTTGTCCCCTCCAATTTTCTTAACAATGAATTTCTCCTTTGCCTCAACTTTTTTTTCTTGCTTCTGATAAGGCTTTTTAAGCTTTTCCCAAAGTCCGCGTTTGTGAAACATTCGAGCTTTTGAGAAACGAAGAACGCCCGGTGCAATTTCGTAATTACGAGGAAGCTTTAGAGTTGGTTTTCTTGAAGACATTTTTAAGTTTTTTTTATCTAGAAAAATGTGGAAGCATACAAAGGAAATTAAAAATAAAACAAGAAATAATGAAAATAAGTGGGTGTGTGTAAAATAGAGGTCGGTACGGGAGGGATCCCGCGCGGGATCTTTGCGGAATCCCGTCCCGCAATCCTCCATTTGTTTGAATTGCGGGATGAGGGAATTATCCCGCGGGATCCAATCCTACAGATATTAAAAAAAATCACGCATCCGGGATCCCGCAAACAAGATTTTACCGACCCCTAATGTAAAACACGAGAATTGCCCCAATCAATGCTTCTTTTGGATAAGCAATTTTAAACCCAAAAAAGCTAGTTTAAGGGCGAGTTCCTATCTTTTCCTGTTCGTAAAACACTGCACTCTACATATCGTTTGACAAACTCTACATAAGTTAGAACCTCAAGCTAAATCCGGATCCTACCCTTAATTAGAAAAAAAGATTTCGTTTATCCAAAAAAGCTAACGCGCGCCAGACTCAACTGCCCATTTTCGACGGTAGGGGACCATTGAGTCCCGCCGTTTGAGTCCCGCCGATTGAGTCCCGCCGGTTGAGTCCCTGGCCGGTTGAGTCCCGGCCGATTGAGTCCCGCCGGTTGAGTCCCCACCCAAAAGGGGACGTTTGAGTCCCCTATTTCTTTCTAGGATCTTGATGGATTAAGTGGGATATATGGAGTTTTGAATTGATATAAGAGTATTTGGGGAGATTTTGAGTGATAATGATAAATATGGAGGGATTTAAAGCGATTTGGAGTGATTAAATTGGATATATAGACGGATTTTCAAGACGGAATTATTGCGGGTATGGTACCACTTTGGGGTACATTATATATGAATATAATGATGGCTTATAGGTACCTACCAAACTACCGGGTACTACCTCCAAATTGGTAACATACCTGTAATACTTTCCTGAGAATCATACGTAAACTTGGTGCCTTTATTTAACAAGTCCTAGTTGGGGGACATAATCTATAATCCCTCATATTCCTGTACAATGTACCCCAAAGTGGTAACATATCCGCAATAGACCCGTACTGGGAATCATACATACTTGTGTAAATCCTAGAAAGAAATACGGGGACTCAAACGTCCCCTTTTGGGTGGGGACTCAACCGGCGGGACTCAATCGGCCGGGACTCAACCGGCCAGGGACTCAACCGGCGGGACTCAACCGGCGGGACTCAATCGGCGGGACTCAAACGGCGGGACTCAATGGTCGCGTTCCGCATTTTCGAAAATCAGAATGCCACAAGATTTTTACTAACTTCTGCCGGAAATTTAAATTTTCTTCCTTGCTTCTCTTTTTAAATCCCTTCCGATTTTTCTGCAATTTTCGGTTGACTTTATTTGAATTCCTATATTTTAGACTTCTTAAATTACACAAAAAATGTCAGTAGATTTACAACAAACTCAACAAAACAACTTAACAACACAACAAGGCAAACAATATCATCCTGTGCAATATTGTCTTTTTTATGACTTTTTTAGTTAATTTTTTATTTTCTTTTTAAATTTTATATTTTATTTTCTAGCTGTCTTTGCCAAAGGCCAGTCAATTATTCAAAATATACAAAGTGGATCTGTTCGGCTGGAAGGGTTTATTTTTTTCATTTTCAGTTTAATTGGGAATTATTAACTTTACGTACGTAGTAACTAATTTTTTTATTTTACCATTTTTAAAATTCCTTTGTATTTTTTAGAGCTTTACTTCTAAGCAAACGTTACAAAGCAGCATTAAAAAGAGCAATAAAAATGTTGGAACAATCTGATATTTTTGTAGACTTTTCGCAAACAGATGTTCTTCAGCTTGGAGAGGAGCTTTGTTCTGTTAATCTTATTTGGTCATTAATTGAGGCTGTTTCTATTAGACCTTCAAGTATTTTTTTTTAATTTTCTTTCTTTAGTTTCCCCTAAAATAATTTATTGAGATAGAAAAGAAATTCTAAAATGGTGGAACTTTATTTTTAAGAGCACTTTTCAATGTGTTTTTAAGAGTGCCGGGTTCTGCGATATTACTTGATTTTTTAACAATTGTTTGTTGACTTCCAATGATTTCTCAATAGATTATTCTTCATCTTTAACCCAAATTCTAATCAATCCTTCAATAATTTTAGATAATCTTATTTCCATTGATTTACTTGAATGGGCACGTGAATGCTTTCCTTCAACTCAGTCAGTTGTTCCAAGCTCGCAAGAAGGCCGACCACATGAGACGAGTTTTTTGAGTTCGATAATGGAGTCTTTAATGCAGCAAGAAAAACCTGAACTTCATGACTCTTATTGGAATGCTGTAAAAATTTTTGAAAAATTTTTTGAAAATTTTTAAAAATTTTTTAGGTAATTAGACAAGCAATTGTAGCGGATTTCGAAACAGTCGCAACACTGTTACAATTCCATTCTGAATATAAAACTAATGAGCATATAAGAAAAATGGTTAAAATTTTGAATGCTGCAAATGATGCTCTTTTTAAACATGACAGGACAAATTGTGAAGAATTTTTATCTTTAATTAAGGTTTGTGGAAAATTTATTTTCGATTTTTAATTAAAGTTGTTTGTTTTCATGGTCGATTGGTTAGTGAGTTTGGTTATGTGGTGAGCTGAGTAGGGTTCGAGTTTTTTGAGTCCCCTAATATTTTTTATTTGTGTTAATTATTTTATTGAGAATCTATGTATTTTTTGGCATTTTATTTTTAGAAAATTCGTGATTTCACCTCTCAAAATCAACTCAGCCGTCTTAACGATAATTTGGCTGTTATTTGTTCTTTGGTTATTGGAGATAAGGGAACTTTTAGAAAATATTTTGACATTTTCCGTCCAAGTTGGTTTGAAGTACTTCCTGCTTTTCTTTTATTTTTCTATCCGTCTGTGGATGATGAACAATTGCCTAAAGTTATTGAGGTTTGTTAGAAAATAATTTTTTTAATACCCAAGAGAAGCTTCTCAAGAACCTTCCCATTTAAATTATATAATCACTAATAATAACCTGTGACCTTATTTTTGAAAATTCTTGAGTTCTCATTATTTCCATACCATGATTTTCATGCTAATTTTCTTCCAAATTTTCCCTTTTTCCCAGTATTTATTTTCCCCATTTCCCTTTGTAGGCTCGTAATTATTCTAATGTAAGGTTTTCCCAATTCCTCTTGGTTATGGGCCTGCCCCTTTGTCTCTTTTCATTTTTTTCTGGTCCAACAATGGCATAAGCCTTATAAGCTCTTCTTCCTTTACCAATCCTTTTTTAAATTTGGGTTTAATTAAAAAACTTCTCGCTTTTTCCCATCATTTTGAATCTGTTTTTATTAACACTTCTTTTTCAGCGTTTATTTGAATTACTTGGACTAGCTCGCCACCAACTTTCAAAAATTGAACAAACAGTTTTGGCCATATTAGAATTAGACTTAATTCGTGCATTAAAAATAATTTGTTCTGCTGGACCTTCACTTTGTTGGTTTGCTGTTCATTTAGTTGATTTACTTCATTTTCATGACCCTAATTATTTAAATCCTGAAGCTTCAAATATTTCTTCTTTTCAATTAAAATTTATTTTTCAAGATGAGGTTTGGTTTAAATTAATTTTAATTTTTTTATTGCTGTTAGCCAAAGAATTCACCAGAAGCCCCCTGGCGTAGCTGGGGCTAAAGCCCCCCCCCCCCGAAATGGGGAAAAGGGAAAAATTAGAGCAATGAGTTGGGCAAAATGATTTTTTTGCCTATGACAGTTCAAATTTAAAAAATTTTTGCCTGCTGTGCTAAAAATGTAAGAAATCTGGCTTCTTGGGCTCCAAAATTTTTGAAAATTTTCGCCTATGACGCTGAAAAATAACAACACCCAATTTTAGCCCCCGGAAATCGATCCTTAGCACGCGCTTGCTGTTAGCCCTTCTACTCTAAAAAATTGAATGCTGGAAATTTAGACCTTAAAATAAATTTATTTTTTAACTCAAAAAGAATTTTTTAAATTTTTCCAGACAGACAAAGAAAAGGAAAATTTAGACTTACGTTCTCGTTTACTTGTAGAATATTGCCAATTACTTTTCCAAAATGACCAATTATGGGAAATTGGAGCAGATTATTTAATTGCTAGTAATTTAAAGAATTGTAATGAAATGTTGGAAAAAATTATTGGACAATTTAATTGGTTTGGGAATGTTTCTATAGCTGAAAAAATGTTGATAATATGTGAAAAGTATGAATTGTGGAATGCTAGGGAGGATATTTTGAAGGCAATAACTATGAAGTAAGGATGTTTAAGTAAATTTTTTAAATGTACAGGACTAGGAGGTGGGAAATCTAATTGAGATTTTTTAATTTCGGATATCTGAAAATTTTTTTTAATCCGTCAATCTAAATTAGGTCAGACAGGCAACCTAGATTCATACAGGTTGCCATCGGTTTTTTGCGAGTCTCAAAAATATTTGTTTGTCAGTAGTGGTTAATTGTGTGGGTAATACGAGAATCGAGTTCGGCAGCTTTAAAAGTCGTTTCAATTTTTATCCGGAACCTCGTCTGGGTCCATCTCTAACCGTTAATCCCAATTTCCGAATTTTATCCACTACAAGTCTTTTCTAATTTTCTTTTAAAAATTTAAAGATATTGTCATTTAAATGAATGGTCTACAGCACTTAATTGGGCTCTTCGAATGCAAAATCGAAATTCTTTATCTGCCCATGTTGCTAAGCGAATACTTCAAGGAGCCATTCCTTCCTCTAAAATTGGACAAATGCGAATATTTGAATCTATGGCTGACCAATTTGTTGATTGTTCTGAACTTGTTTTGCTTTACAAATTTTATACTTTTAAAAGACGTTTATGTGAAGGAAATTTACGTCAAGCTATTCAATTATTACACGAATTATTTATTGATAATTCTTCTCCAATTGAATTTCATGTGACTTTGGCTGAAGAAACTGCTCGTTTATTAAATGCTTTTCAACAGGAATTACTTTCGACTGAACCTTTTGACCCAGCTACGGTGAGAAAAATTTTTTAGAGAGATTGGGATTTGGAATATCTCATTTTGTTCCTATCTTTAATTTATAAAGGGAAAGTTGTCGATGAACCGAAATTAGGAACCGAGGACTTTTTCGGTTCGATTCCGGATATCCAAAAATTTCCAAGAACTGATAAGAATATATGTGGGATTAAAATGGAGGAGGAAATGGAGAGATTTCCCGTTTGATCTCTAATCTCTCTATTCTCCTTTCAGTCCAGCTCTTGTTTGGGTACGTTCGACCAAGGTTTACCTTTTTTGTCGACGGTAGTTTTTTAAGAAATATAAGCAACTTAAAGACAAATTTCTTAACTCCAAATTTGTGTACATAATAGCGGATTCCGACTATCAATTTTCTAATTTTTCAGAGAATTACTGGATTAGATAAAGAATCAATTCAAGATATGTTTAGAGCTTTAAGTATGTTTCAACTTCAACAAAATTTATTAGAAAGTGCTTCTATTGGTGAAAAAGAATCACAACAACAATCATCAAAACAACAAAAATCTTCTTCATTACTTTTTTCTGATTCATCATTACCTTCTTTAGAAGTTTATAAAAAATTGGAAGATTTAATCCAAACACTTAGACCTATGTTGGCAGAATTATTAGCTTTGAGTTGCTTGACTTGAAAATTTTAAAGAAATGAGGAAATAATAATATTAGAAGAGTATTGGAGATCTCTTTCTGTTTTTTAATATTTAATTCTGCTGATTTGTTGTAATTTATTTTATATTTATTATAAAATTAATTAAAGCAGTTAAAATTTGTGTGTAGGGTGGTGACCCAAAAGTGACCGGATTAATAATTCTGATTTTATTAAATTCTGATTAATTTATAGGTAGTTATGATTAGGATTCTGAAATACAAAATACATTTAATGAAGTTCTGTATTTTTGTATTTTAAATTATTAAAATAATAAATCAGAAAATATAAAATACAGAAATCAGAATTTTAATTTAAAAAATTATTTTTTTTCTCTTTTTTATTTCCAAAGTCTATAAATACCAACAATCGAAGCTATAAGAAAAATTAAAGAATTTTGGGAAGAATTTAGCTTTCCAGCCCATAAAATTCCTTTAGGAAGAGAATTAACAGCAGCAATAAAATCAGCGATTAATGCAATAAATAAAATAAATTCGTCTTTAATTTGAGAAAATTTTCTTTGAATAATTTTAATAAAAATCTGGCGAATACAACGAGTTATACTTGTAAGTAGTGCAAATATCCAAAGGTGGAGAGATAACTAAAAATAAAATTATATTCTGAAAAATGTGTTTTGATTCCGAAAATGTGTTTTTTGCTTTAAAATAATTTCAGAATTTAAAATGTATTTTATTTCTGATTTTATGTATTTTGCGTGTGTGTGTGTGTATTTAATTCTGAAAATTTAAAATTCTGATTTTAAATGAAAATGTGTTTTTGCTGTGTTTTGCTTATTTTAAAATGTATTTTCTGATTTTAATCTTATTAATTCTGATTTTAAATTCTGAAAATGTGTTTTGTTTTCACCTGGAAACATTTTGCAGAATTTCTTCCCAAAATTTTTGCCTCGGATAACCAACCAATTGTTTCTGTCCATCCACAAAATAAATATAGAAGGGTAGTTGATGTGTTAAAGAATGTTTCGATTTTGTCGGTTGAATTGTGCCAATTTTGGGGAATTTTAATTGCCGAGAAAATGAGTGACGGTTGGGAGAATAGACGATACTGTGAATAAAAAATCAGAATTATAAAAGAAAAATACAAAATCAGAATTAAAAATCAGAAAGGCAAGAGTTAGACTAAATACAAAAACCAGAATAAATGAAGACACAAAAATACAAAAATCAGAATTATAAAACAAAAAGAAAAATACAAAAAATCAGAATTATACAGAAAACACAAAGAAAATACAAAAAAATACAGAACCAGAATTAAATAAAAAATCAGAATTATACAGAAAATACAAAAAAAATACAAAAATCAGAATTATAAAATAAAAGAAAAATACAAAAAATCAGAATTTCAGTAAAATTTAATTAAAAACACAAAAAATACAAACCACTAGACGAGCTCTACTCAATTGTTTAGCAAAAGCAGCAAGTTTCTCCCCTTTCTGCCTATCACGAATTCTGGTTGAGATCAATGCCAATGAACAATAAAGAGTTCTTTTAAGTTGAAAATCTTTTTTGTTTTAATTTTAAATTAAAAATTTATTTTTTTTTTATTTCTTGCCAACCTAATAGCTTTATCCCTCCCTGTGTATGTGTCCAATAAAGAAATTAATTGTTCAAAAAATAATTTTTTATTTTCCATTTTTAATAAAAATATTTTTATTGATTTAATAAAGACGATAAAAGAGTGAGAAAATAAACGAAAAAATTATTAACGAAAAAGGGGAACGATTTAGATAAAAAAAAATATTGATAAATTAATTGTAATTAAATGAAATACATAAGTTACACATTAAATTCTGAATAACCCTTCTTGTGTTTTTAAATGTCTTAATTAAATTCTGATTTACTATGTGTTTTTTGTTCCCAAAATTCTGATTTTTATTAAAATTCTGATTTATTCACAAATTCTGATTTTTTAATTAAATTCTGATTTTTGTGTTTCGGTTCCCAAAATTCTAAGTTTTTAATTCTGACTTTTAATTCTGATTTACTATCTAATTCTGTTTGTATTTATCGGTAAAATTCAATTTCGTACCCCCCCCTCCTATTTTCCTTCTTCAAAGTATTATAAAATGGTCAGTCAGACTAGATTATAGAACTCGTCGAGCTGTGTCGAAGGACACCAAAATCAAAAAAATTGGACTCGATTTGACCGCAATACAGACCCCTGAAAATTGAACAACCATAGGGGCGAAAACCCATAAGGACGAAAATTTATACAAATGATAGCTCATTCGAAAGAGCTCGTCGAGCTGAGTCGAATGACACCAAAATCAACGTGATGGGACAAGATTTGACCAAGTTATGACATAAAGTCGCCGACTCCGTTAGGTCTACATAATGTCATAACTTTGTCAAACCATGTCTTTCGACTCAGCTGACGAGCTCTTTCGAATGAGCTATAAAATTTTTTATTTCAAAAAATCGCCCCTATGGTTGTTCAATTTTCAGGGATCTGTATTTCGGTCAAATCGAGTCCAATTTTTTTGATGTCCTTCGACATAGCTCGACGAGTTCTATAGTTCGCTTTCCTGTTATAGGACATTAAATTTTGATGTTTTTTTCCATAAATAACTTATTTTATAATTTTGATTTTGTTTTAAAAATTATTAAATTTTTACAAGGAGAAATTAGCACCTTTTCTCTCTCCAAAATTCTTAAAATTTCTCGTTTGACTAAAAAATGTTTAATTTTTTCGCTCATCCCTTCCGAAATTCTCAAAATTTAGCCTGCGGCGCTGAAAAAGAAGAAATTTGGTTCTTTAGCCGTCCATAATTCTATAAATTTTCGCCTGCGGCGCTGTAAATAGAAATAGAATGTTACATCCTTGATAGGTAATATCGAGGGATTGAGTGGTGTAAGGAAAATATCAAAGATTAATATCTGGGGATTTGCAGTGAAATTGTGGATGTCGATGAATCAGGATTTATATTTATATCGGTGATTTGATATCTATGGATCTGTTAGGATTAAGGATAATTCGAAGAAATTCTGGGATCAAAGGGGATATATAATTGGTAGGATATTGAGGATATCATGGGATTTGGGTAGTTCTGTTCGGGTTTTCGGTTCAGTTTTGGTTAACCGAAAGTTTCGATTCGGTTAGACGTTTCGGTTAACAGAAGGATTTGGTGAAACTGACAACCTTACTTAAAATACAAATTTTTTTAATTTGCTAGAAAATTTTTTTAAAGTTCCGGTTCCGGTTCCGGTTCCGGGCCGGAACTTAGAAAAGTTCCGGTACCGGTTCCGGGAACCGGAACTCAAATTGGATCCGGTTCCGGTCAAAATTTCGGTTCCGGTGAAACCCTAGTAAATACACGAAGAAAGACCAAAATATACAAAATTTCTTAAGACTAACTATGCAAAAAAAGGCTAAACCTTTATCAAAAAAGTTTAATTTAAGAAAAAAAATGTTACAAAAATAAATTAATTTGTTTGCTCAAAATTACAAATTAAACAGTTCGATTTCATAATTTAATTTCAATTCTCATCATTCAAATTCAGTCATTATTTCTGATTTTTAAAAATTCCTTCTATTTTGTATTTTTTAATGATTTCATATGGAACATCTTGAGGAAACCAAGAATCTTTTCGATGCCGATAATTGTCTTTAGACCGATCACGTTGATAAAAAAGCATATAAGAATTAGACGATCCGAAAATTTTCTTTCTCTGAGATTCTCGGTAAAGTACTTTAACTTCATTATCATCAAATAAACGCCATTCACCACTAATAAATTTTCGAGTAGCTGCTGTGTAATGACCTTTAAATTAATTTTATTGTAACCTAGTTTAAATAATTGGAGATGTGAGCAGTCGAATTTTTGGAAAAGATTTTAGGGTGCCTGTGGAGAGCAGGGGTATCCGCAATTGCGTAATTTGCGAACTGAAGGCGGAGAGGTGGGGGAAGCATAAATCAATTCACTCAAATCACACTTCTGAAAAATCATGGAGCCCGATCTTGATAGCAAAATTTCTGTGTAATTTAATATGACTGACCAGAGTTTAATTGATTTCCATGATGAAAAATAACACAAGACAAATCATATTTAATATTTTTATATCTTCCATCAAAAAACCACGATAATTTAGTAAACTCTAAAGGAACATCAATATTCTTAACATTCTTTTTTGTACCCTTCTCAGACTAAATATTTTAAAATTGACTCTGTTCAAAAAAATTAGATTGCCTGATCAAAACGATTTATATAGAAAACAAGAATATCAGGTTCATGATCCAATTCAGTTTGCACTGATCGAGAAGTTTTGTAACATTTTGGACATTCCCAGGATGATTGTATATATTCTATTTTTAAATTAAAATTTAAATTTTTTGTTTTTAACTATTACCAAATTCATTAAAATCATCATATATCATATCGCGTAATTTAACAGGTTTAGATTCATAATTAAAATAATTAAGTAAAGAATAATTTTCAATTATTTGTTCTTTCATAGACTTTGTTTCAAATTCTTCTTTTAAAGACAAATCCCATTCAACAATTATTTGAAGTACTTTTTTAACATTTTCTTTTTCGTTTAAAATACTAAAAGAATTAATTGAATTATAAAATATTTAATAATCGGCTGTATATTTAATAATATTGGCTG
The DNA here is from genome assembly GCA_963681835.1 of Meloidogyne enterolobii. NCBI lineage: Eukaryota > Metazoa > Nematoda > Chromadorea > Rhabditida > Meloidogynidae > Meloidogyne > Meloidogyne enterolobii. The sequence goes on from CAVMJV010000054.1 coordinate 1,221,760, forward strand.
CTGAGTAGAATGATCGGTTCGATTTGGAGATTCTGAGCAGAATTATAAAGCTAAATCCTCGATGGACATGCTTTTTCTGATGTTGAAAGGGATTAAAACAAATGCTCATAACTATGCTTATTTAAGTCGGATTTCGATGAATTTAGTACCGTTCGACTCAGCTTGAAGAGCTCTTTCGAACGATATATAATTTGCCATAAAAAGTTTAAAAAATCGAAAAAAATAAAAAGGAAAAAAGGGGGGACCAGCCTTGGAATTGCCCCAAACGATTCCACTCGTCAAGATAAGATTTTTTTATAGTTATTCTGATATTTTTCGATAATTTTATGTGGTTAATAAACTTAACCTGTTAACATATTCATTAAAAAGTGGTTTCTCAATTATAGGGTCAATTCTAGCATAAGCTCCATCAGAATTTTGCAAAAAAAGTGTAAAACCAGCATTCATCTTGTAGAAAAGTTCAGGAAGAAGAAAAGCTCCCTCCTTCATTATTTCAAAGCTTAAATGCCCACAACCTAAATCTCTATTTAAAATTGTAATGTAAGGCTCTCCGAAGCTGCAAAAAAAATTTTTCAGATTTTATATTTTTTTAATTTTACATTTTTCCATTTGGAACACTTCCAAATACAAAATAAACAACAGAAATTATTAAATTATTTTGTAGAAGTTGTTCCTTAATTTCTCCAGGTATTTGAAGAATAATTAAATCATTTTCACTATAAGAGCATGAATCCTCTGGATATAAATATAATTGACCATTTTGTTTAATTTTGCATGCAACCATCTAAAAATATAAAATTTGTTCTATTTTAAATTATAAATTTAGATTTTAGTCTACAGTATACATAAATATGATCAAAAACATATTTACAGTCACTTTTTTATTTCTGTCATTATACCTCAGTTACAAAACTGGGTCTACATAAAAGATACCTATGCCCCTTAGAGATCGGTATTTTCTAAAATCCTGGATCTGAATTCTTGATCTGGGTCCACGAAAAATCCAGATCAGAAAAATTCAGGACGACCAAAAAATGCCTGGATCTGGACTCTGGATCAAGGAAAAATCCAGACTGGACCTGGATCTATACCAATCTGTAATGCCTCTCATATGGTTGAGAATCAATATAAGAAAAATGTCCGGATATCCGAAGGCCTCTACGCCTGTTTCAATAGAATTATGTTTAATTTATTAGACGGTTTAAAATTTTATTAGAAAATATACATATTAAAAACTTTAAAAACAATACATTTTCTGACGAGATATTAACAACTTTCTCTATTTGTTTCATTATATTTTTAACATTTATATAAGATTCAGAAATATCAAAATGAAAACGAGTGATTTTACGTGTTGGATTCATACTAATAAATTTTACAGTAGCTTTAAATGGCCTGAAATATATCTAAAAAATAATTTATGGAAGTAAATTTACGAAGAAAATTTAAGTGGAACAGACAGAAATGGTTCTTCTGATATTTTAACATAATCACAATTTGGAGCAGTACATTTAATTGTTTTTTTAAATTGGCCTCTGGAAAGTTTAAAAATAAAATTTTATAAAATTAATAAACATTTGTATTTAAAGCTTGAAACTATTTAATCGTGAAAAATCTTCATTTCTCAAATTAATAGAAATGTTTAAATAATCGGAATATGTGATTGACGACTAGAGATTGAGTCCAAGAATCCGGAATAAAAAATATTTTTCATCTGCTTGATTGTTTCGACTTTAATTGGTAATTTTTGGTTATATTTCGAAATCAAAAATACAAAATTATTTTGAAAAACTTACTCAAATAATTTCAAAAAAGTAGATTTTTTATTTTCCTTGCTTTTCTCATACACTGAATATATTTTTTCTCTGCAAGATCCATATGCGTTTCTTTCCGAATACTTGTATTTTGTGTATTCATAACTCTCCAAAAAATCCAAAAACTCTCGATCAAGTTTGTTTAATAACCAGAGCAAACATTCATGAGGATCCTATTTAGTAAATAAATTTAAAAATAGTTAATTATGGCACAAAGATCTTCATGATTTTATGGAAGATATTATATTTAAACGAATAGAAAATAAGAAATATTAGGGTACCAAATACTACCAATTATTAACCCCCCCCGTTCTCGGTTAATTCCAATTCGATTTTTAATTTTAGTCAGATACCGGTTTTATTTTTGGGGGATTTTATTGAAAATCACTCATTTTCATATATTTCCGGTTTTTAAAATTTCAAAAAAATGGTTAATTTTAGGTCACAAAAATTACGGTTTCAAAACCGATTGTCTAACCCTAGTAAATATCATAAAATTTAAACTGTCGATTTTTGATTCCAGGATTTTTTTCCTATTTTTTCAATCTTGTCTTTAAATCCTATTTTTTTTATTTTGTAATATTCCTTAAATCCTGTATACTTTATGAATGGAAAAATTTTTTAAAAATAAAAAAATAAATTATTTAAAAAACATTTTGAGTGCCAAGACTAAATGATGAATTTTCATTTGCAACAGAACTAATAGTTTTATGGCAGTAAGTGTCAACAGAAGGGTTATTGAACCAAATGCAGCGAATTGTATCAACAAATGAGTTGAAAATAATATTCTTAAAATTAAAAAATTTATATTTTGATTAAAAATTATTCTTGGGATATTCACAACTAGTTGAAGAAAGGAAAACATCTTAATTAGGTATGGCCTAGTTGGTAAACTACAGACATCGGGGGCTTGGGATAACCTTAGTTAAATCTAGAAATCGGAAAAAATCTCCGTTAATTTCTGCATAAAAATTTAAATTATCGGAAACAGATATTTTTTAGGATCTTCTAAAAAATAATTTGAAAATTTTTTTAAAAACCCCCTAGTCTTCCAAAAAAACAAAAAAAAATAATTTTTTTACAATTCCAGCAACATCAGCTTTATTAGCAACATCGGCACAAAGTTCTAGCCTATGTAAATCAATTGCATCCCAACATTGTTTTTCCAAAGTAAAAACTCTGTTTAAAGCTAAATCTAAGGTGTGGTAAGCACCAAGACGAACATGTTGATTTTCTTGGATGTTTTTGCCTTTAAAAATTTAAAAAATTTTAGGAGAAAAAAAAAAGAAAAATTTTCTCAAACCTTTCAAGTGTAAGGAACATACAGTTGCATCAAAATCGATTGTTTCGACCGAAATGGTTAATGTCCTAAAATTTTGAAAAATTAATTATTTTTACAAATTAAAGAATAAAATAAGAAATTAAGGTAAACTTTTAAGGTTTGTCATGAAAAATAAAACAGAAATGAAAAAATGGTCAGAAAAAAGAAGGGGGAATACTAACAGAATAATTACCCCCAAATCTTTAAAAATGGGGAATTCTTTGAAAAATTAAAAAATAAATAAATTTAAAAACAAATCAGACGATTTAGTCCTTCTAACAATAAATAAGGAGGAAAGGAAATGCGTGTGTATGGAGGAAAAGAACAATGAAATCCTAGGAAGGACAAAAAAAGTTAGACCAAAACCCATCAAAATACCAATCGTGGTAATATTGAACCGGACAGGCCCCCTTTTTTCCTCCCCAATTCTTCCCCTATATTTTTGCAAAATGGTCAAACTTTTTCCTTTCTTCCATCCAAATTTCCTTTCTAATTTTTGCCTACAAGCAAACAAAAAAAATTATTTTTGATATTTTATTTCCCATTTTTCCTCCCCAAATTGAGGAAAACAGTGGGTCTGTCCGGTTCAATATTACCCCAAACGTTAATTCAACACTTACATTTGAACCCGTTGACTAGTTTTTGACCCAGTTGCCGTTTCATTGGTTATTTTCCTCATAGTTGAACTTCTAACAACATCACCAATTCTAAAAAAAATAAATTTAAAAAAATCCAAATTTAAACAAAAAAAACCTAATAAGATTAAAAACGTGCCACATATCCTCATCTTCCTCGCAAATTAATCTTACAAAACCTGAAGCATCTTTTTGAAGGCCACGTTTTAGAATCTTCATGTTGACATTAATAAACCATTTTCTATAATTAAATAGAAATAAAATAAGAAAATCAAACAAGAGCTTAAAATAAAATTTTGTGTGTGACCAAATGAGAAATTTTCTTCTGTGTGACGAAATGGCTTAAAATTAAAATTGACAAAATGAAAATATTTTTGAAATTTTAAAAATATTTTTGGGGAAGGCTTTGGGTTTGATAAATTTTTCTTTTATTTTTACCAAAAAATTTATTTTAGTTAAATGTCAAGCTCACCTTCTAGAAGCGAACATTTTAGTTTAAATACTTCCCAATTAACAGAAAGTAATGAGGATGATAATAATAGAGATGTTTTGGAAAGGACGGAGGATGATGAAGATGACAGCTTTCATCCAGAATTGGAAGACGATGAATTAAGTACAGATGCAAGGACGTTAATTGAGGTTTTGAAATTTTAGTGGATTTTTAAGTTAAAAATTATTTTTAAAAATTTTGAAACCGTAAGGGTGAATAATTGTCGATTTTCTGGCTTCTTTATCTAGAATTCTTCTCGATTATTCCTTAGCTTCTGAATCGAGCAATTAATTTTTTTTCTATTATTAAAATTTTTCAGTTTTCTCAGCAAATTGCTTCTGCTTCCGAAGCAGGCTGTTCAACTCAAGCAGTTTCTGAAGAACTTGTTGACCTTCAACGTCTTCGTCGTACGCAAAAAATATTCAAAGAATTGCAGTTTAATAACCCTGGAAGACAGCTTGTGGAATCTCTGTCAACTGATGGATTGACAGAATATGCAACTAATAGGCCTAAACGGAACAAAAACAGGAATAGAACGACTAATGAAGGTTTTTTTTAGAATTTTTATTGTCGGTCATCCTAACTAGAGGTGTTAAAATCTTCGGAAATCGGAAGGAAAAAAACCTCGAAAATCGAAATTTCGAAACAGCTCTGATACTAACCTGCTCTGTGCAGATTATTTTTGCGGACTCATAATGGTCAGACATTCTTTCCCTCGAATTACTCCTCAATAAGAGCTCCTGATCATATTAGGTAACTCTTATTCCCCGATGGATAGAGAATAGTTCTCTATTTGAAAATTCAGGAGAGCTATTGAAAACATTTTAAAACCCTTAATAACTAAAAACGGACACTTTGACGCAAGGACAACACAAGTCACAATTCTTTCAATTTAAGGCATAAGAGTTGTTGGGCACCATTTATTTTTTCCTATAAATATCAGATTCTCATCTTTGTCTTATTAAAGATTTAAATTCGTCTCTTAACAACTTACTAAAAACGAGCGAAAAATATTTTCACCAAGGGTTTTGCTATAGAAAAAATAAAGGAAGCTCCGATGGACAGATTATATTTTGGGTGTGTGTTGACAGACGTAATGATTGTAAAGGCAGGGTTTGGACAACATCTTGCGAAAGTAGAAAGTTCATTCGTCTAGTTACAGAGCATAGCTGCACGCTAGGTAGTAACTTATTTTAGAGTGAATTTGATTTTTAGCCTTGCGCCAAAGTGGCGCTGTACCTTTAAATATTCCAAAAATTAAAACTGTCCCTAGCCCAGTCTACCTTATATTTATTAGAATAACTGAATTCATGAAAGTCTGAGCTAGACAATTTTGACATAATTCGACTTTCCTTGACATTTTTACTTTTAGTCAACTCCCATTTAGTTCCATTAATTTACAATTTAGAAAATTTTATTTAGAATCATCAAGGAATACCAACAAATCAAGCAATTATACAGGCAAACTCTTCCACAATCAAAAAGGCCATTTAACTACAAGTCGGGGAGCTGTTGATCTTTGCGATTGTCTCGATTTGGAATGTTCTGGTTGTAATTACCCTGTGGGTATTTTAACGAGTTTTATTTGGGGTAGTTAAGAGTTTTAGGTTGTTTTGGGGGTGTTGATTGTAACAGAACTAGAAAGCCTTTAAGGTTTTTTGAGGGTGGGAAGGGGAGTCTTCTGATTTAAAATTATCTGAATATACTTCCAAGATCTAAGAAAAAATATTTTTTTAGTGTAAGAAATGTGGTTCGCAAAAATGCAGTTATTCTTGCCGAAACAATCGACGCACTTATATTGAAAGTATTGATGAATTGGGATCTGGTAGCACAAAAAATCCGTTTCTTTGATCAACAAGAAAATTGTTAAGTTAATTATTTTATTTTAAATTTTTGAATTTTATTGTTCACTCATTTAGTCAATTTATTGTCCACTTGGAAATGTTTTTTGGAATATAAAAATTAGCTTTTTTTCATTTAAGTAAATTTTAGTGAATACTAATTCACTAATTTAAATTTGAGTTTTTTTTGGTATCTTTCAATTTGAAAATTATTTCATAACTTTAAGCAAAAAATTCCAAAGAAAAATAAAATGATTTCCAGTCATTAAGCAACAATTTCAAAGTTATCATAAAAAATGATTATATTGGAGTTCTGTTTTAGCAATGTAAATTTAGAGAAGATAACTTAAAAGAAATAACACACAAAAAATAATAGAAAAATACAGAAGCAAATGTAATTGTGTTTTCCGGAAAATTTATAAAATTATTTTTGAAACACAAAATACACAGAATTAAATATACACTGTTTTCCGGAAAGAGAGCGTATACAAAAAATAATAGAAAAATACAGAAGCAAATTTAATTGTGTTTTCCGGAAAATTTATAAAATTATTTTTGAAACACAAAATACACAGAATTAAATATACACTGTTTTCCGGAAAGAGAGCGTATACAAAAAATAATAGAAAAATACAGAAGCAAATTTAATTGTGTTTTCCGGAAAATTTATAAAATTATTTTTGAAACACAAAATACACAGAATTAAATATACACTGTTTTCCGGAAAGAGAGCGTATACAAAAAATAATAGAAAAATACAGAAGCAAATGTAATTGTGTTTTCCGGAAAATTTATAAAATTATTTTTGAAACACAAAATACACAGAATTAAATATACACTGTTTTCCGGAAAGAGAGCGTATACAAAAAATAATAGAAAAATACAGAAGCAAATTTAATTGTGTTTTCCGGAAAATTTATAAAATTATTTTTGAAACACAAAATACAAACAAAAAAACACAAAACACCCCCACACCGTTTTCCGGAAAGAGAGAATGTATTTTGTATAAGTATTCTGAAAAAAATTCTGAAAATATTCTGGTTTTTCAATAGTTTGTGTTTTAAGCACAAAATATGTACCTGTTTAAAAATGTTGTCATTAGTTTATCTTTTTTTATGTTTTCTATTAAAAAATTATTAGAAGGGAGGGATTATTGTGTTTGCTTCTTATCAATTCGGTGTTGTTTGTTTTTATTTTACATTCGACCTTAAATTTTTTTATTTTTTTTATTTGATACATGTTAAATTAATTTTACAAGAGAGGTTATTATTAATTTTGTAAAATGTCTTTAACTTCGGATAATTCTTTTAATAATGAATATGATTATTCTGACGACATTTATGACGAATCTTTGTGGTCTACTACAAGTTTTTGTGCTGATCCGCTTTTGGTAGATTTTTTGATAGTCTTAAAAATTTCGGGGAATTGGATTTCTGATAGCAACGTAATCCCTGAAAGCTCAGAATTTTATAACCTCGTCCCTTTTAAAGGCAAAAGTTGGGAATCTGCGGTGTCCCCATCTCCTCTCCAACGCCCCTGTATCTGTGTTTGTATTTTCCTTGTATTTTTCTAGACTTATTCTCCAAACTCAACATTCCCTTCAATCAGTAATTGCCTCCAACACGCAATTTTGGATCAACTAGCCCCATTACTTTTACTTATTTCTTTGCCTATTTTGTGGATTACCTTATCTAATGCTAAAATTGAATATAAAGCAACTAAAGAGGAGGAGGAGGAAGAAGAAGAAATTGGGAGGGCACCTCATAGTGAAATTGAATTAATTAAAAAAGTTTGTATTTAAAAAAATATTTTGTGTTTTCCGGAATTTTTTAAAATTATTTCCGGAAAATACACAACAGTAGTTTCTGATATTAAATAATTTTAAAAATATCTTTCCGGAAAATACATTATGGTTATTTTATTATTCTGATTTTTTAATGTGACATTAAAAAACCTATTTGTGTTTGTTGTGTTTTCCGGAAAAACATTTCAGAATATACATATTTGTGTTTTACCACCTAAAATACATTATATTTTGTTTCCGGAAAGGTTCTGATTTTATGAGAATTTAAAAGATTTGTATTTTCCGGAAAAAATCAGAATTATTTGTATTTTACCATTGAAAAGTGCATTATTCTGTTTCCGGAAAAATTCTGGTTTTCTGAATTAATTTAGAAAATTTGTGTTTTCCGGAAATTTAAAAACAGAATATCTTTGTATTTTACTAAAAAATACAATTTTGTTTCGATCTGATTTTCTGAATGAATTTAAAGGGTATGTGTTTTCCGGAAAATTAAAAACACTTCAGAATATATTTTTGTATTTTACTGAAAAATACAATTTAAAGGTGTTGATAGCAGTTTTGGCTGGTTCTCGTTTATTTCTCTTTGTAATAGCCAGTTATGAATTACTTTGGCAAAACAAACCAATTCCTTTAGTTGAATTGTTTTATCCTCTAACACATTTAATTACTTTGGTAAAATATTCTTTTAATTTTTAAAAATTATTTTCCAGGCTTTTCTTTTTTATTTCACCGAACAATTTCTTCGCCTTTCTTTAGCCCCTCCAGGGCCAATATTTTGTGTTTGGCTATTTTTTGTTTTGACTGGCTTACCTGAACTTTTTAATTTAATTAATTATTGTTTTGGAAATGAATTTTATTTTGTAAGAAAAAAATTTTTTTTAATTAAAAAATATTTTTTTAAAGTTGTCTACTTGTATAGCCAAACTTGTGTGGTGGCCTTTATGTTTTTTTCAATTTATTCTTAATTGTTTTTCGACTATTCCAACTGGACATGTAATTAATGTTTAATTTTTTGTTTAAGAATTTTATTAGAAAATCATATACCTAATTTCATCTGTAGTGGACTAAGATACTCCCTATATTAGATAACCTCTATTTAAGAGATGTTTTCAAAAAGTTGGTTGGCCACCAGCACCGCTTCACTATTTAACCTTACAGTCCCAAATCCCCATCGATCTAGGGAACATCAGACTCAAGCCTTCTCTGTCTATTTAAGATACGCCTACCTCCTTATAAGCTACAATATTTTCATCCCCGAGATGAGGCCCAGGCTATAGCTAATTTAAAAAAATTTCGGTTTTAATTTTCCAGTCAAACCAATCACCAGAAGAAAAAGTTTCCTTTCTCAACAACCAATTATTTATTTGGTTTGACCCTCTAGTTAAAATCGGCCATAAAAGACCTATAGTTGAAAAGGATGTTTTCCGGTTGCTTCCGGAAATGGGTGCTAAAAGACTTTTCCGAAGGTGGTGCAAAGAAAGGGCAAAACAACAAAATGGGAAGAGTGGTGGTGGGGAGTTATTAATTTTCAAAGAAAATTTTCCCCTCTTTAGACTTCCATTATTCAACTTCCCAACTTAACGGCCCATCAAAACAAATCAAAGAAAATATTCAAAATTATAATGAACGAACCCCTTTATTACCAACTTACAAAGAAAAACAACAAAAATTAAAAAACAAAAAGCCTCCCTCAATAATTAATTGTTTATGGAATTTATTTAGATGGGAAATTATTGGGGCGATGATTGCCAAATTATTTAGCGATTTATTACAAATTACAACACCCTTACTTTTAGGGTAATTTTTAATTTGTCTAACTTTCCGGAATTTTTTCTCTGTTATTTGAACAAATAATATAGACAATTCCGGAATTATTCTCTATTATTTCTATAAATGTTCCGGAATTGTCTTTTTTATTCTCTAGCTTTCCGGAATTGACTATATTATTTTCTCCCTTTCCGGAATTCTTTTTTGGTTCTCTAACCTTCCGGAATTGCCCTTTTAATTTCTCTCTTTCCGAAATTGTTTCTCTATATAATTCTTCATCTTTCCGGAATTTTCTTTTTAGTTTACGTAACCTTCCGGAATTATTTCTATTATTTTTCTGACCTTTCCGGAATTGCCTTTTTATCTCTATAACTTTTTTCTTTTTTTAAAGCCAATTAATTTCGTTTACTGAGGATATAAGTTTGCCTAATTGGTGGGGATTTTTATTAGCTGGAGGGCTTTTTCTGGCATCAGAAATGCGATCTCTTCTACAAAATAATTAGTTTGGGTTTTTTTGGAAATTTAAAAAAATTTTAATTTTTTAGTTTTAACATGATGAACAGTGTTGGTTGTAAAGTTCAATCTGTTTTGACCTCTGCTGTTTATGCAAAGGTTCTGGTGTATTTTTTATTCTCTTCCAGATTCTGTTTGCAATCATTCCGGAAAATGTTTTGTTTGTATTTTTATTTCTGTAGGCTCTTTCCGGAAAAGATTTTCATAAACCTTTTCCGGAAAATGTTCTCTATTTTCTCTAATTCCGGATTTTCTTGTTTGTCTTTAATGAGAGACAAAAACCGGAGCAGACATTTTTCTCTCATTTGACTATAGTCTCTACCAATTTTCAGACCCTTCGTTTATCCAGCAGTGCGCGTCATGGAAGAACTAGCGGGGAAATTGTGAAAGAAATTTAAAAAAAAATTTAAAAATTAATTTAAAAAAAGGTAAATTTAATGGCAATTGATGTTGATCGTTTTTACCAAGTAATTCCTTTATTACAACAAATTTGGTCTAGCCCTCTTCAAGTTGTTCTCTCTCTCTTTGTTCTTTATCAAGTTATGGGTTGGTCCGTTATTGGAGGTGTTCTTTTTATGATTGCTTTAATTCCTTGTAATTTGTGTGTTGTTAGACGTACAAAAATATGGCAGGTGAAAGAAATTTTTTTCGAAATTTTTGAAAAAAATTTTCAAAAATTCCACAGATGGAGCAGATGACACTTAAAGATGCTAGACTTCGAATGCTTAATGAAGTAAATTAATTACAGTCTGATCTCATTATAAGATACACCCATTACTAGACAAATTTAAGAGCTACCTTTATAATGTTCTTTCTTAGAATAAGAGCGAGGTAAAAGTTTAACCACGGGCAGGCTTCGATCCTGCAACCTCCTGTCAGTTATTGCTAGGCGCTTTCGCTCACCACATACAGGTGCTCTACCAACTGAGCTACCGGGACGCTGCTTTCACCTTTTTAAATTTGTTGGCCATGATTGGGGGTACTACTACTTTTTGGGGGTACTACTTTTATTAGATCTTAAACTCCCGCCTAGTGAGCGTTTTAAATGCTAGCCAGCTGGATCTTTCTCTTCCTTACAATAGACATGGGGGTATCTTATGTTGAGCTTTAACTGTATTATTCCCTCAGGTTCTTACTGGCATTCGAGCCGTTAAACTTTATGCTTGGGAAGTGCCAATGAAACAAGTAATTGACGAGATACGTGAACACGAAGTTAAATTAATTCGGAAAGCTGCCTTGCTTCGTACTTGTTCTGATGTTCTTAATTTGACTTCTCCTTACTTTGTAATTTTTTGATTTTAGGGGCTAATTGGAGGGAAAGTCATACATATTGTAAGTTCAAATAACAGGTCCTATAACCGGAAAATATTTTACACCGCTATAAACCTCAATTGTCCAGAAAATTCAGAATTTTTGGTTTCACGGCCTAGGTGAGACAGGCGACCACATTCTGTCTTTTCTCACCTATTCCCTCCTTTCCTTCCGTCTTAATTCCCAAAACTTTTCAGGTATCAATAATAACTTTTGCTCTCTATATTTTCTCTGATTCAATCCACAATATTCTAACCCCAGAAGTTGCTTTTGTATCTTTAACTTTATTTTCTCAATTACGCATTCCGATGATGGTTTTGGCCGAATTAATTGGACAATTAGTACAAACGGCTGTTTCAAATCGAAGACTAAAACATTTTTTGGTAGCTGGTGAAATTGATCCTGAAGCTGTTGAAAGGGATTTGGATCCACAATGTGAGAGTTTTAAATACAGTCGGGCATCTCTTTGTCGGGTACACTCATTAGTAGACCTCAATTCGTTTAGAGTTGGTTCCTGATTTCTCTGACCCCGTTTCATTAGAAAGGGGAAATGTCTAGGCGATACCCCTCTATTTAAGATACAGCTCAATAAGCTGCAATATTTTTAGCCCCAGCGTGTAGTATTTTTTCATTCTAAAATGTGAGGTCCGATTGTATTATTTTTAAAAATATTTCTTAATTGAAAGGGCTTTAAAATGATAAAACTTTAAACATCTTTTTCCTGCTTTTTTAAATTTTAAATGAAATTCCTAGACAAAACTCTAAGGAATCTTGACAAAGAATAATACTAATCTAAAATTTTAACTTGTTATCTCTTCCTATTCTTAAATCACCTTTAAATCCTTAAAAAAATTTCTTTTCCTCTAAAACCCTCCCTCCTTATTTAGATGAAAGAGCAATAGATGTTGAATTTGCCTCTTTTGATTGGAAAACAAAAACAAAAAAATTAGTAAAAACACATTCTCACCTCCCTCCCGGTCACCAACATTTAATACGTGGATCAACAACAAATATTTGTATTCCCTACTCTTTAAATAACCTCGAACTTCATTTACGTCGAGGTTTGTTGGTTGCTGTTGTTGGAAGAGTTGGGGCTGGGAAAACTTCCCTTTTACATGCTTTACTGGGAGAAATGAATAAAGTTTGTGTTTTTAATAGAAAATACAAAATAAAAATGTATTTTTAAAGGTTTACGGATTTGTGGGCCTTCGTGGGCGTGCGGCTTATGTGCCGCAACAGGTAAATTAAAATAGAAGAAACATTTCTGGAAAATAAATTTAATTTTAATATTTTCCGGAAAATACATTGCTCTTTATATTTTCCGGAAAAATGTTTTTGCTTAATATTTCCTTCCGGAAAAATACATCTTACAATAGTACTTGCTTGTCTTTCCGGAAAATACATTATTCTTTACATTTTCCGGAAAATACATTGCTCTTTATATTTTCCGGAAAAATATTATTGCTAAATGTTTCCTTCCGGAAAATACATTTTACGTACTTAATCGCTTGTTTTTCCGGAAAATACAAAAAAAAAAAAATACGTATTTTTCTAAAATACATCTGTCTTTTAAACATTTTCTGATTTTCAGCCGTGGGTATTAAATAGAACAGTTCGTGAGAATATTCTCTTCTCTAATCTGGATGATGGTGAAAAACCAAATGAAGAATTATATGCCCGTGTAGTTGATGCGTGTGCTCTTAAATCAGACTTTGCTGTTTTACCTGAAGGTGATCAAACTGAAATTGGTGAACGTGGAATTAATCTTTCGGGAGGGCAAAAAGCTAGGGTAAAAAAAATTTTTTTGATAGTCTAGAAAAAAATCTTTTAAAGGTAAATCTAGCTAGAGCTTTATACCACCAAGCAGATATTTATTTACTTGATGACGTTCTCTCTGCTGTTGATGCTATAGTAGGAAGACATTTATTCGACTTAGCAATAGGCCCTGAAAGTTTGACTAAAGGAAGTACAAGAGTATTAGTTACACATTCTTTGGCTTATTTGGCTGAGACTGATTGGATTGTTGTGATGGAAGGTGAGGAGTTTTCTGAAAAGTTTTCCGGTTTTCCTGAAACCGGAAACCTGAAATACTCCTGAAATACTTTCCGGAAATTTTAATAATTATTCCGGAAATATGAATTCCGGAATGGTTACTTTTATATGTGTAAACATTTTGTGTTTTATTATTCATATTTCCGGAAACTTTATTTTCTTCCGGAAACAGTCTAATTACAATTGTAATTTAATATTTATTTTTACAATTGTAATTTAGTAATTTACTTCCGGAAAGTTTATTTTATATTACAATAGATTTTTATACTCTCCGAAAACTTCAATAATTATTTGTATTTTCCGGAATGGTTTTGTGCTTTATTATTCGTATTTCCGGAAACTTTTATTTCTTTCCGGAAACAGTCTAATTACAATTGTAATATTTAGTTACTTCCGGAAGGTTTATTTTATATTACATTAAATTTTTATATTTTCCGGAAACTTTAATAATCTATTTATTTAGATGGACAAATACTTGGGCAGGGCACATATGAGGAATTATTAAATGAGCCTAAAACAGCACAATTAATTGCACATTTGGAAGAGAAGGAAAAGGAAAATGAAAAAGAAGATGAAAATAAAGGCAAAAAAATATTTTTTTTCAAGAATATTTTAAAATTTTTAGAAGAACAAACTGAAAATAATGAAAGCGATTCTGATGATTCGAGTACTTGGAAAGGAGAAGAAACCCCTTCTTCTCCTCTTCCACGTTATACAGATGATGTGACTGACGGTAGTTTAGCTATGAGTTTAATGAGTGTTCATTCTGCTGGTTCTTTTACTAATACTTTGAGAAGACGTACACAAAGTAGTCGAAGCTCTTTGAAGGTAAAAACATTTATGGTTTTCCGGAATGTTTATGTGTAAAATAATTGTAAAAATAAACACCGGAAAGCAGTTAAATTACAATTGTAAATTAAGAGAATAAACCATTACAATTGTAATTTATTATATTATTTTCCGGAAAGTAGAACCTATTAGATTAGTATATTGTGTTTTCCGGTAATTACAATTGTAATTTAAATGCTTTCCGGAAAGTTTTTCGGAACTCATTAAATTAAATTGTGTTTTCCGGAAAGTTTTCTATTTACAATTGTAATTTAGTATATTATTTTCCGGAAAGTAGAACTTATTAGATTATATTGTGTTTTCCGGAATTCCGTTAACTATTTGTCTATTACAATTGTAATTTAATATTCTTTACGGAAAGTTTATTTTACATTTTAAGAAATCAAGAATTTCAATTAATGAGAGAAAACCAACAAAAACAATAGTAGAAAACAAAGTTGGAGGTAAACTTATCGAGAAAGAGGAAGCGGAAGCGGTAAATAACGTGAATATATTAATTTAAAAAAATTAATTTTTAGGGAAGAGTTAGCCCTTCAATTTATTTAGCCTATTTTGCAGCAATGAGATGGCCAATATTTATTGGATTTATTTTCTTTCTTTTTAGTCAATTTGTACTTAATATTGTGCAAAGTTTGTGGTTAACTAGTTGGTAAGGGATTTGTTTATTTTTAATTTTAAATTTAAAAAAAATATTTTTTTGAAGGTCAGATGATAATTCTAATATAACTTTAAAAGAACCAAAAATGTCTGTTGGTGTTCGTTTCTTTATTTATGTACTTGTAGGACTTGGAATTGGTAGGTGAATTGTTTAGAAATTTTAAATTAGAGTTTAATAGGGGCGTGTTTTCCGTTAAGTTTAGTTGTAGTCTACTTACAATTGGAATTTAATATGCGCTTTCCGGAAAGTTTATTTTACATACCAATTAAATCATTTAGAAAACAAATAGACAGGGTAATAATACTTCCGGTTATTCTGTCTATTAATTTTATTTTGTATTACTTACCTATATTTTTGTACCTTCCGGAAAGTTTAACCTAAAATTATTATATTTATCTTTAAAGTTCTTTCACTTGGATTGTCAAATATTTTACAAATCATCGGTGCTGTATCAGCCAGTATTCGTTTACATGGACCTCTACTAGACAGAGTTTTGCATGCTCCAATATCATTTTTTGATACAACGCCTTTAGGGAGAATATTAAATAGATTTGGAAAGGTAAAGAGGAGAATGGGGAAAGGGGTGGGGTTGGAATTTTATAACCTCTTTAATTTCTAATATGGACAGCAGAGGTTGGTAGGAATTCCGATTTCCAACGTTTTTTTCCTTGCAGTTTCCGAAATTTTGGAAAAATTTCCAAGTTCCGACTTTGAAACCATTTCCTATTTCCGACAGTTCCAAGTTCTGGCACCTTTGTCGTTTCCGGCCCACTTCTGGTGGACAGGTTTATCCGCGTTTCTTGGAAAATTTCTAAGATGATTTATAAAATTAAAAAAAAATTTTTTCTTGTTCCAAATTCCAATTTCCAAGCTCTTTTTTATTCTTAAATACTTCCTCTTCCCAAAATTTAATTTTTAATTTAAGGAATTTGATGTTGTCGATCTTCGTTTAGCCAGTACATTTAGAATGCTTGGATTTAGTTTATTAATGGTACTTCAAGTATTTATTCTTATTTCGTTATCAATGCCTATTTTTATTGTTTTAATTGTTCCGACAGTTTTGTTTTATTTATTAATTTTGGTAAGGAATTTTTTTTAATTTTTTGAAACACGGCGGACTTCACTAAAAGGAACCCCCCTTAATCCAGAAAAAATAGTCTCTTATAATGAGAAGTCTATTAAATAGAAGGTATTGCTTGGGCACCTTCCCCCATTCAGGGTAATCAAATTCTAAAAAGAATGTTCATTAAATAGAGGGTATCTAATACTGGGTGTATAGTATAGAGAGGTTTTTTATATAGTATAGAGAGTTTGACTGTACCCTATGACACTCTATTTTTAATTTTAAAGCATTATTTTATCCCAACATCCCGACAACTTCAACGATTAACATCTGTCACTCGTTCACCTTTATACAATTTATTTGCTGAAACAATTAACGGAACAACCTCAATACGTGCTTATGGAGTTGTCCAAACTTTTTTTAATCATTTTTGTTCTAAATTGGATATTCAAGTTGGATGCAGGTATTTGGGATATAATTATGAGAATGAGAGTTTCTGATTTATCGAATAAACAGTGTCAGGCACCTTCAATTTAATAAGCGAGGCTGACAGGCGGGGGTAGAGGGAATGACTGCCTGGAGCTAAACTTTTAAAGGGAGCGCGCAATGAAAGTTTAGTAGTACTATGCAGGCAATGAATTCAATGCTAGACGATTTCTCTCACCACGTGCAAATCAGGGAACGTGCTTACATAAAATATATAAATTCCCGCTTTCGGAAATCAAGACAACACGTTCATTAATACAATTGTTCTCTACTGATTGGGCCACTGGGGCATTGTTTTCACATTCTCTTTTACTATATCCTAATCCCCACCTTTTAACACTAATTTCGGTTAGGAATAAAATTAAATTTTTAAAGATATTTTTCACTAATTGCCAATCGTTGGTTATCTGTTCGACTTGAACTTATTGGAAATTTGTTAATTCTTTTTTGTTCTGTAATGGCTGTATTTTCTCGTGATTGGGGGACTGCTACAGCTGGACTTATTGGATTAGCTATTTCTAAAAGTTTAGATGTTTGTTTGTTTTTTAGGAATTTAAAAAATATTTTTCCTTTAACTAGATAACTGTAATTCTTGGATTTTTGGTTAGAAATATTAATGATGCAGAAATGAGTATTGTTTCGGTGGAAAGAATTTTGGAATATAGAGATTGTCCTCAGGAGGTGATTTTTGTTTAAGATTCGAATATTTATGACTTATCCTATCATTCATTCTTGTTATCCCAGGTTCTCTATCTTACTAATCCCAGTTATCCCATTCTGTTTATCTAGCTATCCAATCATTTTTTGTTATCTTTACCTATCCTTTCGAATATTTACAAAGTTCCTTTACTTATCCCATTATGTTTTGACCCATACTTTTATCTTAAACTTCCCTCTCAGTTGTTCTTCTTCCCCTTTTAGTTATTCGATGCATTAAGTTATGGGAAGAGTGGAAGTCTTTTTGGAAGCCTTTAAACTTTATGGAACCTTTCTTTAATCCCCCATTTATCTTACTCACTCGACTCCAAATTTTACTTAAGCTTTCTTAACATTTTTCGTTCAATGGGATTTCTGAGTTGTCACCTCCAAATTCACAAATATCCTCAACTCAAAATTTTTTGAGTGTGGATAAGATAGAGATTTTAATTTATTTTTATAAAAAAAGTGTTCATTTAGGCATCCTGGAAAAGTTCTAAAGGCAGAGAACCCCCATCAGATTGGCCTAGTCGTGGAGCTGTTCATTTCCAAAAATATTCGTGTAGATACAGACCTGAATTGGATCTTTCTTTACGTGGAATTACTGCAGAGATTAGACCTGGAGAAAAAGTAAAATTTAGGAAAAAGTTAGAAAATTAAATAAAATAGGTCGGAATTGTTGGCAGAACCGGTGCAGGAAAGACTTCTTTTGCTTTAGCACTTTTTCGGATAATTGAAGCAGCTGAAGGGCGTATTTTAATTGATGGAGTAAATATTGCTAAAGTTGGTCTTCAAGAGCTTAGATCGAGAATAACGGTGAGAAATTAAATTAATTTTTGAGAGCAAGAAATAAGATAAAATTAATCTGATTATGCTTGTTAGGTACCTTTATTTAATGAGGATAAATTCAAATATTTGAGTTAATAATTACATTCATTAGGGAAAGATGGGCAGGGGGGATGAGGTAAGGAATGAACTGTTCCAAACAAAAATTACTTCTTTAGTTGAGGGAAGGGAAGCAGGTATGGTTCGGGTTGAGAAAGTCTATTTCGAGTATCGGGTCGGATTTCGGATAACCAGACTGTTCCTTGATGGGTACCTTCTTAGTGGATTTATATTTTATATTTTTCTCAGATAATTCCACAAGATCCAGTTCTCTTTTCTGGCACCTTACGTTTTAATTTGGATCCATTTAATGTTTATAAAGACCACGAATTATGGACAGCTTTAGAACAAGTCCATTTAAAACAATTTGTTGAAGCACAACCAAAAAAATTATTTTATGAAATTGCTGAAAGTGGAGAAAATATTAGGTAATTGAGAGTGGAAATTATTTTAAAAAAATATTTTTTTTTCAAGTGTTGGTCAAAGACAATTACTTTGTATGGCACGTGCAATACTTCGACGTAGTCCTCTTATAGTTTTGGATGAAGCTACAGCTTCTATTGATTCTCAAACTGATGAACTTATACAAAGGGCGATAAGGACTGAATTTAGTGTAAAATTTTAAATTAAAAAATTATTCTCGAAAGGATCGGTGGACTAAAGGTCAAACGGCAAAAATGACATTTCGACCCCGAATTTTTTCGAATCGATTACACTCTGAATTTGGGGTGATTTTTGAATTAATTCTGTCTCTCTTTTCAATTGTTACTTACCAAAAGACCCTCAGGGTTTTTACTCAAACCAACGGGTCTTAAAAATATAAAAAACTGATAAAATTCAGCGATCTACAATTTTAACAATTGCCCATCGTATAAGCACAGTTATGGACTATGATCGTATTATGGTACTTTCAGCAGGAAAATTAGTAGAATTTGACACCCCCGAAAAATTGGCGGCAGAGAAAACCTCTCATTTTCATGCTTTAGTTAAGAATAGTAGTAATGTGGAAAAATAATATGATTTTTGGGTTCTTTATTAATATCCCGCCCCCCACCCCTATTTGAGTCTCAGATTAATTTTCCATTTTACCTGTCAATCATTTATTTTCCCTCCTTTTTTAATGTTAATAATTCTCTTCCCTCAAATATAAGACACCCAAAAGGGCGCGCGGCCATAAAGGCGCAAAGCCATAACTTGCTTCATGGTTTTCGAACCTTACAAAAATTAATATTAAACGATTCCTTTCATCGAGCTAAAGAGATTGATAACAAAAATGACAAGGGCCAAAAATATTACAGAAGGTTATGACTTTGCGCCATTATGGCTGCGCGCCTTTTTGGGCTGTACTCCTCAAATATCTTAAGTTTTTAACTTGTCTTTTACTTATAATATTCGAGGGAAGAAAATGATTGGTATTAAAAAAGGAGGGGAATAAATGATTGACAGCAAAAAAAGGAAAAATAATCTGAGACTCAAATAGGGGTGGGGGGCGGGATATTAATAAAGTACCGATTTTTGGAATTTGTTATTTTTAAATGTTTTTTTTTATTTTTCATAAAAATTTTTTAAGAAAAAAATACAAAAATTTTCAAAAATCCTAAATCTTGTTAATGATTCTTCTGTAAAATAACTAGTGACCGGACTGGATCGGGCCGGATTTTTCCGGAGTCCGTGTCCCAAATCCGGGTTTTTTTAGATTTCCGAACTAAAACCGGTCCGGATTAATCTGAAAAATCCGGCCGGATCTGGTCCGGTTCAAGTTACAACCCGGAATCCGGGTCCGGCAAAATCGATTTAGCCATCACTAAAAATAAGGCAGGGTTTTCAAGACTGAAGAGAAAAGTTTTTTCGTGACTAATACGTCTTGTCTTGCTCATATATTTGCTACAACTTTGGTATCGAATTCCAATCCGAAAATTAAATTTTCGATTTTATCCATTCCACATTTTAAAAATTTTTTATTCGCTTTGTCTCTGTTTTCTGCAACGATTTTCTTTTTTGGCGCCAAATTTTAATTTAAATTTTAATTTAGAGAGTGCTTTATTTTTAAAGTTAGAGATATTTGTTTTTATTGATTTTATATTTTTAAAATTGTCTAATTTATTTTTAATCGTTTAAGTTCTCAAAAAAATCTTTCGCTTCTTTTAGAAAGGAAAAAATGGATAAAACGCTTACAACAAAAAATGCTGAAAATCAAGCCGAACCAGTCAATCTCGATTCTTTTTTGGAATTTGTCAATTTGGAAATGGCTCTTTACTCAAAACGTTTGGCCACTTTTGAAGGTGTTTGGGCTTATGACAATGATGAGAATGCGCAATGTACTTCTGAACGAGTTTGTTTTGAAATTTATTTTTTGGAAATTTTCTAAATTTTGGTAATCCTTAAAAATTGACTTTGGAATCAGGGAATCCTTTAGGTCTACTTTAGGGTCCGGAAATTCCTTTGGTCTCCAGCATCGTGTTGTACATTAGTTAAGACAGATTTCTCTGTAAGACAGATTTCTCTGTAATTTTGTTTCTTCGATCAGATTTGTGGTTTTTGGTGACAAAAAGTCTAAAATCTTGTCTAGGCATAAAATATGTCACAGTTAAGGATTGTTGAGGATCATGATCTAAAATTTTATGACACTTAAATAATAAAATTATTAAAATATTTTTGGGATCCTTTGACTGTAGAGATCGAGATTTTCGAAAAGCCTGGGCCTTTTCTTGACTTAGGGGCTTTGTTTATTGACCTGGGCCTGTAGTTTGATCCATTTTTGGCCCAGGAAGGTCAAAAATGTGTATATGAAATATGAAACCTCTATGTATAAGAAAAACCCAGGCCCTGGTCCAACCCAGGAAGGTCAAAAAATGCATGGGCCTGAACTCTGGGTATAGGGAAAATACAAATTTTTGTCCAAGCCCGGCTCGATCTCTAGTAGACTTTTATATTCAAATATTTTTGAAATCCTAATTTTTCAGGCTTTTCTACTATTTAATCCTTAAATATTTTTAGATGGCTAGAGCTGGCTTTTATTGCAGCGAAATTAAACCAAATGCCGATTGTGCACGTTGTTATGTTTGTCAGCACGAACTTTTGTGGGATGCTGAAGATGATCCTTGGTTTTGAATTTTTATTTTTTGTTAAAAATCAAATTTTAAGGGAAGAACATCGCAACCACAGGCCAGATTGTGATTTGGTAAAAATCGGCAAACAGGATGAAAGTGAATTTACGGTTGATGAACAGTTGCAAATCATGGCTTATATTTATAGTTGTCGACAAGTTTGTTTTTTTTTTAATTTTTTTTATTAATTTGGGGAATTTTTGACAATCCAAGCGCATAGCTAAAAGATAATTCGACAGTTATAGCAATTGGGGAATCTTTCTCCCAGAAAATCAGAAAATTTTTTAATTGAACAAAAGCTTAGGCTTTCAAGACTAGAGATCGAGCTGAGTCTGGACCAAGGCCTGGGGTTTTTCCTTGGCCCAGGATCCGGCCAAGGGATTCTTTGACCTTCCTGGGTTTTCCTGTACTACCAGGATCCTGCCCAGGTCAATGAATCAAACCCAGCAACAGGCCCAGTGTTTTCAAAAATCTCGATCTCTAATCCAGACCATTCTAATAATTTAATTTTTTCAAAAAATGTCAACTTTTGAACTCTAATTATAAAATAATTTTTATAAGGAGAAGGGGGGTTCTCTTGTGTATTTTATATCGGAAAATTCCTTTTTTTAACCAATTCAATTTTATTTTTTAAAGAATATTATTGTGGATGATGCAATTGAAGATTTGAGGGCATTGATGGACAAATTGTTAATGGATGTTAATAAAGTTATGCGTCAAAATATTGGTTAAGAAATATTTATTTGTTAATATAAAAACAAAAAATTACACAAACAAACAAACAAATGTTTTTTACAATTAAAAATTAACTTTTGATGTTTTCTGGTATTTTATTTTGTCTCTTTTATTGTATTAAAATATTATTGAATGGTTAAATAAAACTTGGATTACAAACATTTTGATAATAATTAAGGTTGTAATAGAGAAAGAAAAATAAATTTTTCTTAAGGAAATACAACAATAAAAATATCAAAATAAACTTAACAGAGAAAAAGAAAATTGTAAAATAAATATTAATTGAGAAAACACAAATTGTAAGAAATAAAGAAAATAAACTTGAATCGAAAAAATAAACTTAGTTTGTGAAAGCAAGTTTGAACAAAATAAAATTGACGGGAAAATCAGAAAAAAGTTTGTAAAAATAATTTGTATAATAAACTTAATGAAACTTTTTATAGTAACTATGATACTAAAATAAACTTGACAGAGAAAAATTTGTAAAATAAATGGTAATTAAGGAAATTGTAAAATCAGAAAATAAACTTGAATTTAAAAAACTTGTTTGTAAGGACAAGGTTGAAGAAAAATAAACTTTTTAGGGAAAATTACAATTATGAAAAATAAACTTGAAATAATAAATAAACTTGCTTGATAGTATATAAGCTATTTAATAAAAACAAAGTTTATTTTATTTTACAATTGTAATTTAATATTTTCTCTTTTAATTATATTCCATTTATCATAATCCCTCTTTCGCAAATTTCTCCTTTGCGACCTCGGCATTGGCCTGTTTTTATTTTATATGTATATTAAAACAAAAAATATTTTTATTAATTAATATTCTCGCTTTTTGAATAACAACAAAATTCCTTTTCTCTTTTTAAGGATTTTTATCTTTTTTTAGAGGAAGGGGAGATCGGACGGGACAGTCTCTCCTCTCCTCTCTGCGCGGACTTCTGTCATTTTTTTATTTCTTTTTTAGCTATCAATTCTTTTAAAAAATATAAATTTTTATTTATTTTTCTCCACAACTTTTACTTCTCTCTTCTCTCTATCTGCTTGTTTTGATATCACCAAAATAGCCTCTAGCCATATATTTCCTTACCACAAAGTGCAGCGCAATACTCGAGAAATAAAAAGACACGAAAATCCTGGCTGGGAAAAATAAAAAAAAAGTGATAAAAAGATAAGCTTAATCATATTATTATAGTGAAAGGAGGAGAGGATTCAATCAATTTTTACGCTAAAGCGGATTTTCTAAGATTAGTTAGGGTCGCGTTAAAAATCGTCAATATTCCGTCCTTAACCTTTTTTCTTTAATAATATTTTAAAAAATTATATTTAATATTTAAAAATTTATTTATTTAATCCTCCCTCAAACCCTGTTTTTTAAATATTTTTTTAAATTTGTATAATCTAGCCTCAATAACATTAGATAAACACTCCTCTCTATATCGGACACTACTCGATTTAATAAAAAAATATTTTAAAATTCGATTGTCCATTGGAGTTATCCCTCCCCTATTTTGGAGCTGTCTGAGTGATCCCCCAAAAAATAAATAAAACCCCCAATTTTACATATAATTATTTCACCCCCTAATTTGTAAGGTACTTAAAACTAGGACTGACTGTATTAATTTAAATAATTTAAAAAAATTTTTCTAGAAATGTTAAATCAACTAAACAGACTAATAAAAAGAAAAAAGCCTTTAATTATACAAATAAAATTATTTTTTGTATTTATTTTAATTAATTTAATTCCAAATTTATTTTTTTGTATTCCAATAGATAATGGATTAATTGATTCTGAATTAGTTAAAGGTATTTAAAAATTAAAAAAAAACTGGCTTTATAAAAGAGGAAAATAATTTATTTTTTATTTTCATTTCCGCATTCCTTTTTTTATTTTTTTTTTGTTATTTTATTTAATCAATTACATAATTAGGTAACTATTTATAAAAATAGATCTTGTAATTTGAAGTAAAAACAATTAAAATTAAATTAAAATTTAATTAATTAGAAAAGGCTTATTTAAAGAAAACGGTTAATTAAGTATTTGGCCGAATGGTTAGTGTGTTAGGTTCGGTAACGGATCGGCCAGGGTTCGGATCCGTTCGGCTCCTTTTTTCATTTTTCGAGTTCTATTGACAATAAAATTATTTAATTAACATTTTCGACTTTCTAAAAAATTAAAAAAATATTTTTTTTAATAATTAAAAAACAAAATTTAAAAAAAAACAATTAAATTAAAATTCAAATTTAAATAAAGAATGTGGACAAAACAGTACAGTAGATGTTGTATTGTTATTAGATGGATCTGGCTCAGTTGGGGATTCAACATTTAGATTACAAACACAATTTGCTAGACAATTAGCCCAATTATTAAATATATCTGTTAGCGGTTCTCATTTGGCTATTATTCAATTTTCTGAACAACCACAACTGGAAATTGCGTTAAATCAATATACTAATTTACAACAAGTTGGTGATTGGAAATTTAATATTTTTAAAGAAATTTAAAAGAAATTTTGAAAAATATTTTTTTTAATATTGGAAATATTTTTTAAATTTTTATTTCCAAGAGAAGAAAAATTAAGGAGAAAATAAAAATTAATTATTAAGGGTATTTCTTTAAATTATGTTTAGTGAGATTGGTGGTTGAGTGGTTAGTGTGTTAGGTTTGGTAAAGAGATGGTTAGGGTTCGTGTTCAAAATCTCAATTTTTTCCTGTTAAATAGAATAATTTTTTGTTAAATTTTTAACAATTTTCAAAATTAATTCCAGTTAGAAGTAGCGTTGCAAAAAATTAAATTTATTGGGGGTGCTACAAATACAGGCCAAGCATTGCAGTTTACATTAGATACAGCTTTTCAAGGAGCTAGAGGGGGTTCTGTGCCTAAAGTAGTTATTGTCTTAACTGATGGACAATCACAGGACGAAGTAGCCGAGGCAGGTCAGTATTTTTCAATTTGAGGCGAGATGGGTAACCTTGCATTTTTGACCATTGTGGTAATTATGGAATAGAAATTAGTAGAAGGGTTTTAAGTTGGGTTCAATTTTACGTGGCGGGGAAATATTTTACGGGGAACGGGGGTTGCGGGGAATTCGAACCGCGGGGCGGGGAACGGGGGGTCTGGGGGGAGACTTCCCCTCCCCCGTTCCCCGGGCAGGGAAGTCCCTACCCCGGGAAACGGGGGTTGAACGAACGGGGGTTGAACCCTAGTTAAACCCTTCTAAAGAGATATCAGATAGTCCAAAAATTACCAGAGTTCATTAAAAAAATTAATTTTTAGCTCAACGATTGAGGGATGCCCACGTTCTAGTCTACGCTATAGGAGTTAGTAACCTTGTAAACGTTCAACAACTACACCAAATGACAGGAAACGTGCTTAGAGTATTTACAGTAGAATCATTCGACCAATTAGATAGAGCTTTAGCTGATGCATTGACTTGGGAAATGTGCCGGACAGATTTTAGTTTGGAGAGGGAATTTATTCAGAAAAAAATTTTTTCTTTTGTTTAAAGGACCTGGAACCCCCGATATAATCTGTGCTTCAGACAAAATAGGTGTTAGGGCATCTACTAAAAAGCCTTTTGAAGGATACGTGTTTGTTCAGAATCATTTTAATCAGCCAGAATGCCGTGCTGGACCTGAGAATTTTCCTGATTCGAGGTAGGGAGAGGAGGAAATATTTTTGAAATCTTTGAAAAATTTTTTTTGAAATTTCAAAAAAATTTTTTTAATTCTTTAAAATATTTTTAAAATACAGTAGTCGACAAAAAGATAAGGACAGACGCAAGTGAAATGAAAATCACCAATTTTCTCAGCTAAAGATCAATTTCAGGAAAAATTTTTTGGCTGATTAAATACTCCATTTAATGCTCTATTTAATGAGTATAAGATTTGGCTGATTATTATTTGTTGATATACTCAAATAATTGAAGTAAAAAGTTGTCCCTATCTTTTTGTCGACTACTGTATCTTTGGAAAATTTTTAAAATTTTTTCTGAAATAAAATATTTTTTAGAAGTATTGGAATAACCGTTCCATTTACTAATTGTGATGTCCACAGATATAGATCGGTTAGAAACTGAATAAAAAAATTAATTTAAAAAATTCAAATTTTCCAGTTAAGTCCAAAAGGAATATTTGTTGAAATGACTGTAAGTATTTTTAGAGAATTTAAAAAAATAAAAAACTAATTTAAAGGTTGTTTTTATGTTCCATTCTGTGTATGCTTATATTTTAATTAATTTAAATTTATTTTAAAAGTTTTATGACAAAAGTAGACCAAATGGTTAATATTAAATGTTTTTATATGGAAGCGGAAAAGTCTGTGACTGTTCCCATGGAAGTTAGGTAGGGGAAATTTTAAATAAAAAATTTTTATTCTCGCTTTGCATGCTCGATTTAAAGATATGTATTTTTTAAGTTTGGTTGGCTACCGGGAGTGGAGAGGGTTTCAAAGACAAATTTCCAAGACCCCCTCTAATTAAGATATCCCTTCATTATAATTCTAAAAGTTACCGGAATTCCACGGGAATTCGGAATTTTCATTTAAAATTTTTTCGTAATAGATATAGGGAAATATCAACGGATTTGAAGGGTTTAAGTGAATTTAAAAGGGATATCGTGGAATATGGGGTATTGGAAGTTTAAGGTGTTTCAGAAGGATTTTTCAACATATTGTAAGGGAGGAAACGCTTAATTTCAAAATTTCCAATTAATTAATTAATTCGACTCTAGCTTTCCGGGGAAGGAATTTAAAAATTTATTTTTTCCCCTAAATTTTTAAAGAGAATCTAATTTAAAAATATAATTTTAAGCCAAATAACTACACAATTCCGCCAAAATGTATTTCAAATGCCTAGATGTGAATATACTTTAAGAAAAGATTCTGCAGAAGGGCCAATTGTACAGTTTGCAATTTTGGGTAGTTTAAAAGGGTGGAAAAATAAAATTAAATTAAAAAAAAATAATTTTCAAGGCCAACCAGTCTATCACCGTTGGGAATGTATAGAAGAAGGAGGACAGGATACTTTTGGAATGCTTGTACATTCTTGTTATGTAGATAATGGATTTGGGGATAGAGTGGATATTTTGGATGAAAATGGGTGCGGATTGGATGCCGTAATTTTTTGGAGAAATTTTGAAGAAAAAATGTCTTTTTTTGTAGGTTTTGTTGAGAACACCAGATTATGACACAAGTTTACATTTAGCTACAAAAGAGTATCACGTATTTAAAGTAAACAAAAATATTTTTTAAATTAATTTTAAAATTATTCCTCTCTCACATTTTAAAATTATTCCTCTCACCAATACTCAATTTAAGAGGTGTTTTTTTTTTTTTTCTCTCACATACCGTATTTGCTAAAATAATTACCTAGGGTAATTATTGTTTCAACCTCTCGCTGGAGGGGGTAATTTATTTGAGAGAGGGACATTATTTCAGCATTTACGGTTTGTATCTCTTATATAATCCCCGTCTAAAAATACAGTCAAACCCCCCACTATAATGTACGCCCAATATTAAATATGTACGCCCAATATTAACTATAATGTACGCCCAATACTCAATTTAAGAGGTGTTTTTCAAAAACACTGGATGGGAGTGCTGTCTAAGCGGTACCCTCTTTATGGCTAAAAAAAGTCGAATTTAAGATGCCCTCTATTTAACATACACCGAATTATAGGATACTGATTTTTATCCCTAAGAGGATAACTTATAATGAGATTCCATTAATTTTTAAATATCTATTTTTAGTATGCAGACAAGCCTGTACTTCAATTTCAATGTCAAGTAACCCTGTGCTTAAAATTGGATGGAGGCTGTGCAGGAATTTCTCCCCCAAACTGCCCAGAGACTAAACCTAGACATTTAAATGAATTACAAACAATTAGTAGACGTCGATCTAAATCTAAAGTTTTTACTAAAAAATCGAGACGTTCAAATCCTGAAACTATGGATGTTTTTACTAAACCGATGATGGTTAAAATTTAATTGAAAATTTTAAAAAACACGTTTCGGCGCGGGAGATGTTGGGCGCGGTCTTATAAAAATATAGTCAAATAAAGCCCTAAAATTCTGATATTTTGTAAAAATAACCTCAATAGGGTTAACTAACTTGCTTAAAAATTTTAAAATTTTGGGTTAAATATGAGGCAGGTTATGGCCCAAAAAAGTCAAATTTTTTTAGTTAGACTGTGATTCTTTAGTCACAACTCTGGAAATAAAAAATCAGAAATTCTGAAATTTATAGAGAAATTAGAAAATATTATAAGGGACATTTTAATAAAATTTCAAGAATTTTAGGTCCATTTGAAAGGTTATTTTGTTTAACGACGCCAAAAATACTTCGCGCCGAAACGTCTCCAAAATTTAAAAATTTATTAAAAATTCCCTTTAAAATTTAATAGATAATAGACGAGCAATTTAAAGAATTAACAGAAGAATGCCAACAAAATCCTTCCAAAAATACATCAACAAATAATATTTTAACAAATTTACTGCCTCAAACAGAAAAACAAAAATGGATATTGCTTGCATTTATTTCTTTATTTAATTTATTGGTAGCTGGATTAACCTTAACGTGTTGGCTATGTTGTAAATTGGGAGGAGCTACAATAAGGCGAAGAAAGGGGAAATGGACGAGGGAATAGAGTTGAGTGAAGTGAGGGGGGATAATTTGAAAGGATTTTTTTAATTTTTAGGTAAAAATATATTTATTTTGTCTTTATTTTCTGTCATTTCCCATTAAAATACCCACAAACAATGTTTATAGAAAGGGATTGGGAAATTAAAATACTACATTTAAGGTCAGCATGAAGGGTCGGATTAGACGAGATCCTGCCCTTTTCTTGCAGACCCCCAATCCTAAAAAATTTTCGGAAAACCTATCAGAAACCCGACATTTCCCGTTGAAAATGGGGGGGGGGGGTAGTGTAAAAGGAACCAAATGAAGAAATCGGGAAACAATGGGAAACACAACAAAGGTAGTGTGAAGGTAATTTTGAAAATAATGAGAACATCAAAAAAATATTTCCCGATCCCTTTTAATCTTCTCTAAACATTTTTAAAATTGGAAATTATTCTTAAAAATAATTAATTTCCAACTTTAAAAAATATATCTAAATTTGTTAATTTATTCATATTCTAATAATTTTATTTGAATAAAAAAGGCTTATGGCCAGACAAGAATTAATTATTATTATTAAAAAAATAATTTATTTAAATTCCCCCAAAAAAACAACCACAAAAAATATTTTTAGATATGTCTCTTTTAAATGTTAAATAAAAAGAGTTGCTATTAGGATAAAATTAAAAAGAATTTTTTTTGAAAACTAGCAACTCTCTAAAAGCTTAAAAACAAAGAAAAAGTTGCGTAAATAAAGAAGAGTATTTTTAAAAGAAATAATATTTAGTATTTTTCTAAATTTACAGCCAATTTGCACTTTTTTTAAATAGAATTATTTATTTTATTTTAAAAAGGATTGGATTTATTTTTTGAATTTTTTTCAATTCTAATTTAATTATATTTAATAGATTTTTCGGAAAACAACATTTTCTGGAAGCATTTAAAAATAAAATTAAAACCACCAGAAAAAATCAAAAATCGAAAACTTTCCGGAAAAATATATTTAAAAATAACCGGAAATAATAAATTAAAAACATTTCCGGCCAGCTCCGATTGAGGGAAATAAAAATCAGAATTTCTAAAAATAAATAAGAATAAATCCAACCCTTTATCAGATACAGTCAAATCTCGTTAGTTAAATTCCACAGTTGATCCAGTCGTTTATATGTGCCCCATAAGAGAAACACACTAGTGTGGCTTGATAAGGGTCTGGGCTACAGTCTGGCCAACCCAATAGCTATCCTTAGAGAATATAATGGTAATAAATGCTTCTAAGGTTATTTATAAAATGGACACTATACTACATATAATGTGTCAGTTTAATTTACGGGTTTTAATGTTGTTTTGGTTGCGGGTTAGAAAAAGAGATGTTTTTAAGTAATACTTCCAAACTCAGTTTTAAATTTTTTCACCCCCTAAGGGCATAAACTAAAACGAGATTTGACTGAATGATATTCTAAAATATTTATAAATATATATTGCAATCTTCTATGGCAATTTAAATATATATAAAATTTTTATTTTTAATAAATATTTGGACATCTAGACCAATCCTTTTTCTCTTTACATTCCCAATATTCATTACCTCGAATTGTGTGAATTACTGAACCGGTATTTGTATCTTGTACTTTTTGGAACCAACAAGCTTGGTATTCTGGAGGTTGTTGATCTGTAAATAAGGGGAATTGTTTGAGGTTAATTAATTAATCCTTCTTACTATTAGCAATCGCCCTTTCAGCCTCGGCCTCAGCTTTACGTCTAGCCTTCCTTTGTTTATCCTCCAATTCATTTTTACGATCATTAGCCCCATCCCAATCCCCATTTTCCATTAAACGCTGATCTGGACGAAAACGAGAGTCTGTTGGGGCTACTTGGTCATCTGGTTCATTCATTTCTATAGCTAATTTTGTGAAGTTAAACATTGAAGAATCTCCCCTTAAAAATATTTTTAAGTTTAATTTTAAGCAATTTAAAGTCAAAGCATTTCAAATTCCCCAAAAATAAAAATAAATTAGGCAATTAGAGATTGGATAAAACAAATAAGGGATTTATAGTTATCGATCAAAATTTTTTATTCACAGGAGATAAAGATAGCCTATAATAAGATACCGATTTCTCGATCAATTCCTCTCCCTCGAATAATTCCCCATGCCACGGATAAAAAATAATTCCGCGGGGGAATTAATAGAGTAAATACGGTATCTTAATAAGTAAAGGTAACCCCATCCCATTAGTATTTTTACGTTATAAAAATTTCAACGGTTCCAAGTAAACATTTCCTGGCGGTTCCAAAAATTCAAAAAGGGCTCCAAAAAATTTAAAATATCAAAAAATTTCGAAAAATAACCCAAAAATATAAAAATGAACAAAGGACAAGTTCCGAAACCGAGAGAGAAAACACTTTTCGTGCCAGAATCCTTAGTCGTTTCCCCAATAAAATTTTTTAAATTATTTTAGATACTCGAATAGCTCTTTAAAAATCCACAAAAAACATACAAAGGCTCTTTAACAGTCCAAATCCTTTTTGGCTCCCCAGTTTCAATCAAAACCTTTCCCTGCTGATTTTTTTGATTATTAATTAAAGCAATATTTAAATAGCTATCCCAATAACCAAAAATATAAAAACGAGCATTTCCTTTTTTGTCTAAAATAATTCCTTCAACCTTAAAAAAATAAAAATTTTAATTTAATTTTTTTAAACCTTTCTAGGTTGATCAGAAGAAAAATAACTGTATGAATGAAATTTAATATTTGCACGTTCTCCACTAACATGATTGACAATATTCTTTAAAGGAAAAAATAAAAATATTTTTTGATTAAAAAATGTATTTATTTTATGGTGTATGTATTAGATAAAAGGGGGGGGGGGGAACAAGCTCTAAACTTTTGGAGGGAAAAGATTAAAGATTCTCATCCCCAATGATTTCTGTTGACAAACTTTATTAGAACAAGGTTTAAAAAAGGTCTTTTTTGAGGGGGAGGGGTTCATGTAGTTATTTCGATACAATTGAATATATAAATGCATTTAGCATCCCATTACTACGAAAAACTCTGCTTGAATGCATGACTAAGAGCTAGGACTTTAGTGAGATTAAGCCAAAATACTCAAGGGGTCAAAAATCGCTCTATCTAAGAACCGCTCTAATTATAAAATAAAATTTCTTTCAATCCCCAGGGTCCAATTTGTTAAATACATTTATCTTTAAAAATTCCCTCACCATCGTCCCATGATTATCAATCCAAAGTTTCCCGACAATTATATTATGTACAGTTGTTGTTACCTTTTTTTAATTTAAATTTTTGTTTTCTTTAAATTCTTTAAAAAACTTTTTGAAAAATAAAATTAGCCTTTCCATCTTTAAATTTAATTTGAGTATATCCCGTAGGTATTACAGACATATATTTTCCACGAAAACGAGAAGCAACCTTTTTAGAGAAATTAAAATTATTTTTAAATTTTAAAAGAGAAAAGCACCATAAATTCTTGACTTAATTCCCAATTAACACCTTCTGTGTGCATTGCTGCAGCTGGAGGGTGGTGAGAAACCTTGAAACATTATAAAAGTTGGTTTAAAATTTGAAAAAATTTTCTTTAACCTTTAGAAAATTTAAAGGAAATAGAGCTCAGTTTAAAACAAAAAATTTAGTCCAAAATTGAAAAGGAAAAAGGTCCTCTAAATTTAAGTTAAATTAAACAGAAAAATTTTTTGTGAGTTATTGGACAATTTAAAATCAAATTCTACGGCCATTTTTCATAAATAAATTAAAAAGCAATAAAACAACAGGTGACATTTTGTCCCAAAAAATTTATTTTCCCCCCAATTTTTAAATGTCAAATATTTACTTGTTCAGTTAAAGACCTCCAACCCAAATCTGCCCTTCTGTCAAATTCAAAAGTTTCCCCCAACAAAGGATTAAAAGGTTTTGTTGTTCTTTTAGCTGTAGCCGAATAAACACTAATTGCAAATGCTGCTGTATATGCAAGTCTTTCCGATATATCCAATTTTTCTGAAGCTCTATCCAACAAATAAGAATATTCCAAATCTTCGGTTATTCTTTGTAACATTGAAAGGGGCTCGTTAAAGTTTACCTTTAAAAAGAAAAGTTTGGAATTTAAATACGGAAATTTTTCTGGAAATTATAAAATAATGGACTTGGTATAGATCATGAGTCCATTGAGAAAAATTATGAGTAATAATCTTTAGAGGTCAAAACCTTCATTAGACTTAAGATTCATTAAACTCATAAACCAGTACTCCAAAATAGCTATTCATTCGAAGATACTACCACAATAAAGTTACCCTTCAATTTAAAATTAATTTAAACCCACCTTAATTCACCTGTTTCAATCAAATTTTTTTTAAATTTTAACTGATCAGCCCTATTTATTACTTAATTACCACTCGTTACAATAATTAATTTTTAACCCCCGAAGCAAAGATTTTTTGTAATTTTAAAGAAAAAACTTGCAGGTAAAGGAATTCTAGTCAATTCTTTCCCAATACAATTTTTCATTATTGACCAAAGATTCAATCCATATGATTCTGGTTTAGGAGGAATTTTTGAGCGTCTTTTTGGAATTGGTAAATTCGAAACAACTATTGGTTGAGTATTTTCTTGATAAGTTGTTAAATTTTGTTGATCCTTTAGAAAAAAAATTTTTTAGTCAATTTTGAATTTATTAAAATATGTAATTGTAAAAGGAAAAAATTAATAATATAAAAATTTTTAAAAAATAATTCGCTAGAAAAACACTCACTGCTCTCTAAAAAATCCAAAAATTTCCTATAATCATAAAAATACCCAAGAAATAACTTCCTCCCAGGTAGTCGAGTGGATAGTGCTACTGACTACACTATGGGAAGGGTGTGGGGTTCGAACCCGTTTAGGGCCGTTTTATTTTTAAAAACGATAATACAAAAAAAATTTTTTAACAAGAAAATAATTTCTCAAATAAATTTTAATAATTTTTAAAATATTTTTTTTTAATTTTTAAAATAAACTTACAGGCAAAATAATTTTACATTTAGACAAATCCAAATTATTATTTTGACTTTTTAAAGAAGAATTACCAACAACTTCATTTAATTTATTTTTTGTTGAATTATTAACAACAGCAACATTTCCTCCTTTATTAACCATTTCAATTTCTTCTTCATCAAAACAAAAAGAAGATGATTTTTCTGACCATCCACCACCTCCACCCCCTCCATTTCCTTCACTTCCCCCTCCCTCAAAATTTTCTTCAAAAAAATCAAATTTATTTTTTTCTTCTTCAGGTAAAGTATCTGTTGCATCTTGAAATTGATCTTCTTCTTCTTCCTCTGTCTGATTTTTTAATAATGGGGGTGTTGGTCCTCCTAATGCTGTCATATATGCTTTAAAAAAGGAAATTATTTTAAATTTTTTTTAATTGTGAATGAAATTAATTAGACCCCAAGGTACCGCAGAGCTATACCTTCGTTCAAAGTAATAGAATTCGGGCCGTCCTGACATGGTTCGCAGCACTTCAACGAGCTGAATACCTGGGCGTCCTGGATTCGACAATTTTGAACGAAATTAAAGCTCTTCAGTACATTGGCCCGCTCCCAAAAAAGACGATCAAGAAAATATTTAGGAGTCCAAAGATTTTGCAGGTTTATCAAAAAAAAAGAATTTTCTAGCGAAATTACCATAAAAATAGAAAAAATTATTTGATTTTTTTTCATGAGAAAATGGAAAGAATATCGAATTTAATATTTTAAAAAAAGTTTGTTTTGATTTTCTGTCTCCAAAATAATGTCGCCCCTTTTTTGTTTACTTTTATATTTATAATCCGTCCATGTTTGAGAAAATAATTTTTTATTTGCTGATAAAACTTGCAAACTTTGGATATATTAAAAGGAAAAGACCGCTAATAAAGAAAAAAAATTAAAAATGGGAAGGAAAAAAATATTTTGTAAGAAAAGAAAGATTAGCAAGGAAAAGAATTTCCTTTCATCTTTTTTTAAATTTAAATCCACGTTTTTTATTAATTTACGTAAATAAAAAAAAGAGAAATATTATTGATTTTGAGTGAAAAAATTTCTTAAAAATCGGTCACCCTTTACCCTTGGTATAGTGGATAACGCTCTTGACTCCACCTGAGAGGGAGTTCTGGGTTTCGAATCCTCTTAGTGTCCCTTTATTTTTAAAATATTTTAAACCCGAAAAGAATCATAAAAATAAAAAAAAAATTTTTTTAAATTCCCAAAAAAACCTACAAAGCGATCCTCCAGTATTTTTACTACTTTCATCAGCCACTCTAGCAGAAAGTCTCAAAGCTTCCCCTTCAAGTTGTTGATGTTGTCTAGCCAAAATTTCATATTGCCTTTGTAATTCTTGGTGTTTTTCATTTTGTGAGTGGGCTAGACGGCAAAGAGATTCGCATTCTTTTTTGTATTTTGTCAATAATTGATCGGTTAACTTAAAAATTGATCGAAATGAGTCTTGACCAGGCCCGTAGCCAGGGGTGTAGGAGGGGCTTCCCACCCGCAGACGAAATGGAGAAAGGGAAAAATTTGGGAAGGGATTGGGCAAAAAAAAGTGATTTTTTGGCCTACGGCCTTCTAAAATTCTCGAAGATTTCGCCTGCGGCACTAAAAGTCAAAATCTTATCCCTTGCCCCCTCCCCCCGAAAAAAATCCTGGGGCCGTTTTACAAAAATTTCTTAAAAATTTCAAAGAAACCTTCAAAGTCCCGTCTCTCAAAATTTTCACAGAATTAGCTTTAGCCACACACTTTTTGGCATCTGCAGCATTTAAATGTCCAACAGCAAAATGCAAAAACCCTTCCAACTCGTTTGCTAAAAATTAAAATTTCTCTCAAAGAAAATATTTTTAAAAATTTTATACAAAATTTAGCAGCCAATTCATTCAATTCTTTATTCATTCCTTCAAAATCTCCAAGTGGATATTCCTTCAATTCAAGTGTTTTACTCAAAAATTTTTCTGTTTCGTTCTCATCATCTTCTAAAGAAGAAACTCTTTTAATTGCAAAATGTTTGGCATTTTCCAAAGCTTTTAACCATTTTGAACGGTCCAACTAGAAAAAATTAGAAACTTTTAATTAAAAAAAATTTTGAATTTACGTCATTAATTGCTCTCAAATGTAAATTTGGTGAAAATGGAACTGTTATAATCTGTAAAGAATAAAGTTAAAAAATTATTCCAAGAATTCTTTTGATAAATTAGAATCATTTTATTAAGAGGATCAAATTTTTCAAAATTTAAGTCTAACCAATTTGACAAAATCGAATCAAATAAAAAATTTTTGGTACTTGTGGGTTATCCCCCGGACTTTTTTGCGGACTATTTTTGCGGACACAATTGTACAAAATGGTAAGAGTTTCTCTTCCCTCTCTCCTATGCACTTGTCAACCAATCAAACAAGATTAAATGTAGTATATAAAATATAAGTAAATCAAGGGCGTGTTTTTTACAATCAAGGGCGTGTTTTGCCCCAACAGTGGGTTTTTGGTGGGATCTGCCGTGAAACAAATGAATGCTTTAGTGCTAAATGGAGGAATAAAAAGCATCGTGGCACAGCACGTCATCATTTGGAAAGTTATTTTGCCGAGTTTATGTGGAAAAAATGATTGGGGGAAAAGACGTTTTTGAGGAAATCATGATTGCTTGAAAATATTGGTCATTGGAATAATTTTTCTTTTATATATTTTCTTTTTCACATAAAGGCATAATTTTCTTTTAAAATAAATGTACACATCAAATTTAATCCTTAGCGAGGGAAGAGAAACTCTTACCATTTTGTCAATTGTGTCCGCAAAAATAGTCCACAAAAAAGTCCGGGGGATAACCCACAAGTACCAAATTTTTCAACTCAAATTTTAGTCAAATTATTCGAGGCTTTTTTAATTTTAGTTCTCAAATAAATTTTCAAGGGAGAGGTCATTTTGAAAGTGTTCAATTCAATATTTTCGGAGTTAAAGACGCAAAACCTTTACACTGGCTACGTGCCTCGATCCGAAGAAATTGCTGGATTGAATGAGATAAAAAAGATTATAAAATATCCAATTTATACCATATTAAGTCCATCATGTTGATCACTGCGAACACTAGCCTCTTCCATTTTTATCGATCCACGAGAAGGTCCATTCACATCATTCGAGTTTCTTTTAAAAAATTTATAAAAAAATTTTAAACAAAAAAACCTGTAATATTTCAAATTTCCCATAGAATCAATTAAAAACCAACGTTTTCTATACCCCTTTACATAATTTGTCCATTTATATAGCCAACCAGAAAATTCAATATTTTGATTTTTACTTGTTGAATTATGTCCATTTCCATTTGATGAAGAATCAGAAGAATTTTTAGTTTCAGTCAAATAAAAACTAGAACCTCTTTTTGGCATTTTTTTAAAAAATTTACCTTAAAAATTTATTTTTAGAAACAAAAAAAATTGAAAAACATATGATTAAGAAAAAATACCACGTAGGTAAATTTAAAAATTAACCAATTTGGCATTCATTTATTATTTTGGCATAATGTTTTTTGAGTTAAATTTTATTCTAAATTTACAGGAAATAAACGGAGATTATTTTCTAGAAAAACAAATAACAATTGGAATTATTCTAATCATCTGGAATTAGCTAATCACAATAGCAAGAGTGATCAAACCCTAACTTGGAAATTAAAAACTTATTAAATTTGGTAAAATTAATCATACCAGTCCCAGTTCTGCCCACAATACCAATCCGTTCCCTTGCTTGTAAATTCAACGGCGCAAAGCATAACTTGCTGGAAAATGTCCTATCCCTGATGAATTTTGACGCCAATCTCTTTAGCTCGATGAGAAGAAGGGTTTTTCACAAGAAAGGCACAGCAATGCTGTACATCGGAAAGTGCAAGAAGAAAAGCTGATTTTTGCATCAAAACAACGTTCTTTGTTGTGATGAATGCCTTACTCCAATTTTTCGGGACCTAACGCAGTCGAGAATCAATTTAAAGGTAGTGGTACTATTCGACTTATATTGTCGAGATGACACAACTTTTACTGACAGAACTATACCACTACATCAGAGAATGAGGCAAAACGAGAAAAATTCTTAAAACACCACAAAACCGAAAAATTAATTTTATCAATTACTTAATTTTAATTTAAAAAATACTTAAAGGATTATTGAATTATTTTATTTTTCATCGTTCATCCTCGTTCTTTTTGAAGACTGCTCCAAATTTAAATCAAAGTAGTTAGGTATTCTGTTGAAATTATAGTTATTTGCAATTATTTAGAGAAAAAAGTACCCGAATTAATCCATCAGCCCTCGCTATAGCCTGATCATGTAAACGCTGCATAGCGTAGAGTAATCGAGCCTTGCAGTTCATTAATTTCTCCTGCTCCGCCAGAACAAATTGCTTCATCTGTCCGCTAGTCCCGACTAAAGCCTTTTTGTTGCATTTGATATGTTCGTTTATTTTAATAATCTCTTCCAAAACTTGTTTACTTTTGTTGGCCTTGTTCTTAAATAAGAATTTAGCAGCCAATTTTTTAAAAAATTTTTTGGTTAAAAAATTTTGGATTGAAAATTTTTTGGATAATACTGTAACAAAGTTGGAATAAATATTCCAAAACACTAAAACAAAGAATATTAAGATTCGGTAAGCTTTCAAAAACCCCAGATATTTTTTAAATTGAACATACCAATTTGTTCAAGTCAAAAGTACAATTGGTCATTTGATTTAACACAAAACCAAACAATCCATTTTTTTGAATAAAATCTTGTAATTCAACAAACACATGTGGCTAAACAAGTTTTTTGGGGATTTAAAAACAAAAAAATTTGTCAAAACTCACCTCCGTTTTAATAGTTTTTAAATTTTCCACAATTTTGTTTATGGACAAATCATCAATACTTAAAATTTTTAATTGATTTGTTAATTCGTCCAATTGATTTGAATTTAGAATTAAAGAAGTTTTGGGGGGTTTTGTGTCGTTAGACAAAAAATGATTTGCTGCATCCATTTTTAGATCCAAAAATTGGTGTTTTTTAAGACAAGTCAAAAAATTGTCCTTTTTTAAAAATTAATTTAGAAAAAAAAAATAAAAAATTATGATAAATTTTTTGGTTAATTTCAAACCATTTAAAAATTGAAAAAAAAAAGATTTGGTAAAATTATAACAAAAATTATAACAAAACAAAAAGTAAATATAATAAATGATCGAAAAATAAATTGCAAATTTCTATTTAAAAAAACCATCTTCTAGCTAATTAAACTAGAAATAATTCAATAAATATCCCCTACACTAAATAGCTGCACAATTCCCCTTTAATTTAATAATGAAAAACATCCCATATTTTAGGAATGATTTTTACTTATCAAATTTTCTTACAATTTATATACACTAAAAATGCCCTAAATAAAATCCCCCTTCATTTTGTGAATTTTTTGAATAGAAATTAATCCTTTAAATTATTTCGTTAAAGATGCCAGAAATAAAGGGAGGAAAAAAGTTTGTGTTGAAAAAGTTTGCCTTGCGAAGTTTAGCCTTTTTTAAAAATGAAGGGGAAAAGGGTGTGTAAACTAAACTATGTCTGTTACGATAGTGGAATTTCCCATTCCCCGCCTCCATAAATAAAGAAAAGGGAAGAAATTGGGAGGGGAATGATCTAAAAAACTTAGATAAAGTAATTTAATCTTAAATATCACAAAAGTGTTATAAAAAATTAAAAATTTATTTTCAAACCTTTTCCTTTATTTTTTCTGTTATTTTTGTCTTTGTAGTTGAACTTGTAGTATTGTAGAGAGGATTTGTCGCTGAAACACCTGTAAGACAAGCAGATTGCCTTCCAGCTGAACGAGAACGCATTCTTTGACGTGGAGCAGCTGTAGAAGAAACAGAAGAATATTTTGAAGTATTGAAACGTTCTTCACGTCCAAAGCTTGATATGTGAACAATATCTCCTAGGAAGGGAGATTCTCGAGCAGCACTTCTACGTCGACGCATACTGGCCTTTCGCTCGAGGTTGACTAATCTGAAAGAATCAATTTTTTTATAGTCAAATAATGCTAAAAAGATTTGACGCCCTCGGCGCTAAAAATTCGAAGCAGAAAAATTTTCACCCCTTGCCCCTCAAAAAAAAATCCTGGGTATGGGCCTGATATCGGACACATCGGTGTGAAATCTGACTATTAATCCCAAAAAATAATAAAAAAAAACTCTACTCACTCATCAACAGGCTCCGAAGCCTCAATTTCAGACCACAGGCTTGGGACTATACTTCGCTCAACCTGACCACCGCCCTCATCTCCTCCTTCAGGTCCATTTAAAGGAATAAAATCACGATCAGAAGAATTTCCACTCATATTTAAATCGCTACTAACACCTCCACCGGCACTTAAATTTAATGGACTTAATGAAGATTTTGCTGTAATTAACTGCTAAAAATTAAAAAAATTATTTGAAAACAAATTCTTAAAAAAACCTCTTCCAATTTTCTTTCTTCATGAAACAATTTATTTTCCAATTTTCCATTTAATTCATTATTTACTTCTTTTCAAAGATTGTTCCAATTCTTTATGTTTATGTACCAATTCTCTTCTTTCATCCTCAACTCTTCTCAATTCCAATTCACGTTCATTTTGACTATATTCTACTTTTTTCTCCTTTTCTTCAATTATTTGTAAATAATTTAGAACACTGTCTACATCCTAAAATGTAAAATTAAAATTGTGAAAATAAAAATCCTAGAAAAAGGACAGGAAAATTAAAAAAAGGAGCAAGAATTTTATATTAACGAGCCTCTTTCCCGGAAGGGAATAACTATGGGTAATACTAGTGCAGTTACCGAGCCCCCTTTTTTTTCCCCCCAAGTTCTTTCCTATATGGTCAGACAGAATGGTCAGACTTTTTCTATTCTTCCTTCCCAATGCCTTTTATATTTTGCTACAAACAAAAAGGATTAATTTTTGGTATTTAAACATGGGTAGTAAGAAGAATCATTTTCTCAATTAATAAAAATGTAAAAACTGAAAAATTTCAAGTCTTTTGATTGACTATTGGGAGGGAAAAGACTATGCAAATAATCTTTAAAAATTTGGTATGAATATACAGGGTGCGGCAAATTTTCCGCCCCTTTTGTTTTGGCCATAACTCGGTTCAAACTTAACAAAAATTAATAATTATTTTTTTATTTTATTCACAACTGTCTGAGAAAATTTTTGGAATTAAAATGATCTTTAAATTTCAAATTTACTCTGAGTAAACTTCTCTCAAAGTTTGAGCAAAATTTTTCGGATAAAAATTGACCTAGCTTCAAGGCTGAGATTTTGATATTAGAAATGTTTATATCTTTCGAATCAGCTCTTCAATCTGATTTGAATGACACCAAAATTAGGGGGCTAAGACAAAAATCTAATGAGTTACGGCCTTCTGAATGGTAAATTAAAATAATTATGGTAAAAATAAAAATTTTTGGTAAAATTTTCAAAAACGAAATTATAAGCTGTTTCGATGCGCCTGAACGAGATAAGTCGATTGGTACAATATCATTGTGATTGAATGATCCTGGACGAAGTTATGATCAATTAAAATTTGGCACAAAAAAATGTTTTTTGATTCATTTTGAAGTTCGGACCGGCTTAACTTTACCATATGTGAACTAAATTTCTCATTTTTGATACCAAAAATTTTCTCAGAGAGTTGTGAATAAAATAAAAAAAGAATTATTAATTTTTGTTAAGTTTGAACTGAGTTATGGCCAAAACAAAAGGGGCGGAAAATTTGCCGCACCCTGTATTTCGTTCCAATCTTAAATTTTGAAATTTGGTGGTGGCTCACAGTAAAGTGGTGATAATAAAAATATTAAAATAAGCAAATCGGAGAGGGACAGAAAAATGGGAAAATTACTTAAATAAAATATATACCAATTCTCCAGATTCAACCATTTGTTCAGGTGGAGAATCAGGGCTAACTGAATCATTAGAACCTCTATTAATATTTTTCTTGTTAAATTTCTTCTCTTCTTTTTCAATATTTTTGTTATTAAATTCAGCAATAATTTCCAACATTTCATCGACTTCTGCCTTCTTTTCTGTATATTCATTTTGCCATTTTTGAAATTCTTTTAAAGAATTTTCCGATTCAATTCGCTTGCTAAAAATTAAAAAATTTATTTCAGAAGAACAAATTCTACGGCCATTTTTCATAAATAAATTAATCTTTAAAAAATAAAATCAAGAAATGTATTAATCAAGCAACGGGTGACATTTTGTCCCAAAAAATTTATTTTTCCCCCAATTTTTAAACCTCAAAAATTTACTTGTTCAGTTAAAGACCTCCAACCCAAATCTGCCCTTCTGTCAAATTCAAAAGTTTCCCCCAACAAAGGATTAAAAGGTTTTGTTGTTCTTTTAGCTGTAGCTGAATAAACACTAATTGCAAATGCTGCTGTATATGCAAGTCTTTCTGATATATCCAACTTTTCTGAAGCTCTATCCAACAAATAAGAATATTCCAAATCTTCGGTTATTCTCTGTATTTATTTTTAAAAATTTTAAAAGTGAAGCTTTTAAGAAGGAGGCATTTTTTAATTTTTAGAAGGGCTCTGGTCTATTTCTTTTAAAATTTTCAAGTTTTTCAGAAAGAAATTAAACAACAAAAAACCTGTAATATTTTAAATTTCCCAAGGAATCAGTTAAAAATTTGTCCATTTATACAGCCAACCAGAAAATTCTATATTTTGATTTTTATTTGTAGAATTTTTGGCAGTTTTATGTCCATTTCCATTTGAGGATGAATCAGAAGAATTTTTAGTTTCAGTCAAACATAAATTTTCTTGACATTTTTTAAATCTTAAAACAGATTAAAACAAGCTGTTCACAGGAAATGAAATTTTAAATTTTAATCTCGAATCGGAAAAGATAGAATATGCAAAAAAGAGAGACGGTTAGAGAAAGAAAGTAGAAATAAATAGAAAAAAATCTTTTGGCATAATGTTTTTTGTGTAAAATTTTAGTTTAAATTTACGCTAGAGCGACGCTGTTTTATTAATTTTTTTATCCTACTTTTGTTTTTTACCTTTTGTTAATTGTTTGTACTTTCCTACCCAGTTGTTTTTGTCTACTTCTTGACTGATTTAAACTCTTATTTATCCCACCTTTGCCTAATTATTTTCAAGAAAGTTGTTTAATTAATTAAAATTTATTTTTTGTAGATTTAACATAAATATTACTAGCAATTAAACAACTAATCCATTACACAACCAACACAATTACTCATCAAAAAATAATTTTAAAACTAAGAAGAATGACAAGCCGCACGCCGGATTGGAAAGGAGGGGCTAATGTTCTCTCGGCTGTTCACAAAATCAGTACAACACCTTCGCGTAATCCAAACTATATAAAAGGAAAAGTAAATGAAGGGGATCGCTATGTTTGTCTTAGAAGTGAAGAACAATTGGAATTGGCTACTCATCTTTTAACTTCTAAATTATTGGTTTTTTTTTTGTTGTTTTTTAAATTGGTTTTGGGGTAATTGTTAAGGGGGTGTTTTCCGTTTTTTCTTATTTTCCAAAGTTACCTCTCTGCCGTTGGAATTAAGGTTGGCAGATAGTTGGAAATTTTCGGATATCCGGATCCGAACCAAAAATTTCCGGATATCCGCTTCTTTCGGATCCGGATCCGCCAATCTTATTTGGAATATCATCAATCTAAAAGGTTTAAATTTTTTGCATAAAATATGCGAAACCGAAATATTCGAAAACTGTCATTAAAGGTAACAGATTTTCGTGTTTTTTTAGTTTTTGGATCTTAGAAAATCCAAAAATCATTTTTTGATTGCTGATATGTTGATGGCAAAAAGAGGGAATTTTGTAAAATAAGGAAAAAGGTGAAGCATTGAGGAATGAACAGGAAAAAAATGATGGAAAAAAGCCAAGGGGCCCTTGTTTTCATATAGGGTAGAAGTCTGACCATTATGTACACATTAAGAAAAAGAGGAAACACAAACTTAACTATTACCTTGATTTTTTCGTAAATTTCTTTAAAGGATGATGAAAACGCAACGTGTTTGGATACGTCAATGTCTTGCCCGACCAGCCCGGCTACAAAATTGGAACAACAAGCAAAAAGACAAATGATGAGAGTTAAATCAGACAATAATTTAAATAATGGAATTGAGGGAGATAGAGTTTGTGCATTTAGGTTTTCTTTGAAATTTTTGTTTTGTTTTTCTAGTTTTTTGTATTTAGAAAAGGCCTTGCTCCGATTGCTCGATTTGGTAATTTTTTATATAATTAAAAAGCTCTTTATAAGGTTATTTTTTTTGTAAGATTAAACTTTGAGATTTAATAATAATTTATTCGACGACATTCCTTGATGCTTATTTATGCATATGGAATTCTCTTTCATCTTTTTTATGGGAAAACTAGTCTAG
The DNA here is from genome assembly GCA_963681835.1 of Meloidogyne enterolobii. Classification (NCBI taxonomy): domain Eukaryota; kingdom Metazoa; phylum Nematoda; class Chromadorea; order Rhabditida; family Meloidogynidae; genus Meloidogyne; species Meloidogyne enterolobii. The sequence continues at coordinate 1,265,822 of CAVMJV010000054.1, forward strand.
ATTTTTTAAAGAGATCGAGATTTTTTAAAAGCCTGGGGTTTGATTTATTGACCAGTGCCGGATCCTGGGCATGTTGTCCAGGAAAAACCCACGAAGTAAAAAACAGGAGAAACCCAGGCCTTGATCGAGACCCAGCTCGATCTCTTCTACTATCCACTTTTGGACCATAATTAAAAATCATACCAAAATTAATTTTCGAGAGATTTTACTCATTAAAGCCCGAATCCCGGATTTTAACCATTCTCTGCCATTATAAAATCTAATCCATTAGATTACACTTTCTCAATTTTTTATTTAAAAATTTTTTAGGCCATCGTGCCCAACAGACAAATGTTCTCTTTCATTGTATACAACCATCATCAACTTGTATAAAACGTTCAAGACGTTATATAGTTAAAGAACCTGAAAGAATGTTGGATGCTCCGAGTTTATTGGACGATTTTTGTTTGAAAATTAAAAAAAATATTTTTAAATTTTATTTTTTAGATACAAATTTAATTGATTGGAGTAAAGCAAATGTTGTGGCTGTCACTTTGGGGAATAAAATTTTCCAGTGGAATGCGGCAACTGGGACGGTGGATGAATTGAAAGATTTTGAGAATTTGGAGGCTAATCCAACAGTTGCAAAATGGTCGAAGGAAGGGCAGTATATTGCTATTGGATTTTCTGATGGGACTTTAAAGGTTTATAAATATTTTAAATTTTTGAGAAATTGATTTTTGGGGTTTTTATATTTTGAATTACTCGGATTTGTTCAAGGGTGTCAATTAAGCTCATTGTGAGTTTATATTTTGGGTTTCAAGGTTAAATGAGCAGGTTAAGTGTAAATAGTCCAAAGAAAATAGAAAAGTGTTATTTGCCTCTCTACTCTTTGATACATAGGAGTTAAAAACCGCAACTAAAATTTATATTATGTGAATCGTTGATTTCTCTTATCTGTCAAAACATCTAAATATTTTACAAGATTTTCACCATGCCTTTAGATATTTTTGCTAACACATGGATTAATTGTCCCCTTAATTCATTAAAATAAAATTTACCAATAAATGAGGCTTTTTAATTTTTAAGTTGATCGATTCAATAAGTAAAAATGTTCTTCGAACAATAAGAACTGAAGGAATGCGTTTAGCATGTGCTTGTTGGACAGGAAAGGGAGAACTTAGTTGTGGCTCTAGAAATGGAAAAATTTATCATCATGATGTTAGGATGCCTAAATCTTTGATTAGGTTTGTTTTTTTTTTTAATTTTTTTAAATTAAATTTTTCAAAAAATTATTTGTCCGTACTTATTTTGAAATTTAACAAAAAGAGGTTGATTTAAATAAAAAATTAAATCCGTAATTTACAAAACTTGTAAAACATATAGCTATTTAATTCCTTAGGCCGTTCAGTAGGCGGCGTGGTGTAATGGATAACACATCAGTCCGGTCTACTTAACATTCTGGTTCGCTCCCAGCCGCCGATTAACCTTTTGCACTAGATATAGGAGAGTTGTTTGGGGTGTAGGATAAGTGGAGGTTCTTCTGTTTTCGTCGACAGGGTTCGAATCCTTTTTAAATAAAAATTATTTTTATTTTCTGATTTTAACATGTTAAAAGAACCTTTTTTGACTAAAACTTCAAATACCCTTTTTTCTAGTGTCTTCTCTTCTCACTCCAGCGAAGTTTGTGGTCTTAAATGGAGTCCAGACGAACACTTTCTTACAAGTGGAGGTTCTGATTGTTTAGTACATGTTTGGGAGAAGACACAATTATCTAATCTTAATGCGGTATTTTTTAATTTTTTGAAAAAAAATGAAAAAAATTTTTTTAGCCTCCTCTTTACCGATTTGATGATCACATTGCAGCGGTTAAAGCTATTGAATATGTTTGTTGACAAAATAATTTTTTTCTAAAAAATTTTTCAATTTTTAGGTACCTCAAATAGGCCTCGGTCCTTCCAATTTGGTAGCCACTGGGGGAGGAACGCGTGACCACACAATTCGTTTCTGGGATCTTAACGATGGCTCGCCTTATTTTACGTTGGATACACAAAGCCAGGTTTTTTTAAAAAATTTCTTTAAAATTTAATTTTTAAAAGATAACCGGAATTCTTTTCAATAAACTTCATTCCGAAATGATTACTGGCCATGGAGCCCCAAAAGCTGGCGTTCGTGTTTGGCATCATGAGCCAAATAAAATTAAAAAATTTGAGCCTACAGCTGAATTAAATAATGGTCAAGGAGGGAGGGCTTTAAGTCTTTGTCAAAGCCCTTGTGGAGAATATGTTATGACTGCAAGTCAGGTAATAATTTTTATTTTGTTTAAAGAATTTATTTTTTATAAAAAATTAAAAATTTTCTAAATATTCTCCGGGAATTTGTTTAAGTGTCTACTGATTCTCATTCTTTCACAGAACGCAGAAGCTGTAGAACAATTAAAACAAAAATTGGTTTTTGAAGTTTCCTCCAATTTTTTCCTTTTTATTTCTCTGTCAATTTTATGTTAGGAAGAATAAGAGTAAAAGAGGGGTGAAAAAATTTTTTTTAATGGTCAAGGAAAATAAAAAGGAAAAAGGAAGGTCAATTTTTAAGGATTACCCCAAAAATTCTATAATAGAATATCCCCTAGTATTATTTTTTTAAACAATGGAGAAAATATGGGTCCATTTCTAATTTTCTTGAGTTAAACAAAAATTAATTTTTGTTTAAAAAAAAGGACGAAGTTCTTCGTATTTGGCATGTTTGGAAAGTAGATGAATCTATGCGTAAACAATCACAAGAAAATGTAACAGCAAATGCTCGTAAACAACTTCAATATGCTTTGAATGGGCACGTTGGTGTTGCAAGTAATGGAAGAATTATTCGTTAAAAATTTAAATTATTTTTTTTGTAAAATTATTTATTTTTTGGTTTTTCATTTTAACCCTTTTATTTTCTTTTTCTTTCTTTTTTTGATTTATTTAACTTCACTTATATATTTACAAAACAAATTTAAAAAATAAAAATTTTTTGAGTAAATTTTATTTAAAAAATATTTTTGTAAATTTTTTTTGAAAAATTTAAAGATTCTTTTAAGGAATTTAAATGAAAGAGAGGGGGGAGTTTTCAAGAAAAATATTTAAAAAATAAACAAATAATCTCTTATCAAACAACTATAAAATTTAATTTTTTTTTCTTTAGGAATACTTTTCATTGATTAATTCCTTTTTTTATCAAGAAAAAAAATTTAAAATAAATATTAAAATAAATTGCAAAAAATCATTGTGATTTAAAAATCCTTTTTGTTTGTATTTAACCCTTAATTTCAAATAAAATTCTCAAGCAAAAATGTCGTTTGTTGACCCTCCTCAAAAGAGAAACAATTAAAAAAAACTTTTCTCTTTCCTTGTACTATTTAATTAGGGAATATTTAAGAATAAGGTTGTCGGATAGTTGGAAATCTTCGGAGATCCGGATCCGAAAACCTTATTTAAGAAGTGATTTTCTAATTAACTTAATTTTAACTCAATTTAATTTCAATTAAAGAAGAAAAATGGATAATAAATTAAGACAATTAATTTCAAAAGTAAAAAAAGAATATGATGACGATTCTGTAGATAGATGCATATATGCTACCACTGTTTATATTGTTGGATTCTTTGCGGTAATTTTTGTTGAGGGGAATTAAAAGAATTTTCTTCTAAAAATTGCCCAGAATTTGAATTTTCCCCCCAAAATCTTATAAACTTTAAAAAATTTAAAGAAAAAATTTCTTAAAGGTTCTAATTATGGCAAAACAATATGTTGGTGACCCCCTACAATGTTGGTTACCCGCAGAATATACTGTTTCTTTTAAATTTTTAAATAAAATTTTTGTATTTTCTATGAAAGGGAGCTTGGGAATCTTATATAGAAAATTATTGTTTTGTGGAAAATACTTATTATATTGCACAGAATCAGAGCAGCAAATTGTGAGAATTGTTTTTATTTAATTATCAAATTATTCTTAAGTGGGCATTCTTAAAAATTTAAAGAAACTGGACATTTTGAAATTTTGACATTTTGAAAATTTTACCCTATTGGACATTTTTAGATTTTCACGTTAGTGGGCGTTTTGTACTTTGCGTTAAAATAAATTTTTAAATTAAAAAACAGTTAATTGGTCAAATAAAAACAATTATTTGTCAGGCTCTCACCAGAGAACAGACAAGCTCGTCGCAAATACGAACTTCGTTACTACCAATGGATCCCTTACATTCTAGCATTGCAAGCATTGCTGTGTTTTGCTCCAAAAATGATTTTTAAAATTTTGTGTTCTTTTAGTGGTTAATTAATGTATAAATTAAAAAATAATTTTTTTTCTATTAGAATTAAAAATTAACGATTTGGCTAAAATAGCCTATAAAGAAACTAAAAAAAGTTTGGAATATAAGAATAAATCTAAAAGAATTGCTGGACATTTAATTGCCCATACAAATGCTAGAGGTTAGAGAAAAGTCTCTTCTATTTTAATTATCTCTCTCTCTTTAGCCCAATCTTCCAATTATTATTTAACTGCAATTTATTTGTTAATGAAAATTTTAATGTTTTTATCAATTTTAATTCAATTAATTTTAATTAATTTATTTTTGGGAACGTGGGATTTATTTTGGGGATTTAATATTTTATGGCAAATTGTTGTTGATGGGGTTTGATTTATTTTTTAAAATTAAAAATAAATTAATTTTTAAATAGGTCGACTGGAGAAATAATGGATTCTTTCCTAGGGTATATTTTTTGATTTATTTAAATTTAGATATTTTTAAAAAAATTTCTGAGGGAAAAATTTCTGAATTAAGGAAATAACTCGCTTCTCTCCTTTCCTTATGCTTTAATCACTCCCCTACGGACTGAAACTTTGAATGACCATAACTCGGCCCTAATTGATTTTGCAAGAAAACGGACATCACTTCACAATAGTAAGTCCATGGTCCTCTATCGATTGATACCAGAAAATATACCAAATTCGCAGTTACAGTAAACTATGTTCCCTTACTGACACATTTTAAGAAATAATAAACTCAAAATTCTTAATAATTTTCAGGTTACTTTCTGTGATTTACAAACTCGAGATATTGGCCAATACAGGGAACACACAGTTCAATGTGTTCTTATGATTAATATGTAAATATATTTTTCTATTAAAAAATTCCCCAAAAAATCCCTTTTAAAGGTTCGCCGAAAAGATTTTTATATTTTTATGGCTCTGGTTTTTCCTTTTACTTTTTATTTTACCCTTAAATATTTCTTTGTGGATATACAGAATATTTTCTATGAAAAGTAATGAAGAAATGATTGTTGATGCACTCAAGGCAATTTAAAAAAATTATTTTTTAATCCCTCCCCCTCAAATTTCAGTTACACGATCATTTCCCAACAATTCAAGATGTCAGAAAATTTATTAGAGAATTTTTAAAAATTGATGATATTGTTATTTTGAGAATGATTAATTCAAATGTTGGATATATACAAACTTCTGATATTTTACATCAATTATGGCTTAATTATAATTCTATTGAAGATATTAGTGAAAAACAGAACGAATAAAATATTTTAACGTTTATTTTTATTTTAATATTTTTAGCAAGAAAAAAATTTTTAAAAGAAAAAATTAAAGAAATTTAAAGAGAAGTAATATATTAGTTGAACCTCATTATAAAGATAAACCCTTGAAGCTGAAAGAAATTGTATCTTATAGGGGGGACTCCCCATCATACCCAATAGTCAAGCAATTGAAAGAAAAAGTATCTTAATAAATTAAAGTGAAATTAGAAAGGTGTATCTAAACATATGAAGTTCAACATTAAGAGTCAATTAATATAACCGATAAGTCGAAATTTAATTTAAAATAACTTTACACATTTTCCTTTAAAACTCATGCCTCTATTTATTTAATATTCTTCTAACAAAAATACATACTCGGCTTCAATCCCTGTTCAACTATAACAGCCTCTGAAGGTTGCTGTAAAATTTTATCACCAGATTGCAGTTTATCTTTAGGTAAAGGCTGCCCATTTTTGCTTAAAAATTATTTAAAAATTTTTTACCAAAAAAATCTAAAAATTTTACCCAACAGGCAATTCATCATCCGCAGCAGCATAGTGATGTCTAGCTCTAAAACACGCCAAATGAGCATAATAAACTGGAGCAGGAATAGATACAGGCATTGGAGCACGTGCAAATAAATAACACAAATTGTTTGAACAAGTCTCCAATTCATCAGCAGAAAAATTGTTTTCATCCATTAAAATAAAATAATGTGAAGGACGAGAAGTTCCCTTAATAAATAAAATTTATAAAAGAATTTGAGGAAGTTTTCGTGGGGAAGTTTGTCTGAAGATCCCTTAAACAGTCAATATTTCCCAAAAATTCTTTCGAAAAATTAAAATTTCTTTTACCAGCATTCCCTTCTGTGAACACAAATAAAATTCTTTTGAATAACTTGTGATATGTCCATCAATAACAGTTCCAGGTTGAAGATTTCCTTTGCTATAAAATAAAAATAAAAAAAAATTAATTTAAAATTTAAATACTTTTTCTCATCATTATCATTTTTATCAAAGAATCGTGTATTATGTCGCTTCTGCACGACAACAACTGTAAGTCTTGGTTTTTGAACTCCTTCAAAATATTTGTCAATAGCCCTTCGAATTGATGAAACTTCAAATTCCATAACTCCTTCAAATTGAGATTCAGACACTCCATCACGAAAGACAATTATTTTAGAAGGTCGTAATTCAGTTCCGTGGAAAAGTTTTGAACCCTAAAATTAATTTTTGTCTTAAAAAGAAAATTTTAAATTTTTAAACCTTCTGAAAATGTACAAGTCGTTCATAAAACATTTCTCCCATATCTTCAATCCATTCAGTCCGGTGATGTTGTGCACGAACAGTCGCGGTAAAACTAAAAAATAGGTGTGAAATACTTTTAAAAAAATTGGAATAAAATTCGAAAATAAGTACAACTCTTTCAATCCCCAAAAATTAAAAAAAACTCCAAATTAATTACCGAGTAGCATTCAAATCAATATTTCCAACCAAGGCAGAAATTGAAGGAGAAAGCGTATCACCAGGCGCTGGATGAGTTACATCAATACCAATAAAAAGTGTTGGTGTTTCTCTTTTGACAAAAGTCCCCCATTTTCTTAAAAATAAATTTATTAATTAAAAAAATATTTTTTTTAAAATACTCTGTAGCATTTGCATCAATTTTGCAATTAACCCCTCCACATTTTGCATTAATTTTCAAAAAAATATTTCTAGCAACAGCACTAGACATTGGACCGCCTCTCCCAGCTTCATTTTGAAGTTTGTTCCAAGTTTTTTGAGAGATCATTTGAGAGCGCATTCCAAAACGAAGTTCACAAATTCCTTTGAAAGATTCTGAAAAAGAAAAATATTTAAGAGAATAATTTAAAAATTAAACAAAACAAACGATAGATCCAGCGATTATCCGGCATCGCAACAATAATAACAGGCATAACACCTTGACCCCAATTTTTTGATGCTTCTCTACGAGAAGCGATTAAATTAGCGAGTTGATCCTTGTGGCGTGTGTTAAATTCAGAAACATCCGCAGGATCTGGATGCACAGTAATTCCTCTATTTGAACACGACTGAACCAATGCCTCCCATGCTGCACTAAAAATTAAAAAAACGTTAAATTGTGAACACATTCAATTTTGAAAATTTAATTTTATTAAAAAAGCCACTGGGATCAAATGTCACATTTTAAATATATAAAATTTTATGAATAAAAACTAACCGATATCTGTCAAATCTAATACATCCATCAACAATAACCAAATCAAAAATAATATTGACTGGCCTTCCAAATAGATTAGGCTTTTCCACGGCCTTGATTCCCATAATATCACGAAATGATTTCTTAAAAGATAAAATTTAAGAAAAAATTTAAAAATTAACCGAAAATTCGCATCTTGGAGGATTTAAAACACGAGCACCAATTTCAAGAAATTCTGTATTTATAGCAACTTCAAATTCTCTCATAACTGGGTTTTGATCAAAATTACATTCAACACGAGCCATCTGGTCAATATCAGAAAAACGTTGACGAGGAGGGGTTGACGTATACTTTAAAAATCAAAAAAAAATTATAAAAAAAAAGAAGAAAAAAAACCTGATTTGTCATAGCTTGCAATGCATCAGGCAATTTTCGACGTAAACGTTGTAATTTATCCGAAACTTTAAGAACTTCAATTGGCAAAACCAAATTTCTCTCTCTCGGCATAATTTTAATAAGAGGCATTGAACGAAATTTAACTTGGTAGTTGTATTTAGCAGCATAATATTCAGTCACAGAAACTGTCCTTCCAAGTTCTTCACATTCAAATTTGTAAGCATCTGGAGATTTGTCGACAACATCACAGAAAGAAGCTTCACTTTCAACAAAATTTTCAGCAATGCGTTTCTTTTTCATTTTAAGTCCTGAAATAAGATTGATGAAAATTTCATTAGAATCCAGCTTTCAGATTTAAAAGGATATACAAGTCAAGAAAAGATTTTCGAACCATTCAAGAAGCGCACACACAATACCTAAAACCCAACCGAAGAACCAACTTAGAAAACTAACCACTTAAGAGAGTTCTCAATTCATTTCGCTGCGATTGATTCATTCCATAATCATTAAGTCGCTCAATTTCACTTGCATTCATGAATCGTCCCGTCTTTGCAAAAGCATAGAATTGAAGAATATCACATCCAACTTTGTAGAAGGCAGAATGGGCTACTAAAAAATAGCGAAAAAGATTATTCATTAATTTGTTGAGTAAAGAAACAAACCATCAAAATTAACAAAACCATTTCCAACATTTCCCTTTGGCGGAGCTAACCCCCTCTTTGCAAAAGCATATAATCCACGAAGCATTTCAAATCCGCCCAGATCCAAAGGTTCATGATACAAATTTGGTGGTTTAATGTAGAGACGACTAACTTCACAATGAATAGTTCTGTCAAGAGCACCAATTGGACAACGAGCTTGTTGGGTAATTATCAAATTTAAAACGCGAAAAGCATCATCTTCGTAAGTTTCTTGTGGTTTGATTGAAATAATTCCCGTTGCTTTAATTACCATAACAGTTGTGGTCATGTTTCCATCCTGAATGTTTTTTAACAAATTAAAGGTAAAGACTAGTTTCTAGATACAAACTAGTTAGACTAGGGACCAGATTAAACAAGTTTTTGATACATTTTCCTAGCAAATTCCTAATTTAAGCAAAATTTAGGGCAAAAACCAGTAGCAATAACTCGAAGCCATACCTGGCTACGCCCTTAATGGTTTCAAAAGTCAAGTTCGAAAGCAAGTTAAGCCCAACTTTTTTAAGTTAAGCCCAACTTCTTTAATTAATCATAATAATCACAAACCCTTCGTCCTTCATCGGTTTCAATCGTAACTTCCCCAACAGTTCCAGACTGGACAGGCAACTCTTTCCTAGTATAACACAAATGAGAATCATCATAAACCAAATTGTTACGTCCCTTAAAATATGCTTCGTTTGCCGAAACAAAGCTCCAAAACTTTTCACGGAGAGCCATTCTAAACGGGAAAATATCAAAAAAATTAAATTTAAAAATGAACTTGTTTGTGGTAGAAATTTCTTTGCGTTTGTCCTCCAATTGGTGAAAAAAGTCCACACGATATTTGTAAATACGCATTTTTGTGTTGAATTTTAATTTAAAATAATTAACTACAACATCAGTTCGTCGACCCAAGGCTCCTTTAAAGTTTGACGGATTTTCAGCTTCTGATAACTTAAAAATATATTTAAAATGGTGAGAAGACAAGAAAATAAATTTACTTTTGCAACTTGAAAGTTTCGCATAGGGCGAGGTGCGACTGGTCCTCCTCTTCCCCCACCTCCAGATCTTCCACTGTCATATCCACCAGAGCCGCCGCCACCTCCCCCTCTGAATCCTCCACCACCTCCACCACCAGAACGGTCATATCCTCCGCCACCACGACCTCCACCGCCCCCACCACCAGATCTTCCACCGTCATAACCGCCGCCACCTCCACGGCCTCCGCCACCACCACCGGGACGACCTCCTCCGCTACCACCAGAACGCCCTCCTCCTTGGCTATATCCTCCCCCTCCACCACCACTTCGCCCTCCACCACCACCTCCTTTCCAATTAGACATGTGTTTGAATAACAGAAATTAAGATAAAAGTAATTTTCAAATCTAAAAGCGATAACTTTAATTTAGAGAGTTAAGCAGGAACTCCAATTCCTTATACTATAAAGCATTAAACAAAAACTAGTTTATCGATTCCCTAATCCACGTTAATCTATGATAACAAGATGACCGAATTAAATGCTCCCAAAAATCTCGGGTCTTGAACCTAACGATTATTGCTTAGACCAACACCTAAGTCATCAAAAACCACAAGAACAAATGTAACTCAATAAATAATTAATTGTCAAAAACAATTGTGTAAAAATAAAACAAATTGAAACAAAAGTGATCGTTTATTTAGAGAAAAGATTGGTGATAAAATCATGTCATATTTTACGTCAAATAATCGAAAACATCAAATGAAACAAAAAAGTCCAAGCCAAGATTGAGATACTGCCAAATAACCATAAAAGACCTTCAGATGTACATCAAACACATGCCACCCAACTGTTCCTGATAGACCTAAAAAAGAGAAAAAAAAGTTAATTGAATAGATATCACAAAGATAAACCTCAATGACATCATCCTCCTCCATTTCCAAGCTCTTTGGAGTATCATCGTCATTGACGCGCCTACCATCAAACAAAAAGCGAAGCGCATTGACCTGAAAAAAGGGATTGTTGCTGTCTAGTTATCAACAAACTAACCGCAACGCCCGTACGCTCAGCGTACGCCTTCTTCAGTTTTCCCATGCTGGTCCCAAACTTGACTCGGAAATGGACTTCATTGGAGTCCTAAAAATGAAAACATTGAATTTTAGTTATTAGAAGTAAACTACAAACTTGGCCAACAACTTTAATCTTGATGTATTCAGCCGACGGTTGAGTAGTTTCACCGGTAGCGGCAGTAGTGTTGTTATCTGCTGTTTCAGCCATTATAATTTTTTTTAAAGATTGTAAAAAAGCTAATTTCTAAAAGTTAACTAATAAAAGAATTTAAGTTACAACAAAAAATAATATTTTATAAGAAAATTATGAATACAACATAAACCAAATGACGTAACAAAAAGTCAATGCAATCAATAATGAATATTTTTTATACGGTAATTTCTTTGCTTTTATATGAAATGGTATGGGATAGTGATTTTGAAATCGACGTTTTGACATGAAATGTCATTATGACAAGCTCATTTCGCTAAAAAGACGTTTTGTCAATAGATGAGTTGTCACTAGGGTTGTTGCGACAATTGCGCATACAATTGCGGACGACAAAAGTGGACATCATTTCCGGATTTGACAATTGTCATACCGCCGACAACAATGCGTTTGTTAATAAGATCAACCTTAAGCGATGTCCCGTTCCCTGTCCCAAAACGATAATCAGATCCGATCGTTTTGTAAAAATCATAAATTTCTAAGACAGCCAATCGTGACTTTCAATATTCATCCCATTACAATTTATGGGATAGTGGTCAGGAAAAAGAAAACTCAGCTAAAAAATAAAACTGCGCGCAAGTTTAGAGCTTTCTATTGTAAGTTTTGTTCGAAAACGTTGAAATACAAAAAAAATGTGGATTGAAATTATTATATCCGATACTTGTACTTTTTTACATCTCATAAAAAGTTTAAAACAAATCATTAAAGTAAATATTTATCATCATTAAAAGCAAATAAAATTTACAAAAAAAAGCAATTTAAAACAAAAGTAGAAAAAACATTCAAATTATTACATAAACAAAATTAAACAAACAAAAAAAATAAATAAATTTAAAATGATGAATTTGTCAAGAGCGCCACACCACGCTGACTAAGCAATGCCTTATCAAAATTAACGGGAACAAAATATAATTCAAAAAGGAACTGTGCACGATTTGAATATAAATAAACCGGAACAGAAACAACTTCCTTCTCCTTTTGCTTCTCCAATGTCCAAACAAATTGAAGTTTGTCAACTTCTGAGTGAATACAATCTGTCAACTTTATTTTATTTGGAGATTCACAATTAATTCCAACTGCTCGGAGGCCTAAAAAATTAATTTTTTTTTCAAATTTTAGTGTTTAAAACAAACCTGTAAGTGAAAAACTTGTTGGTCCTTGCTGTTGTTTCTGTTGATCAACACCTTTACCAACAGAACGTACATGCATATTTAACTGTTCTAACGACCAACCATTAGTTTGTGCTACAAATTGTCGTGTTGCAGTAATGTAAGCTTCTGGGAAAAACATTCCTCCAAGCCAAATACTTTCTGCTTTCAAATTGTTAGAACGGGAAAGTCGATCCAATTGTTTAACACGTTCTTTCAAATCATTCATCCATTCATGAGCAATCACATCACGAGGAGTTGTATATTGTTTCCAACTCTGGGGCACTTGTTTGCTTTTTACGAGTGCAGCAATTAATTCACGAGTGTGATTGTTCTGTTTATGTTTGCCATCACATATTTCAAGCAATTCAATTAAATCTTTACGAATCTAAAATAAATAATGTAAATCTATATTTCAAAAAAAGAAATAACCTCATTGAGCAAACGAGAGCCCAAATTAATTTCACGCTCAAAGAACCGGAAAATTGGATCCTTAACATTTTCTTTTGTGCGACGCAATTTGCAAATCTCCTAAAAATTTTTATCAAAATTAAAAACAGTCAGTTAGTAAACCTTTGGAAATTCTGCCAACCAAGCTTGACAATGCTCTTTAAGAACAACCATCCAAGAAGGCGCTACTTTATTTTGTAAAGAGCTGTCAATTTCGTCATAAGCGAGCTCATCATCTGACATTTTAAGCATTTTACGAAGCAATTCTTGACCTTCAAATTAAAAAAATTTTTGTTTAAAGTCTTTGTATAAAAAATAAAACCTCGTTCCGTCAAAAGAACTTTTTCTGCATTATTTGGAAGACCAATCCAACTCGGCATTTGAGCTGCTTTTATTTGATGAACCCAATTGATTAAACTATCCTTTGTTGAAGTTTCATCTGGCACAACTAACGGAGTAGAATTTCCATCAATATCTTCGATTAATACAAAATTGGAATCAAAAAGGCATTGAGTGAATAATTTATTTAAGAAAGTTTCCAACAAATTCTATAAGAGGAAAATAAAAAATACACTATGAATCACGAATTAAACCTGATCAAATCGGTTATCAATTTTTCCACCATAAATACATTGTGACAACAAAGAACGTAAAGCCAACCAAGGAAGTTTGGATGGTTTGACATTACTTCGTCCCTATAAAAATGTTAACTTGAGAATACTTCTACTGATAAAAATACCTGAGCAATTTCATCAACCGATTGATCCAAAGTATCACAAGCAACACGAAGATCTGCATCAGAAAATTCATATGAATTTGCCCATCCAAGTGGTTGATATCTCAAACGTTCTTGAACTATTGCATGGAACCAACACAACAAAAAGTAAAGTCTTGAACGTTCAGCAGGATTCTTAGCAATTTTCTGAGGAGATATTGACGAAATTGAACGCAATAAGTTTGCTTTTAGACCGGTAGAAGGCTCAAATACTAGAACACGAGAAGCCTAAAAATAATAAACATTATTTAATCGGCGCAATTTTAAAAACCTGAATCATTGAAACAGGTAATTTGGAGTTAATTTCAGCAGTTAAAAATAATCGGAAATTATTATGCGGCTTCAAATTGTGCAATTTCTTTTCCAAATGTGTAAGCCAATCAGTTGCCAAATGAACATTTTTCAGCAACATCCAACGTCCATTTCTGCTAGAAGAATCAAGTGCTTTGTCAGCTTGATCAAATCCTTCAGAAGACCCAATTGCAATTGAAATCATATCTTTATTATTCATTTCTACAGCCAAATCTTCTACGCGTCCAGAAACATCATAACCAACAGCCGAACATAAAAGTACAGGAACTTTGCTTTTAATCTGAATTTAAAAAATTATAAAAAATCAATTTATAATCAAAAAACAACCTCATTCTCAATAACTTCTCGAAGATTTAGCACTTTATCTTGAAGCATAAACTCATTGCCAAAGGTTGCACAAATAAGCAAATGTGCAGAAGCAAGCAAACGATCTGGTCTCAACGTGTAAATGACAATAAACTCGTTTAAAGCTTTTGTAATTGCTGCAAAGTTTTAAAAAGAATGTTATAAAAATATTTAAAAAAAACTAACGATTTCCAAGCTCTTTAGTTGTCCATATTTCAGGAACAGAATTTTCTGGTTGATCAGATCGAAGCCATTCAGTCAAATCATCAGTTGTAACAGATGTTTTAAATTTATCAATACATTCCTTAAATGCTGGCAATCTTGAAAGTGAAATAAGAGAAGCAATTTGTTGTTCATTTAATGGTGGAATGACAATTTGTTTTAAATTTTGATTTGTTGCACTTTTAAGTTGTAGCTTGGAAGAATAGAGAAGCAAATAATCAAATTCTTCTTCAAATTTGTTTGAGCTGGTACAACGCAAATAAATTCGTAACAAAAGAAGTGCCAACAAAATTTTATCAATGTGCATCATGCCATGAGAGACACGTGAATATGTCAACTAGAAAAATAAAATTGTTTTTGTCTTTTGAATAAAAATTTACCGAAAACAAATCCTGAAGAATAATTGAAAGTCTTGTATGATGATCTTTCACTCCAGACAATCGCGGCGATTTCAATGCATTTGTGAATATATCCAAAAGAAAATCGAGCGAATAATTGTAAAGAAGATGAATTTCTTCCAATTGATGCAACATCATGTAAATGTAAGAACAAGCAGTTGCCAATTTGTTGTATTCTTGAGAAACGCGATCAACCTAAAATTAAAGAATAAAAACCTAATGAACATCAAAAACAAAAACCTCTTTTATGACTTCATCAGTTTCGGAAGACTTCTTTTGTACTTCTTTTGCTTCGTTTTTAAGTTTTTCCAACGTTGCAATAACTGAGTCATCATCAAGAATTTTTCCTTTTGAATCATTGAGAGCATTCAACAAAGCCTTCTCCAACTGCCTAAGTTTAACAGCAAATTCTCCTTGTAATTTTAGTAAATTATTTCGCTTTTCTTCAATATCTGGACGTTCGCTGTGAAGCACTTGGTTGAGACATTGTAACTCCAAACTTGTTTTAGTAATAGTAAAGTTGACGAAAGTGACACGAGAGCAAACATCAGAAGGAAATTCGACCTTTAAAATAAAAAAGTATTTTAAGAAAAAAAGTAAATAGAATACCGAAGAATCTCTTGTAAAAAGAAATATTTTGAAGGCAGGTGATAAATCAATGTCTTGATCTCCAATTGTAATAAGTACACGACCACTTGCTTTCTTGACTTCTCTGTTCAAGACTGGATTTAGAATTGGATCGTAAGATTCAACATCTTGAACTAACAATGTAGTCCCGAAACGTAATGCTGACTCAAGTGTTTTTCTTAAAATTAAAATCTCAATTTAATTTTAGAAAAATTATAAAACAACCTGAAGGAATTATCATTAAAACTCGTTTTCTGAACAGTTATTTTTTGATCTCTATTGTTAGAAGAAAATTCCTTGCAGATGTAATCAATTGATTGACCATTTGGATCAATGATAAGAGGGAAGCGGTTAAAGTTATGAAGCATTATTGCATTTTCTGTGCAAAGTTCATCCTTTGGCATTCCATTTGTATACCATTGTTGTCGCTCATCAGCAGTTGAAAGGTATTCAATACGAGCAAGTTCATGACGAAAGACAACATCGGCTGTTTGCAAAATGTTCATCCATTTATGGAATAATTTGTCTCGTAAATATTGGTCATAATAGCCAGAGTAAGAGAGGAATGCAGCAGAAAGAAGAACATCACCAACAAGAGTCGCATTTTGTTGACTAAATCCTTCACGGCTAGCCTGCCAACGGTCACATTCTACTCGAAGTGAAGAAAGTAGTTGAGTGCTTCTATCAACTTTCTTTTGAACAGCAGCAAGATTTTGCTTGATGTTTTCTGCTTCTGCTATAAGTTGGGCATATTCATCCTTAAATTTTATTCATTTTAGAGAAATATATTTAAAAAAAACCTTAAGTTTTTGGATTCTTTCCTCCAGTTCTTCAATCTTCTTTTTAACTTCTCCACCCGCATGTGCTTTTTGACTTGCATCCTGTTGAAGACGCGAAAGTTCATTGTTTAGCGGCTCCACTTTATTTAACATTTTGGCATAAGAAAGCTGTGCTTTAGACCATTTTACGAGTGGACCACATGCTTGACTGGCACGAAGAACCTTTAGAATAAATTGATGAATATAATGTATAAAGAAAATCAGCAACCTTTTCATACTCCCAATCTGGATTGTTAACAAATGGTTTCATTTTCTCTGTAATTTCTGGAGTAATTGCTTCTGTATTGAATTGAACAATTCTTGGAATAAAATCTTCTTTGACCAAAATTCCACGAATGTCTCTCCAGCTGCTAACTTTTTCGCCTAGCAACAAACAAATGGCTTCCACAGCAAGTTGAACAGCTTTAGGTGGCGAAGCCATTGATCGAACCTCAACAAGTTGTTGTTTCTTTATACCCGAAACGGCACTTTTAGCCTCTTCAACAGCAGGTAATACCTTTAAAAATAAATGGTAACTTGATTTAGAACGAAAAAATCTCACATCAGCAAGTTCTTTTTCAACCTCAGCTTTCTTTATTTCAATCATTTTCTTCTCGTTACGAATTTGTTCTTGTAAAGTTTCAGATTTCTTCTTCTCATTTTCAGCTTCCCTTTGATCAGCCAACATTTGTTGCAACTTTTCATTAGCTTGTTTTTGTTTTGTTCGTAATTCTTCACTTTTCTGACTCAATGAAGATTTTAATTCGGTAACTTCTTTCTCAGTTTCTTGAATCTTTTTCAAACCATTTTCAAGGTGAATTTTTTCCTCCGTCAATTCCTAAAATAAAAATTGTAGCTAAAAAAAGGAACTAGTTAATTACTTCACGTTTCCTTTTGAACAATGTTGTGAAGTGTTTGATGAAATCAAGATAATGTCGAGGTGTTACAGCCATGACACGATGCCCTTTCCGCGACTCAACATCATTCGTCCTTTGAACCTCGTTGTGAATGTGAACAAAGGAGTTAACAACAGCATCCCGATAATAAATTTCAGTAGGTAAACGATCACAACAGTGTTCCATTGCGGCGGGTGGAACATAGTCAGATTTGTCAATTTCGAACATAGAAGTAAGTTGATCGCCAACTTGATACAAAGATGCATTTGACCAGTCTCCAAACCAATTTAAAACGCAACGATTAAAAAGAGCAGGCGATGTTGATGCACGAGCACGAAGTCCATCGCCAGATGGGTTCATTGTAAAGACAATATGAAGGTTTTGAACAATCTTAAGATTTTTCATTTTTATTTGCTAATACAATTTTATTTATCAACCTGTTGTGTAAACCATTTATATAATTCCTCTGGCGAGTCTGGCATCTGTCCTTGACGTTGAGCTCCTTCTTTGATTTGATTAAGGAGTGTGTTGTAATCATCACCCTCAAAAAGTCCAGGAACCTCGCCATTTGCTAATAGTGTATTAAGTCGTTCCAAAAAGCCAGTTTCCAACATGTTTGACTCATCCATAATGAAGCAAATTTTTTCGCCTTTACAGCCTGCTCTGCGCAAAACTAAGCGAACATCTTCATCAAAATCGGAACCCTTGTATTTCGAATGAACTTTGAGCTGAATTATGAAAATGTTAATTTAAGAACAAAAATAGCCAAACCTGCACAACAGAATAACCATTCATCCAAGCAACAAATCGTGAAAGTGTTGTTTTACCAGAACCGGAGACGCCAATTAAAAGCAAATGTCCTTGAGGTTGACGAAATACGCGATCAATTCGAAGAAGATGGTCAAGCATTTGATCATATAAGACAATACCAACGTCTATTTCCTCTTCATTATATTGCTTTAGACGATGAACCACGTGATCGGCGAGTTCTTTTTGTGAAACAGGAGAATATTTCTAAAATGTTAATGGTTTAAAAATATTTATTGTTAGTTAAAACCTTTTTAAGCCAAGAGGAATAAAGTATTGGACGTTCAAGCGCTTCACGTAAATCACACGATCCAGCAAAGTATTTCCCAGCGATTTCATCAACTAAATCTTCAGTCCATTTTCTTTCTTCATCATAAACAAGTCGATCTTGGAAAAGACGCAGTGCTTCATGAGCCCAGAGACGAACTAAATCATTTGTAGTAATACCATCCATTGGTGCAATAGCTTCATTGATTCCTCGTACCCAACGTGTCAATTCACGAGGAGAATAAACATAATGTGGTTGATCGTCTTGTGTAAAATGTTCCTTTAATTTAAATAGATTAATAGGTGTCAAGTTGATGCAAAAAAATTACTTGGCTTCGCTGATAAAATTCAACAATCGCATCTGTTAGAGGAACATCTTTGCCATGTAATTGTGTGATTGGTCGAAGCATTGCACGAGCAAATGTTCCATAAATTTGAATCAATGATGTTTCGCCAGGATAGTCAACATAAATAACTGGAACATGTCGAAGAAATCTTGATGAAAGCGGATTTCGTCCAGGATCGGTTGGTGGGTTACATGCACCAACAAACTGAATACGCTCCAATGAGACCCAAGATTTGTCACTTGTTCGGTAGAAACCATTCTATAAATTAGAACGTAAAAAGAATAATATTCAAATAAGAAAAAGTGACCTGCTCAACTAACTGTCGCATAAATGAAATAACTCGTTGTGTTCCATATTTATCAAGTTGGGGTAAATTTATTTCGTCACAGAATATAACAAGCCAACGTGTAATTTGAATAGGTGAGAGAACAACACCATTTGGAGTTCGGCGATATTCACAATAATGATCAAAGTTTTTAAGAAGAAGTTCAGGAGTGGTGGAAGAAGAAAAGTTGACATTAATTACATCCATATCAGGGAACGACCTAAAATTTTATGATGAACAAGTACAACAGGTTTATTATAATACCGAAGTGCAGAAAGTAATGTCATCGTTTTACCAGATCCAGGAGGACCACACAAAACGAGAGGTTTCCTTTCATTCAGCCAAGTATTTAAAAGTGATTCATGGCGAACAGTGTCCATTGTTGGTATAACAGTTGAAGTATCCACAATTTTATCTGATTGAATTTCAATTTGAGGGACTTTATCAGACCAAGGCGTCCAATCACCAGTCGGCGGAACATAGAAATCAATTAGCGGTAACTAGTAAAAAAATAAAAATTAATAGAATTACAAAAAAATAAAACCGATTCATTTTGAGGTAATTGAATTGTTGTTGAGCTTCGAACAAAGTCACTTAATGCTTTTCGAGATTTCCAATTGCCATCGCCGCTAAATGACCAAATGAGATTAATAAGCATCGAGCGTCCAATGAAATTTTCAACTTGTTCAGTCTAAAAATTATTTGATTAAATGCATTATTTATAAAAATAAGAAGTTTTACAGTTGGTGGAAAATCAGGATGATCGGCATCATACTGCAATAATTGTTTTATTGAGAAATTCATCATTGAGAAAAATGACATTAAAAGTCGTTGTTTTGATGGATACATTATATGATCGAGTTGCTCGATTGTAAAGTTCAAAGCAAGAGGAATAAGCCCACCTCCCTTCATATGATCAAATAATAGATCAGCACAAATTTCTTGAAGTTTTAATGAATTGGAAGGATTTTCAGTAAATAAAGGAATATTTCGAAGTTGAAGATGATAACGTTCAAAGAGCATATCAGAAGTAACTACATCCTCACTGAACCAGACCATTCCACACCGCGAAACAGTAGCCATAGTTGCATATTTCAAATCAGCCACTTCGAAAATTATACGGACCTAAAATGAACAAAATATAGACGAAGCTTCTAATTGTAAGAAAAATGTCACTATTAGACAGAAGTAAAAAATAAATAGCTTACATTTGGTGGGATAGCAAGACGTTCTCCGTTTGGTAAGGTAAGAAGTTTATTGTCGTCAAGAACGGAGTTAAGATTCTCGACCCATTCTGGATCAACATCTCCATCGAAAATAATCCATTGTCGTCGGCTAGCTTCACCGCGAACATTATCGACAATCCTTAAAATCAAAATAAAAAATATATATTTAACACCACTAACTTTCTAATGATATGTGTGAAAAGTCCATCAGTCCACTCTCTTGTATTGGGATCCAAAACACCATAAAGTGCATCCTTACTCATTGCTTTTGCATCAATAACATGTGAAACACCCTCTACATTCTCTAACTTCTCCAATGATTTAAGTAAGATTTTCCATGCCGATGATTTTCCCGAACCACTAGAACCAACAAGCATCAAACCGTGATTGAGGTTTGTTATTTGGTAGACTTGCAGAACTTTCTCCATCCAGAGCGATCCTTTCTCACCAATATCTGTTGAACAGCAGTAGTGTTCTTCAGTAGCAATTCGAATAATTTCATCGCGCAAACTGAAAGAAAATATATTCTAGGAAGTCATTTAAAAATTATTTACGTTTCCATTGACTTTTGTTGATAATCAACTTCTGGGAAAACATCATGTAAAAGTGATTGTAACAAAGTAATATCTTCTGACACTAATTTTGGAGTAAGTGTTTCACAAACAGATTGAATAAGAATTTGCTGCTCAGAAATTTGCAAGGAAGAAGCATCGGCTTCCATATTGCTTTCATTGGTATTTTGGATCGCTTCACGCTTAATGTTTCCAGCAGAAACCAAGACATTCTTAAGTGCCCGAAGACCAAAATCATAGTGACATTGGCTGGAAAGTTGTTCTTTGCAAAGACTTAAAATTTTTATGAAATTTCTAGTATAAAATATAAATGAAAACTCACGTAAATAGGAGAACAATTTTGTTTGAAAGAATTTCTGCAGATTGGAATCCTTGCGATGAAAGCATAACTTCAGCAATAAGCCCACTGTCTGGAGCAGTCATTGCAAATGAACGGAAAAGCTGTTTCAAATTATCTGGCAGATTTGAACGACCAGAATATCCAGGATTCATAGTGATAAAAATAGCCATGTTTTCATTGACGGTTAAATTTTTTCCAATGAGATCAACCTTAAATTCAATGTTTAACTTTGGTAAAATAATTTGAATAAACCTTCATGTTACCACCATTCCTTATAGTTTCTTGAATTGCTTGGATCTGTTGAGAGACTGCAGAAAGCATGCGTTCCTCCAATCTATTAAACTCGTCAAAACAACCCCAAGCACCAACTTGGCAAAGACCAACAAGAATACGACCAACAGCCTAATATAAAAAATTAAGAAAATAAAATATAAAAAAATTAACTTGAAAATCAAAAGTTTCATCACAATTAAAAACAAGAACAAAACATCCAAGTTGATGACCAAGTGCTTTAACCGATTCAGTTTTTCCAGTACCAGCCGGTCCAAACGGGCTTCCTCCAAATCGAAAATGCAAAGCTTGAGTCATGGTAAGATAGCAACGGTCAGTTAAAGGAGTTTGAACAAGTTTTTCTTGAATTCCCAAATATTCAAATCCATAATAGAAGACAGCATTCGACATTTTAATGACGCATTTTTTTGTATTTGCTTCGAAGTAAACACGTAAGTTCTAAAAAAACTAATAAAAACAATAATGTATCTTCTAATAACCTTTAGCCAGTTGTAATCATTAATTGTTTTGACCTCATTTTTAAGAAGATCCCTTATAATTCCCTTCTTGTGAATGAATGCAGTAATCTAAAAAATAGTATTTTAGAAAAATCAAAATAATATTAGTACCAAATTTATAATTTTCAATCTTGTAATACGAGGTTGATCACAGAGAACGCTATTAGATAACAAAGAAAGTAATTTCTCAACTAAACCGGCAACTTTAGACAAATTTTCACCATTTTTTAAACACATTTCAATAGCATTCGTCCACCAAACATCCATTGCAAGATTAACGATTTGTGACTTTAAGAATAGTAAATTTTTGAAGTTTAGAAAAAAAAAATTCTACCGGATATTCTTCAATCCAATTAATGTATTCTTCCATTTTTATTTTTTGAACATCATATAAGAAAAATTTATTTAAAGAAATAGAAAGCATTTCTGCAAGTGTAGCTTGCATTTCACGCTCCATCAATCGAAGCCAATCATTAATTTTGAAATTTTTAATCAAATCAATTGGAGTAGTAAGCAAAACAGTTTCACCTTCTCGAGAAGAAATTGCTTTTATCAAGTTTTTCTCTGTATCATGTTCAACTGCCACAATTCCTAAAATATTTTTTTCAGGAAAAAAATAATTATAAAATACTAAACCTGAAAACATCTTTTTGAAATGCTTTTGTACACGGAGTAAATCCTTTGAATTGCCAAGAATTTCTAATAAATCTTCATCGCCAACAAAATAAAATCGAGGAAAAGAATTTCTTTCACGTTCCAAATATTCACCAAGTGCTTTTTGTATTTTTGAGAGTAAATCTGCCAAACGTTCAAGTATTTTTTGAGCTCCTTGTATATGAACAACTTCGAGAATACGTGGTGATTGTGAAACCTGAATAAATAATTTATTGTCGGTAAATTTTAATTATAATGACCTTTCGCATTAAGCCAAGAAATTCTGTTGAGACTTGATTAAATCGACTAGTTTCAGATGGAAGCAAGTGAGCAATATCCGCTGATCCAGTAAAAAGACCTTCCAAATAAACCCATCTTCTTTGTACATCAATCCAAACATCAAATAAAGCATTAATTCTATTAAGTTTATCCTCCCAAGATAAAGCATCTTCCTCAAATTGTTTGTAGTAGGAAGACAGTTTCATTTGATTTAAACTATTCATGTGTTCTTTCAATTTGTTGAATAAATCATCCCATCCACGAATTAATCTAGTCTTTTGCTGATAACCAACCAAATCAAGAGTATAATCAGTCCAATAGTCTTTGACTTGTCTAATAAATTCTTCAAGTGCAAGTTCTCCTTGAGCTGTGAGTAAGACCTCACGTACAGCATGTTCATGTCTCTGAAGATCAACGCTCCAAACTTTTCCCAATGTTAATTCGGAAAGAACCCAATTAACGCCCATCTCCTTCATTAATGCTAAAAATAATAAAAACAATACAAAAGATTGAAAAAGAAAAATTACTTCTCCAATGACGATCCTTTAAAGCCTCAGATTTTAATTCCATAATAAGAAGGTTCATCTGATGTGAATTGAAAGTAAAGTATGAAAAATTATATTTAAAGCAAATAAACAACCTTCAAGTAATTCTGCAAAAGACCTTTAACATGGGCATATGCATCATATTGTTTATAGTGAGAGGGAAGATTTCTAAGTTTACCAAGTTGTTCCTCCAAATTTTGACGTAATTTTCTAGGTTGAATAGAGAGCCAGGGAATTTCCTTTAATTCGTCCAAATTATTGTAGATAGGCAATAAAGATTTCCAAACGCCTTAAACATAAAAAGCATTTTAAGAAAAAAATGAAAAAATACATGATAAATCCTCAAGTTCCTCAATTGCAAGCTCCAATTTTGAAGCTGATTGTTGGTTTATACTAACAACAGATTCACTAATCTCCAGCGCGTTTTTGGCCTTCACAATATTTTCTTGTTCATCTTTAAGTCGTTTAAACTTATCTTCGAAATTAGTCAAAATGGCCAAAGCATCTTTAGGACGAATTGCTCCTTTTACAGGTCTAGATTTGTTCCATTCACTAATAAGATCATTAATGTGTTTTTCTAAAAGTTTATCCTCTTCATGAATTCTTGTTTGAAGATTTGTAATCTGATAAAAAAAATATCTAGGTGGCTAAAATTTAGGAGAGAAACCTGTGTTTGAATCGCAGTATCCTTCCTTTCCAAAACATCCATTAATGCTGACCACTCACCCTCAACATTTTCAGCATAAAGCCAAGACGGAGGAAATGTAAAACGATGATTGTTTAAAAGTTTTTGGCCCGTACAATAACTGCTAACCTTAAAATATTAAAAAATAAAGATTGAAAAAATATAAAAACAAACTTTCTCTTTGAAGGGAATGATATGCTTTTTCAAATTTTGTACTTGTGTAATTAATGCAACAGTGTCACTTGTATTGGTTGAATCAATACTTTGGGATTCGAGCTCAGAACGTGCAGTAGAGATATAAGAAAAAAAGTCATGCATTGAAGTTCCTAAACAATGGTATATTTCAAAAACAAATAAAAAGTGAAAATAAACCCAAAAAATTTCCAAATTTAGACAAAACTTCTTTTTGCCAATAATCATATTTCATAGCAATTTTTGACTGAACACGAGAGTAATCAACAGAGAAAGGGAATATTTTATGTTGAGATTCTGGCGAATCAACCATCGAACGAGACTTTTTGATTTCCAAGATTACCTAAAATTTGAAGTTAAAGTTAACAAAATTTTAAAAATACTTTCATCCAATTAGTTAATTCAAATCCAAGTCTTTCAAAAAGAATATCTTGTTGCAGGTCCCAAAGAGCTTGATAACGAGTCCAATGATTAACATAGTCATTTGTTTTAAGCAGAACATCATCAATTGCTTTGTATGCCTCGAAAAGTCTTTGTTGCTTTTTTGGAAGTTTTAAAAGAACACATTTATAAGTGGAAAAAGCTTGATTTTGTTGAAGTGTCTAAAATTTATAATTAAATAAATAAAAAAATAAAAATACTTGAAAACGAGAAGAAGAGATTCTTGGTTGTGCAGTTATTATTGAATGCCAGTGATAAAATTGGTCAAAAAGATCAGATTTAGCCTTTTCAAGAGACGGAACAACAGTAATAAATTGAGAGACAATACGAATCTCCAAAGTTATTGTATTTATTTTGGGTAAAATGTTAGCTTCCCTCTCATCTTCCAATTCATCACGATTTTGTTGCAAAACTAATGTCCAAACATGAATTGCTTCTTCTAATCGACGAGCAAGCTTTGCCTCCAACTAAAATTAAAAATTCAAATATAAAGGTAAAAAAGTTATATTTTCTTACAGTTTTATCAAGTTCTTCAATCCATTTATGCAAATTAGAATAATCATTTAAAGCCATTTGATCAATAGATTTTTGAATAGCTCCAATAATTTGTGAAATTGTTTCTTCATTGTATTGACATTTATCCAATGCGGATAGTTCAACATCGATCTTATCAAGATATTCAATCAAATCTGTAACTTTTTCGAGAAAGTTGTTCACAGCCTCCCCAAATTTACAAACATATGATTCAAGTTTAAAATTGCTCCAATCAGTTTTGTAACCCTAAAAAGGAACGTTTTAAGAAAATTAACACAAAAAAAGAAAACAGACCTCACAAAGCAAATCATGTATTATAAGTCTATGGCCTGCAACCAAATTTTCGACAGACGGACGAGTTAAAATAATTTCATTTGTAGATTCATAAAGCCGAACAGATTCCATTAATGAAATTGCATAAGGATTATATTGACTTATTCCAACAGAATAACTCATAATTTTGAATGGAATGCGAAAGCCCATATTTTTTAAGTTTCTTACCTAAAAAAGAAAACTAAATTGAAAAAAAGAAATCCAAAAATTATTACTTCTTTAGCAATGCGAATAGAATCAGCCGAATAATTAACACGAAGACGACAAATAACTTTCCCATCACGTTGTTGTTTTTCAACACAAAAAAGTTTATCATTGGTTGTTTTGCATTTGGTAAGGACTCTATCAGACCATTCTTTGAACATTACTGAAGTATCGAGTTGTTTTTTAAGTAAATCACATTCCCTTTTCAATTCTTTTCCTTAGAAAAGGATTAAAACTTTAATGGTTTTGAATGTAAAAAAACCTTCAAGATGATTAACCCATTGAGTTCCCAACACATCAGCAATTCTTTGCATATTCATATTAAGCTGCAACTCATTTTGACGGAGCCACATAACTTTAGCAGAAAATTCAGGAATATCATAACCTTCCACAACGAAAATTGCCAATTCCATCTTTTTTGGGTCGATAATAGTTTCTTGTAGAATTCGAATATCTTCACGAACACGATCAATTAAAACAGCTTGGTATTCTCTAATAGCAGTTTGAATATGAGGACGAACAAAAAGAGCATTGTAACGAGAAAAGATTGAAAACATATCATCAGCGCTTTTACAGCTACCAAGTTGATCACGAAGATGTGAGGCTAACTAAAACAAAAAGAACAATTAAAGGAAGGAGAACAAAAAAATCAACCTGAGTTTCAATTCCAACAATATGATTTTTGTAATATTGCATCGAACTTTGCCAAGCTTGCTGACCGGAATGACTCAAATCCAAATAATTAACTTCCTTGATAGCCTCATATGCCTTGATAACCTTAAAACAAAAAAAAAGTTTAAAATAAAATACAAATCTAAAAAACCTCCTTCTCGGGATTTGTTTGTTTTCCAGTAATATTCCCAAGTGAATTTGCTCCTTTAAAACGTAAAACACGAGAAATAACATTGCTTAACTGTTCATGCTGTCGTCTTAAAATCAAAAAATATCATTAAAAAGAAAAATTAAAATACCGAAAAGTGTTAAGTTCATTCAATCTATTTTCTAAATCTTTGTGACGATATTGAGTTCTATGCTGAAATTTCACATCAGAACGTTGTCGCTTTGCAATATCACGGAACATTCCTTGAATTTTGTCAGATTCCTCATCCCATTGAAACCAAATTTTTGAACAAACAGCCATAACTTCGTCAAGTTCAGAAATAGGAGCATGCATAAGTAAACGAGGTTTGAGAATCTTAAAATTAAAAAATTAAAAGACAGCAACAACATAATACAACCTGAATCATCTGTTCACAAAGATCTGCAGAAATTGTATTGAAAAATTGCATTGCACGTTTAACAGGATATTTTGTATTGCGTAATTTCTTGAAGACGTTGAAAATGTTCAAAACTGCCTGACGTAAAGAATCCAAATCAGAAGCACCCAAAAGTTCACTTAACGGCAAATCCTTCATCAAAACATTATAATCAATGGCAGTTGTCAATTTCTCTTTTAAACCTATTTCAATTTAGACAATCAGTTTAAAAGAATAATTCAAAACAAACCAGTATCAGATTCAAAAGAAGTTGTAACATGAAAACGTTTCCCTGCCTTTAACACATCAAGAGTTGTAATAACTTCAATGGAATCGTGTAATGTTGTGATTTTGTTCAGCGCTTTCTCCAAATTAATCCAAAAAGTTGCTTCTTGTAATGCAGTACCAGATGATGGATCTCGATCCATATTTGTAACCTTTTGAATCGCTTTTATCCATTCTACAACACCATTTGAAAGTGAGGCCAAGAATTCAGGGTCTTGTCCAAGTGTCCCGAGATCTTCTAAAATATTTAAGAAAATAAATAAAAATTCTTAAAGTTAACCTGGTTTGGGTTTTCGATTTTGAGATTTGGCAGCATCCACAATTTGTTGAATGTGAGGGTTGATCTGAAGGCACAGTTCTGGTATTTCAATGTTTTGTTCCAAGTGTCGCAATGCCACTTGTAATTCATTTAAAGACTTTTCTATTGGAGTTAATTTGGATTGATCACGATCAAATAAACGTTTGAAATGGCGAAATCCCTGCATCCATTTTGTAAGATCTTTTTGGAGATTTTCAATAAATTCATTCGGTTCTTGAAATTCTGCTGACTCGTCATGATCCCTCGCCGATGTATTAGGTTCAAGATCTTCAGCTAATTGATCAGCTGTAGTCATTTTGAAAAAAAAACTGAAAAATTTTTTAGCAAAACTTTAAAAAAATGATAAAAAGCATTATGTTAAAAAACATTACAAAATATTTCAACATTTAAAACGTAATCATTGATTGGCAAGGAAAAAATTCATTAAATTTTATACGCAAGAGCGCGACGACTTCAGGAAAATAGCAATGTGATAAAATAAATAGGTAAATATCAGTAAATAAACAATTTGCTTAACAAAACAATTTTAAAAGTTGTCAAAATGTTATAAGGTGGTTTGGGATTTTCAAAAGTAGAGACCGGACCGAGACGAAATCTCGAACAAAAATCTCGGTTATCGAGATCGATATTTCTCGTGATATTTTTCCGAGATATCGATATTTATTCTCATATGACCCTCCCAGTCCGTTCTCTATTTAAAAGGAGGTCAATAAATTAAAGTATGTATATTATCAAAAGTCATAAGTTGGGTTATAACAGTTTGGCAAGAATAGAAGGTAATCCAGCAAATTCAAGTAAAGCAGACAAAATTGTAGAAAGGCACATCACCTTTAAAAACATGAAATTAAAACTAAGCAAAATATTAAAAATTCATACTTGCATCCATTCATCAGTATTACCCAACCAATTCTCATCTTTCAATACTTCTCTAGATTTTTTGTTAAAATTTAAATTTTTTGGTTTAATTTGTTGTTGATTTGATAATTGTGTTTGACACTTTTCGATTAAACCCAAGCCATTATTTTGAAAATTTTGTTGATTAATTAGAATTTCCAATTGAGCAATCATCAAGTTTTGATTTTGAATTATTTGACGAATAAGCGCTAAAATATCTGCATAATCTTTAGTAGACATTTTACTAGAAAATTAAATGTTAAACAATTAGTTATCTAAATAACAAGGATGACCCCTTCCGCATTATTAAAGACGAAAGCGAAAAGGCCAACAAAGGACCCTACCCCCCTAATAATTCTGTAACAAGGAAAATACGAAAGCTTAAGACTCGTTGCTTTTATAGTAAATTTGTAAATAAAAACAACATAACGCCAAACAAATAAAATTAAGTGTAAATTCAAAAACAAGAGTTTATCAATCCACAGAAATCTTAACCTTCCGAACATTTTTTGTAAACTAGATGCGAAAATGATACGAGGAATGATAAAAGCATTATGAAAAACGAAAGCCAAACCTTCGATAAAAGTGAAAGATTTGCTAAATAATTGAATTACAAACATCACAAGACAAAATTTAAACCTTATATATTTTAAAAATGCTTAAGTAAAAGAACCTAAAGTCAATTGAAGCACTAAAATGCTCACATATGAAATTGAAACACTTTCAAATTTATAATTCAAAATATAAACATTTAAACCACAAATTTTAACTTTAACCAGAAAAATTAACAATTTTTTTCAATCAACAATTTTACTTTACGTTTTATTTTCCTCCCTTCTTTTTGGAACTCCCGCCTTCTTTTCCACTTTCCTTCTGCTTGGGTTTTGCAGCTTCTTTTGGTTTAGCCTTGGATGGCTCATCTGCTTTAGGTTTTGGAGGTTCCTCCGATTTCTTTGCTTCGGCTGCTGGAGGTTTCTGCTTCTTGGTGGCCTTTGGTGGTGGTGGTGGAGAAGGAGAAGCTTCCTTCGCTTCCTTAATTTATTTTTTTAAATAGAGATAAAACCACTTAAACTTGTTCCCACCCCGTCTACCCAAGCTTTAATTATTAACCTCTTCCTGAAGCTGTGGAGTCTTCTGCTTCTCGCTCTCAGAAAGTTTGTGGAGCAATTCCTTGCGTTTCAAAATCAAACGTTCTTCACGCCTCTTTCTCGTCTCCTTGTTCTTGTTTCGGCGAGCCTCAGCTTGTTCACTAAAAGTACAAAGTTTGAACTACTTCATGAGTTCTATAAAAGCATACGCAAGTTGTTTAGAACGCTGGTTCTCCGTCTTCTTTTTGAAGATATATTCCATCAGATTCCTCTTGTTCTTGAATGCGTTTCCTTTGGCCTTCAAGTAAAGCTCATGGTAAAGATGCTTGTCAATCTTCTTCGCAGCTCGATAGCGCTTTAAAAGATGACGAAGCACACGCATTCGACGCATCCACAAGACCTTCTCAGGCATACGAGCATTTCGAGTTCCGCGTCGTTTTCCAAAACCCATATGACGACCCTGAAGTTTCACAATTTATATCAAAGTTAATAGAAAAAGAAAACCTTTCTGCGTGCTTCCAAACGTTCACGAGCTCGAAAACGCGAATGAACTTTCCCCGGCTTACGTATAATAAGACCATCCTTGACCAAACGACGAACGTTCTGACGAGAATTTGCGTTGGAAATTTCATTGACCTCATTAGGATCCAACCAAATTTTCCCTTTGCCGCACTTGAGAACCGCGGCCGCCAAACGTTTTTGCAAGCGAAGATTACTTAAAAACAATTCGTAAAGAAATTTATCAATTTTCAATACCTCATTATGAATTCTAGTTACCAACAATTTTGTCTGAAATTAAAAAGAAAGTAAAGGATTTGTATTATCTTTCAGCTACGAAACTAACAAAAACGATAGTTATTATACAAAATTTTTAATGGTTCCTAAAAATCCAGCACCGGATTCAAAATCCGAGCCTTATCGATATCCCCTCGTTGGAACCGAAAACGAATTTCCGATTAATAACTAAACTAAACATCAATCCCCACATAAAACTCCAAGGTGAAATTCTTAAAATAAGGGTACAGCCCAAGTAGGCGCGCGGCCACAACGGCGCAACGCCATAACTTGCTTCAAGTTTTCCGAATCTACCAAATTTAGTATTAAACGATTCCTCTCATCGAGCTAAAGAGATTGGTACCAAAATTGATAAGGACTAGCAAATTTTCCATAAAGTTATGGCTTTGCCCTTAAAATAATTGATTGAATGTAAGGGGAAGACATTACCATTTGAGTCATAAATTTTCATTATACTCTTTCAGATTTTTATTATACAATTTCCCAATTTTGTCAATATTATGTCAGATAATTGTACTTCAACAAAACAACCTCATTTAATGGAATTAATGAATCAAATGTGCAAAGAAGCTGGAATTCAAGACTGTCAACCTCAATTACTTTTACAGGTTTTCTTTTAAATTTTTTTAAATAAAATTTTTCTGTAGATGTGTGACATGGCCTATTCTCTTACAAAAAATGTTCTAGTAGAGGCTAGATCTGTTGCTGATTTTAGTGGGAAAAAATTTGTTGAAAAAAGTGATGTTGATTTTGCATTGAAGACATTCAGTTTGTTTTTTTTCTTATTAAAAAAATTTTCTTTTCAACCCTTCTTTAGATGAAAAATATTGTAAAGACCGTCCACCTATTGCTTTAATGAATGATTTGGCACAAGAAAAGAATTCTCAACCTTTACCCCAAATTAGACAAAATTATGGACTTCGACTGCCTAATGACCGTTTTTGTCAGTTACAATCTAATTTTATTTATGACGATCTTCCTTCGACTTCAAATAATAATGAAGATGAGGATGATGAATTGAGACAACAAAATGTTTGTTTAAATATTTTTTGACATTTAATAAAATATAAAAATACTCGGGGTATCTGTAAAATTCTTTTTTTTCAAAATTTCTTTTTATGAGGGTTACTTTTTAAATACGAATATTCATTTTTTATTCTTACATGGGAACATTGTTTACTCTAAATGCGAATTTGCTAGATTTTTTGGTACCATTCGATAGAAGACCCTCGATTTACTATTGTTGTTTGCTTCTTGCAAAATTAGTTTGGGCCGAGTTATGGCCAGTCAAATTTTCAGTCCTTGGGATTGGTTGAGTATAATGATAAAAGCTGACAATAAGTTACGCTTTCCTAGTTTCGCTCTTCATATTTTAATTTTTTAATTTTAACAAGGAATATTATGTAATAAATTAATTCATTTTTAGTTAGTAGGGGAATAAGATAAACAGATTAATATTATTCCCTATACTTTTCACAAGTAAAAAATATAAACACTCATTTAAAAAATTTTAATTTTCATTTAGATTCAAACTTCCGAAAATTTCCCTAAACGTCAAAAACCAGAATCATCAACAAACTTTAACCCCGATCTTGTTGCCAATTTATTAATGGGAAGAACAAATAATGACTCGAGGAAGCGGGCTTTTCATGATGAAGAAAAAGAAGATAAGACAGAAGATTTTGATGATTATGATTGTTGAAAAAATTTTTGGTTAAAATTTGTTTTATTTTTTGCTATATTTAACGTAAATTTTTAAATAAATAAATTTATTTTTTATTAATTTTTAGTTGGTTTTACTTAATTTTTATTTTTTTAATCTTTTCAAATTTACTTTAGTTACTCAAAATTATTTTATTTAATTTTTATATTTAAAAGATCAAACAATGCAATCAATCCTCTTGAAATGTTGCACTGCAAAAATTCTCAAAAATGTCAAGGATGGTATAATTTATTCAAACCGGTTAGTTTTTGTTTTTTCTTTGTGAAAAACCAATTATGTAAGTATTATTGGTATAGGCTTTCTTTGATGGATTTTAACAGGCACCACTTAAGCTTCAGGATAGATAAGGTTTTTGAAATAAGTCAACGTTAATATTTCTACACTTCGAGTTAATTTAGCTAGTCAAAATTTTCTTTTTTATAATTTAAATGAACCAAAATCGTTTTCGAATAAATTGACTGCCAAAAATATAACCTGAAAAACCGTGCCTTTAAAAAAATTTTTTTGAGCCAGTTGTACAAACAAATAAATTTTTATTGGATTAAAATTGAAAAATTTCACACTCCACTTTCGATAAACCCTATTTTTTAAAAAAAATGAAAATATTCCACCCTTTACTCAAAATAATAATTCTTTTAATAGTTTTACTTGTTCGACCTTCAGCAATTTTAACACAATTTTATAATGGATACAATTCAAATCAACCAACATTTAATGGATATTATCTTCCCTATTACTACACAAATGGACTTGGTTTTTGTTATACACCAACTCCTTATTGTCTTTACAATTATGTACCTCCAAATTTTTTGTGTAAGAATTTTTTTTGAAAAAATATTAGTGGAAAGCCGATCATCCCCCCTCTTATAGTTTTGGGGTATTTCGATAGTGTGTGAAATAACAAATAACAGCTCATAGAGAAGGGTATCATGTATACCGTATTGTCTCTAATAGAAGCCCGTCTCCAATAGAAGCTCATGCCCTAATAGAAGCCCGTCTCCAATAGAAGCTCATGCCCTAATAGAAGCCCGTCTCCAATAGAAGCTCATGCCCTAATAGAAGCCCACTCAATGAGGGGTATTGAAAAATAGACGTCCAGTGCTTGTATTAGAGACTACGGTAGTCCTAATTCAATAGATCAACTTTTATCGGTCTTATTGTCAAGACCGATCAAAAAAATCAGAAAAACCCCTACACCCATCCTGAAGTATTTAAAAATTCAGAAAATACTAATTCACTACAAAATGCCTTAAATATAATTTCTCAATGGAGTTCCGATTGGGCACTCGAAATATCTACGCAAAAAACATTTGTTCTAAATATTGGCTCCAAAAATCCTAAATATACATATACACTCAATGGTGACATTTTACAAATAACATCTGTAATAAAAGACCTTGGCATTACCCTTACCAATGACCTTTCCTTCGATTTACACTATAATATTATTATCAGGAAAGCCTATGCCAGAGCTTCTTCAGTTCTTAATAGCATACACACTAGCAATCCTAAGGTATGGGCTCTTGCCTTTAAATCCTACGTTAGGCCATTACTAGAATATGCCACAGTTATCTGGAGTCCAAAAACTAAGTATCTCGTGGAAAAAATCGAAAAAATCCAAAAATGGTATACTAGGATCGCTTTATCTAAGTGTAAGATTACCTATAAAAGTTACTCTCAAAGATTAATTCTCTTCGATCTCGAATCATTAGCATTAAGACGCTCATTATATGATCTATCAACTATTTATAGGATTATCTTTAAATTTACACATTTAAGCTTTAACGATTTATTTGAGCTCAACGATAGACCTAGTCGAAATAGACACAAGTTTCAAATTAAGGTCCACCGAAAAAACAGTAAAACCGAACATTGGCTCATAAACAGAGCTGTAAACCTTTGGAATACAATACCTGCTTCAATTATAAACTCACCAAACCCAAAGATTTTTTGGATTGCGCTCAGGTCATATTTAATAAATTTGGAGAGCTCAAACACTTGTTTTGTATACTACTAGCTAAAAATCCATAAAACCTTACTAATTTTGACTGTTTGTGTTGGCATACCATAACTGTTCATTTGACGTTTATATTTTGACATTTTCCTTTTAGAAATATATATTTTGTATTTTACATTTTGACATTTCCCTTTTAAAAATATATATTTTGTATTTTACATTTTGACCTTTTCATAATTTAGTAATATCTCCACTTGTTTTTTCCCTCCCTCATTTTTTGCATTCACTGCATTAATGTATAAGTTTTTTTAATACTTTATAAGCATTTTTAAAACACATTGAGAAACAATTGGATTTATTATTTTTTTCTAATATTTATATAACTCAAATTTTAAGATTTGCAATTTAAAGCACCTGTGCATTTCAATTTTTCTTAAAAATGTCTACAACAAACAAGCGTCCACATTCTCCCAGTTTAAACAACTTGGGTAATCAATTTTCACCATCACAAGCACCTTCGGCCAAGCGCCAACAATTACTCGACACAATTTCAAATTTAAATTTCAATGATTTACTTACTCCCCCTTCTGACCCATTAATTCCCGATTTTGCTAAAACAATTATTAGTCAACAGCAACAGATAATTAAACAACTATCTGGTTTGTTGCAAGTCGCTTCGGAAATTTTGACTGATCAAACAACAAATAATATTGATTTTTCTTCTGCTTTTGAGCAGCGACAACGTGAACATTTATTAGTACTTACTGGCCTTCCAGAAAGTACTGAGACTCAACCTATGGCAAGGGCTGAAAGTGATAGCAAAGTTGTTCGACAAATTTTAAATGAACTACAAATCGATCGCTGTCTTCCCTCGGCTGTTTTCCGCCTTGGTAAACAACGACAACCAGGCTCTAAGCCTAGACCACTTAAAATTCTTTTTCCATGTTCAGCAGCGGTAACCGAGGCCCTTCGAAATAAGAAAAAACTGGTTGGTAAATTTAAAAACATTGTGGTTCGTAAGAGTTTGACTAAGCAAGAACTAGATGAGCGTAGTAAATTGATTGAGTTGTGTAAACAAAAACGTGAATCCACTAATCTTGATTATATAATATATGCCGGTACTGTACTTTTAAGGAGTGAAATCCCTAAATTTAAACAAACTCTAAACACTAATATATCAATTTTCAATCCAATTAGGGATTTCTCCATTTGACCAGTGCCATACACAAACAGTCACTACTAGTAATCGAGTCTCATGTAATTTATCTGTAAAATCTCCAAATATAAGAAATATGGCCTCGCAACCTTATATCTCATCCGTTAAACTCTTTAAAAATTTAACATGTTTATACTACAATTGTCGATCTGTTCGTAATAAAATCAATGAACTAGACATTCAAATAGTAGATTATAATCCAGACCTTGTTTTATTAACTGAAACCTGGCTTGAAGAAAATGATGCCCATCTTAATCAACTAAATTCGTCTAGGAATTTCCATATTCTTATAGATAATCGTGACATTAAATTTAAATGTAAAGGTGGTGGTGTTGCAATGCTCATACGTAAGGGAATCTCTTATAAACAATTGTCCATTAAAAATATTGTAGGTATCGAGATAATTGCTGTAGATCTTTCTATACATTCTATTAAGGCTAGCATTAGACTTATTTTAGTATATAGACCACCAGCAATTACTAGCTCACTTACTATTAAACTTTTAAAAATCCTTCAAAATCTCTGCGAAGGAAATGTTATTATTGTAGGCGATTTTAATTTTAACGCTAATAATATTAACTGGAATGATAATACCGCCTTTACAAAATGTGCTAAAGAATTTCTTGAATTTACCAATAACTTTAATCTTAATAATGTCATTACATCACCCACTCACAATAAAGGTTCTATACTAGACCTGCTACTCACGAATAATCCTAATTCTATCTGTTCTTGCCATGTTAGTGCAGGTTTATCTACTTCAGACCACTTTTCTATTCTTTTTACCCTTAACATGGCTAAACCCAACCCTCAAAAAATCTGCTTTAGGGATTATACTAATGTAAAACAATTAAATTCTTACTTAATCTCTCATTTTAATTGTATATATGAAAAATTCTATATATCAGATAAATACGAATACTTACTTGAACTTGTCTCAACTCTCATGGAAAAATATACTCCCTTACGCACAATAACCGTAAAACAAAAATCGTTTAATTATCCTTCACATATTAGGAAACTCATCAAATATAAGAAAAAACTATTTACAGAGTTTAAAAAATCAGATTGTGGCCTAGAAGAATATATTAATGTTTCCAAAACAATTAAACATCTTGTTAACTCTTACAAATCACAAAGAATTAAATCAATAGTAAGTAACCGTAAAAACATGACCAAATATATGAAAAACCTGACTCAGAAATATTCTCCTATATCATGTTTAGAGCATAACAATACTTTTATTTTCGATGATCAGGCCAAATGTAATTTATTTTCTTCTGTTTTTGCAAATTCTTTTTCTAATCTCCCTAGATTTGATCCTCCTAAATTAAGCCCATGTAACTTCATAAATGCCCTTGAAGATATCGAATTTAGTCTATTAGATATCGATAATATATTAAAGAATTTACCTAACAATAACTGCTGTTCTGAGGATGGTATAAGCTATACCTTGCTAAAAAATTGCCATTCGTCTATTACACCTTTCCTATCTGATATTTTTAGATTGTCATTGGATTCAGGAATTCTACCTCATTCTTGGAAAGTCTCACATATCACACCTGTTTTTAAGAAAGGGGATAAAACTATTGCAGCAAACTATAGACCCATTTCTATTACATCGGCTATATGTAGAGTGCTAGAACGTATCATACTTAACAGTTTACTGACCCATTTAGAAGAAAACAAAATTATTAGTGAAAGCCAATTTGGATTCTTAAAAAAGCGTTCTACAACTACCCAACTAATATTTACA
Source organism: Meloidogyne enterolobii (assembly GCA_963681835.1). Classification (NCBI taxonomy): domain Eukaryota; kingdom Metazoa; phylum Nematoda; class Chromadorea; order Rhabditida; family Meloidogynidae; genus Meloidogyne; species Meloidogyne enterolobii. The sequence goes on from CAVMJV010000054.1 coordinate 1,302,708, forward strand.
TTCTCTCACTGGTATAGAGCTATACTTGAAAATAAAAATGTAGACTGCGTATATATTGATCTTAAGCATGCCTTCGACTCTGTCCCCGTCAAATTCTTGATTTATAAATTATTTAACATAGGAGTTAGGGGGAAATTACTTAACTGGATCTCATCATTTCTAACAGATCGTACAGCCAAAGTAAAAATTAACACAACATTTTCTACATCTTTTAAAATATATTCTGGCGTTCCCCAAGGATCTATCTTAGGACCCATTTTATTCTTAATATATATAAATGATTTAACCTTCTATATTCCCAATAATGTTAGTAAATGTTTATTTGCTGATGATCTTAAGATTTTTCAAGTATTTAAAAATTCAGAAAATACTAATTCACTACAAAATGCCTTAAATATAATTTCTCAATGGAGTTCCGATTGGGCACTCGAAATATCTACGCAAAAAACATTTGTTCTAAATATTGGCTCCAAAAATCCTAAATATACATATACACTCAATGGTGACATTTTACAAATAACATCTGTAATAAAAGACCTTGGCATTACCCTTACCAATGACCTTTCCTTCGATTTACACTATAATATTATTATCAGGAAAGCCTATGCCAGAGCTTCTTCAGTTCTTAATAGCATACACACTAGCAATCCTAAGGTATGGGCTCTTGCCTTTAAATCCTACGTTAGGCCATTACTAGAATATGCCACAGTTATCTGGAGTCCAAAAACTAAGTATCTCGTGGAAAAAATCGAAAAAATCCAAAAATGGTATACTAGGATCGCTTTATCTAAGTGTAAGATTACCTATAAAAGTTACTCTCAAAGATTAATTCTCTTCGATCTCGAATCATTAGCATTAAGACGCTCATTATATGATCTATCAACTATTTATAGGATTATCTTTAAATTTACACATTTAAGCTTTAACGATTTATTTGAGCTCAACGATAGACCTAGTCGAAATAGACACAAGTTTCAAATTAAGGTCCACCGAAAAAACAGTAAAACCGAACATTGGCTCATAAACAGAGCTGTAAACCTTTGGAATACAATACCTGCTTCAATTATAAACTCACCAAACCCAAAGATTTTTTGGATTGCGCTCAGGTCATATTTAATAAATTTGGAGAGCTCAAACACTTGTTTTGTATACTACTAGCTAAAAATCCATAAAACCTTACTAATTTTGACTGTTTGTGTTGGCATACCATAACTGTTCATTTGACGTTTATATTTTGACATTTTCCTTTTAGAAATATATATTTTGTATTTTACATTTTGACATTTCCCTTTTAAAAATATATATTTTGTATTTTACATTTTGACCTTTTCATAATTTAGTAATATCTCCACTTGTTTTTTCCCTCCCTCATTTTTTGCATTCACTGCATTAATGTATAAGTTTTTTTAATACTTTATAAGCATTTTTAAAACACATTGAGAAACAATTGGATTTATTATTTTTTTCTAATATTTATATAACTCAAATTTTAAGATTTGCAATTTAAAGCACCTGTGCATTTCAATTTTTCTTAAAAATGTCTACAACAAACAAGCGTCCACATTCTCCCAGATTAAACAACTTGGGTAATCAACTCATATAAACTTCCTTACAGTCTGTGGACACTCTTTGTTTTATACACTATTGTGACTTGTATTTTTTTACTTTTTGTTTTATTTTTATCATTTTTATATGCTTTGTTTTACAATTGTTTCACAATTTTTATCTGAATGTTAGTGACCTTCTTATAAGGTCCTTTTCAGTGAATAAATAAATTAAAAAATTAAAAAAATTAAAATTTAGTATTAAACGATTCCTCTCATCGAGCTAAAGAGATTGGTACCAAAATTGATAAGGACTAGCAAATTTTCCATAAAGTTATGGCTTTGCCCTTAAAATAATTGATTGAATGTAAGGGGAAGACATTACCATTTGAGTCATAAATTTTCATTATACTCTTTCAGATTTTTATTATACAATTTCCCAATTTTGTCAATATTATGTCAGATAATTGTACTTCAACAAAACAACCTCATTTAATGGAATTAATGAATCAAATGTGCAAAGAAGCTGGAATTCAAGACTGTCAACCTCAATTACTTTTACAGGTTTTCTTTTAAATTTTTTTAAATAAAATTTTTCTGTAGATGTGTGACATGGCCTATTCTCTTACAAAAAATGTTCTAGTAGAGGCTAGATCTGTTGCTGATTTTAGTGGGAAAAAATTTGTTGAAAAAAGTGATGTTGATTTTGCATTGAAGACATTCAGTTTGTTTTTTTTCTTATTAAAAAAATTTTCTTTTCAACCCTTCTTTAGATGAAAAATATTGTAAAGACCGTCCACCTATTGCTTTAATGAATGATTTGGCACAAGAAAAGAATTCTCAACCTTTACCCCAAATTAGACAAAATTATGGACTTCGACTGCCTAATGACCGTTTTTGTCAGTTACAATCTAATTTTATTTATGACGATCTTCCTTCGACTTCAAATAATAATGAAGATGAGGATGATGAATTGAGACAACAAAATGTTTGTTTAAATATTTTTTGACATTTAATAAAATATAAAAATACTCGGGGTATCTGTAAAATTCTTTTTTTTCAAAATTTCTTTTTATGAGGGTTACTTTTTAAATACGAATATTCATTTTTTATTCTTACATGGGAACATTGTTTACTCTAAATGCGAATTTGCTAGATTTTTTGGTACCATTCGATAGAAGACCCTCGATTTACTATTGTTGTTTGCTTCTTGCAAAATTAGTTTGGGCCGAGTTATGGCCAGTCAAATTTTCAGTCCTTGGGATTGGTTGAGTATAATGATAAAAGCTGACAATAAGTTACGCTTTCCTAGTTTCGCTCTTCATATTTTAATTTTTTAATTTTAACAAGGAATATTATGTAATAAATTAATTCATTTTTAGTTAGTAGGGGAATAAGATAAACAGATTAATATTATTCCCTATACTTTTCACAAGTAAAAAATATAAACACTCATTTAAAAAATTTTAATTTTCATTTAGATTCAAACTTCCGAAAATTTCCCTAAACGTCAAAAACCAGAATCATCAACAAACTTTAACCCCGATCTTGTTGCCAATTTATTAATGGGAAGAACAAATAATGACTCGAGGAAGCGGGCTTTTCATGATGAAGAAAAAGAAGATAAGACAGAAGATTTTGATGATTATGATTGTTGAAAAAATTTTTGGTTAAAATTTGTTTTATTTTTTGCTATATTTAACGTAAATTTTTAAATAAATAAATTTATTTTTTATTAATTTTTAGTTGGTTTTACTTAATTTTTATTTTTTTAATCTTTTCAAATTTACTTTAGTTACTCAAAATTATTTTATTTAATTTTTATATTTAAAAGATCAAACAATGCAATCAATCCTCTTGAAATGTTGCACTGCAAAAATTCTCAAAAATGTCAAGGATGGTATAATTTATTCAAACCGGTTAGTTTTTGTTTTTTCTTTGTGAAAAACCAATTATGTAAGTATTATTGGTATAGGCTTTCTTTGATGGATTTTAACAGGCACCACTTAAGCTTCAGGATAGATAAGGTTTTTGAAATAAGTCAACGTTAATATTTCTACACTTCGAGTTAATTTAGCTAGTCAAAATTTTCTTTTTTATAATTTAAATGAACCAAAATCGTTTTCGAATAAATTGACTGCCAAAAATATAACCTGAAAAACCGTGCCTTTAAAAAAATTTTTTTGAGCCAGTTGTACAAACAAATAAATTTTTATTGGATTAAAATTGAAAAATTTCACACTCCACTTTCGATAAACCCTATTTTTTAAAAAAAATGAAAATATTCCACCCTTTACTCAAAATAATAATTCTTTTAATAGTTTTACTTGTTCGACCTTCAGCAATTTTAACACAATTTTATAATGGATACAATTCAAATCAACCAACATTTAATGGATATTATCTTCCCTATTACTACACAAATGGACTTGGTTTTTGTTATACACCAACTCCTTATTGTCTTTACAATTATGTACCTCCAAATTTTTTGTGTAAGAATTTTTTTTGAAAAAATATTAGTGGAAAGCCGATCATCCCCCCTCTTATAGTTTTGGGGTATTTCGATAGTGTGTGAAATAACAAATAACAGCTCATAGAGAAGGGTATCATGTATACCGTATTGTCTCTAATAGAAGCCCGTCTCCAATAGAAGCTCATGCCCTAATAGAAGCCCGTCTCCAATAGAAGCTCATGCCCTAATAGAAGCCCGTCTCCAATAGAAGCTCATGCCCTAATAGAAGCCCACTCAATGAGGGGTATTGAAAAATAGACGTCCAGTGCTTGTATTAGAGACTACGGTAGTCCTAATTCAATAGATCAACTTTTATCGGTCTTATTGTCAAGACCGATCAAAAAAATCAGAAAAACCCCTACACCCATCCTGATTTTTCTAAAACCTGCTTTCGACTCGTTTACTTAAGATTTGTCGGATAGACTAGAATCTGAGCATATTGGCTCATATACAAACAATTTTTTAACTATGAAGGGGAGGCAACAGCATCAGTTCCAATTTTAATTTTCACTATTTTCAGATTTACTCTCACCTCTGTTGACACAACTCCTTAGCTCTTTATCTTTACCAAATTTGACTAATCTGTTCAACGCTTTGAGCGCCTCTTCTCCCTTCTCTCAAGGATTTTTAAATAATTTACGTTTGACGAACCCACCAATTTACAATGCTTATAATCAATTATATAATACATATGGAGCTATGGATCCAGCAATGCAGCAAGCTGTTCAACAAGTAAATTTTGATATATTTTTGATTAGTTTATAGTTTTCATTTCATCTGAAAGGTAATTTTCTGCCAAATAAATGTTATAATTCTGTTGGTACTCCTCTTTTCTACTTTTTCCATATTTTCCCCAAGACAAATGTCGAAACGTCTTTGGCTTTGGGTACACCCCAACGTACCGTGAGCCCAACGTACCGTAGAGCTATAACTTCGTTCAAAATGGTCGAATCCGGGATGCCCTGATATGGTTCGATTCAGCTCGTCGAGATGCATCGAACCATACCTAAGCGGTCCGGATTCAACTATTTTGAACAAAGTTATCCGCGGTACGTTGGCATGCTCCCCTTTGGCTTCTCATTCCTCGCATTTTTCATTTGCCAAAAAATTTTTTTCCAATTATGGGGTTCGGATTTTAAGCCTGCCTATTTTAGTTCAGAACTCAAGAATTTTCCAATAATCCTCTAATATTTAATTTCTTTAGTTTTGTGTCGGGCTTCTTAATTCTCTACAAAACGGTGTTAGAATGTATAACTCTCAGCCAAACCCTTTATTTGATCAAAGCCATCCACAATTGGCCAATTTTCTCAGAAGTTTGTTTTCTTTAATTTAAACTTTTTAAATTAATTTTAGGCCCAGGTATGCAACAATTCGCTTCAAATCCTCTTCCAAATTTTGCTACTTCACAACAAACTCCTCAACTTCAGTCAGTTAATCCTGTTGTGAATCCATTGAATTCTCCTCTTCAACAATCACCGATTGTTCAACCAAACGGTTATAAAAATGATTTTTTAAAACTAATAGGGACTTGTCCAAAAAATCGTTTTTGAATTTTGTATGAGGTTTAAGTATTCTTTTTGATAATTTGAGTCAATAAATGTTTAATATTGTAGGTGGACTAGCAAATGGAGCCGGGACTGGAATTAATGGAAATGCTGGAGGAGGATTACTCGACGGTATTTTAGGCGCTGTTGGCTCTGTTGCAAACTCTGCCTTGAATAATAAATGATTGAATAAATATTGGGAAATGATATACATATTTAATTTAGTTATTATTTTTTCTATTTATTCTTTTAAATTTTATTAATTAATTCCTTTTTTTCCTAATTATTCATCTTGATTAATTTATATATTTTTAATTTTTTTTTCTTTTATTATTTCAAATTTTCTAACTGTTATTTTAAAGATTAAGCAATGCAACCAGTTCCTGAGAGGTTGCAATGTGAAAATCCGCAAGAATGTGAGGAATGGTATAACTTATTTAGAGCGGTTAGTTTTTTTATTTTTTGATAGATTTGTCTTAGGCTGTATTAATAGGCTTGTCTTGTGTAACTTTAAAAGTAAGTTCATTAATCCTCTCAAGCCGTAAAAATATTTGAAATTATTGGGCTACCCGGTTACTAATTGTACATCTTTCTGCACACGAATGCAGACCATCAGATGTAAGAGTAACTATAGTAAGCTGCTGGGCTATAGCTATTTCTCTTCTTTAGCTACTGCAAAAGGTTAATCGGCGGCTGGGAGCGAACCAGCATCTTCAGTAGACCGGACTGATGTGCTAGCCATTACACCACGCCGCCTACTGCATAGCCTTAGGAAATAAACAGCTATATGCTTTACACTATGTTTATATTGCTGCTGAAATAGACATGCGATTTACACAGTCTTTCCTTAGACGTCCCTGATTGACAAGATTTTGGTGTTGGTTCCCTTTCTTTATTTTAGGGAGATTTTAATTTCTAATGTCCCTCTATTTTTTAATTTAAGTTTGATATAGACAATGATGGTTATATACCTGCAGAAGAATTAAAATATTCTGTTCGTACAACAGCTCGTGCCTTTGGATTAGACAGAGAAGAAGCAGATTTTTTAATTGCTGGAATTGATTCAAATAAAGACAATTTTGTTGATTTTCCTGAATTTACTGTTTTGGTACTTTTAATTTAAAAAATTTTTTTTTGAAATTTTTTAGATGGCTAGAGCCAAACATTTACGTTTAAAAAGTGTAATGCTCTACGCTGCCCGTTCTGTCCTTCCTAGAAGTCAACAAACAGAAAAAATACGTTATTTGTTGGAATATAATTGTTGGCCGCCGCCTGTTTTTATGGCAAGTTTTTTTGAAAAAAAATTTTTTTTGAAAAATTTTTTTAAAGGTTCTGATTTCATTACTTCAAGTTGGACTTTATTTGTATAATGAATTGGGTATTTTTAATAAATTTTTAAAAGGCTTGTAGAAAATAGGACTTTTTAATCATCTCATAGAATTAACTGGGAAGCCCTAATTTTATTTAAAATTCATTTTTTTGGATTTTTATTTTTTTCGTGACTTAATTTATGTGATGAAATAAGCGGATTTACTTTGCGGACTTTTTATAAAATTTTAATTTTTTCAATTTTCAATTTAAGAATATTGTTCTCGTAATAATCGTTTTATGCCTGCAAAGTGCGCTCCAGTTAAATCTCCATTAATTTTGAATCCTTGCAAAAAGGAAGAAGTTTGGCGCTATTTTAGTTATATGTTTGTGCACGTTGGGTAATTTAAATTCATCTTTAAAAATTTTAAATTATTCCTTAATCGACGTAATCGAACAAAAACAAAACCTGATAAGGTTGTTTCGTGGTTAAGTGCATTATGCCTGGACTTTGTGTTGTATGGTTGAAGGTTTGAATCCGTTCGATGCCTAATAATTTTTAAATACTCCTCTAATTTGTATTTTTTCTTTTTTTTCAGTTTTGTTCACCTTCTAAATAATTTGGCAGTTCAATTCTTGCTTGGAATACCTTTAGAACTTGTCCACAAATTTTGGCGTATAGCTTGTCTTTATTTTCTTGGAGTTATTTGTGGAGCTTTACTTTTCTTTGTTTTTGATCGTGATATTTATCTTGCTGGGGCTTCTGGAGGAGTGTAAGTAAATTTTGATTTAATTTTTTTTATTACTTAATTTTTTAAAGTTATGCTTTGTTATCTGCCCACATTGCTAATGTAAATTTTTTTAATATTTTTTTAAGTTTCTTCCTCTAAAACCCCTTAAATTAACTTCATCAAAAATTCATAAAAATTCAAAAATAAATTTTTTCTTTGCTTTTATGGTTCCAAAACAAATTTAAAAACTACCTGTTAATTTTATTTTTCAGTCAAAAAATTGAACGAGAAATATTTTTTCTGCTAGAAAATTTTTTTTTTTAAATTTAAGGGTATTTTTCTTCAAATTATTCACTCAAAAAATACTTTCAAAATTTATTTTTTAAAAAATTAAAAAAAAATTTCATTTAATTAGATAATAATTAATTGGAGTGAAATGGAATTTAATTGGATACGTGCAGCAATTTTTGGAATTTTTGTTTCGTCAGATATTGGAGTTTCTGTTTATCAACGTTATTTTTCTTCAATGCCAAATAAAGTTTTTTTTTTGGAAATTTTTTGTTTAAAATTTTTATTTTAAAGGTTTCTTATATTTCCCATATTGGGGGCTTTGTTGCTGGCCTCTTCTTGGGAATTGTTTTGTTACGAAATTTACGTAAACGAAATTGGGAGAATTATGCTTGGTGGACAGCATTAACTTTATTTTCTCTTTTTGTTTGTTCGAGTATTGTAAGTAGTTTTCTTTTTAAATTTTTTTGTTGGAAGGACACTTCTATTTTTTCCTAAATTCTTTTCTTGGTCCTTGAAAAGAATTTTTATTTTCATCATCCACATAAATTCTGTGATCTTTTTATGGACATACTTAATTTAAGTTTATTTTTCGCCGTTGACTTTTCTTAATGATAAGATAAAGACCAACTCTTGTTTGGTTCTTTCCTGTTATGGGGAAAAATATAAAGAAAAAAAATAACAAAATTTTACTTTTTTTCAAAAGATTGCTACGATCTTTCAAGAATTGACAAAAGAATTGCCTTATATTTGCACTGTTACTTGAAGTGAATTTTTGGATTTTTTTAAATAAAATTGATCTGAAAGGGATTTATTTAAATAAATATACACTCCAGCTGCAATTAATAAAAACATTCTTTTGGATTTTAAGCATATCTTAATATTTCTTACTTAATTATTGTTAACTAAATTCTGCCTCCTTATTTATTCTTTTAACCCAGAGACTTGTGATTTTTTAAATTTTTTATTGAAGGGAATAAATTTTTTTTAAATATTTTGTTAAATATTTTTAATATATATCTTAAAAATCGTCAAAATTTATATAAAAAATTAACACAATCAACAAAAATTAAATTTAATGAGCATTTTGTAGTTTTTCGTCTTCCCTTTTCTCTTCTAAGAAAATAACATTTTCGCTTAACTTCCCATTTTCTTTCCTTTTGTCTTCCCTTTTTGTTGGACGTATTACTCTACGACATTTTTTAATAAAATTTATAAAGGGACCAGAATCAAAATCGTCCAAATCTTGTGGTAATGATTTTCCAACTGTTTCTGGTGCCATCATCTAAATTAAAAAAAATTTTTTTAAAAAGATTTGAATGAAATTTGGATATAATTTCCATCGAAATTAGTTAAAGTCTCGGGGATTTCTCAATTTGAAGTACTTTTTTTAATTAGATTGACCACGGGGTGAGGGGAGAAGTCTAAGCAAAAGCCTCCAAATTCTAAATTAGGGTAGCATCCCAAGCCTTCGGGACGGGAGTGCAGGGTTTCGTGGTTTGCTGGGGTAGGGCCTTCGGGGTTCGGATTAGAGTTTTTGCCTAAAAATTCGTCGGGGTTTCGGAGGACGGGATGCTACCCTTTATGGAAGTTGAAATCGAAACGTGTGAAAAGAGTGGCGGAATTATTAAAATTTAAAAAAATCACCGAAACCAAAACAGCCAAAATAGACATTAATGCAATTATTCCTTTTTGTTTATTTTCATCCCCCTTAAAATTTCAAAAAAAAATTTTCAAAAAAATTTTTTTCTTCAATTTTTACAATTCTTTTCATATAAGGAGCAAGTACAGATCCAAGTTCCCCAATTGTAGAAACAAATCCATAGCTCATATTTCTTATTGTTGTAGGTGCCATTTCGCTAAGTAAAAGAGGGGCGGATGCCCAAGCTACAGTATTCATTACTTTGGCAAAGAGGGATAATAATAAATTTAATGTTGTTCCGCCTAGGAGAAGAATATTAAAAGTGAAAACAAATTATGATAAAATTAAAAACTCGAAACACGAAAGTTGAAAACGAAACACGAAATTCGAATCCTATTTATTAAAAAATTCTAAAAATCCTGAAAACGAAACTCGAAATGCGAAAGTCCAAAAAATTCGAAATTCGAAACATTTCAACAACTCGAAACACGAAAGTCGAAACACGAAATACGAAACTCGAAGGTCAAAAAATATTCGAGACTCGAAATATCTCTAAAAATAAACCCACGTGGAGTAAAAATAGTCAATCCTAAAGATATTGCTTGTCCAGTTAAAGAAATAACAGTAACTGTTCGCCTTCCACAAATCATTAATAAAATCATAGAAATAATTCCAGCGGGTATTTCGACTACCGCAGAGAGAAAAAATCCAACCATTTTATTTTTGTGTAAATCAACACTATATAAAGTTAATGCCCAATAAAGAAAATTGAGAACAATACTGGAAAAAATAAAAAAAATTTTTTTTGAAAATTTTTTAAAAAAATTTCCCCTTACAAAATATAGCAATTCAGCGTTAAATGAAAAGTAAAACTTGGCCTTCTAAAAAGATCAAAAAAGTTTCTTTTTGGGGGCGTTTTTAATGTTTCTGATTTTTCTTCTGTTTTCTCTTCTAAACAATCAACAACAACTCCATTTTCAATTATTTGTTCTGTTCTGCATATATTTAAATTTATATGTGTTTTGTTCATTTTAGACGATTTTATTATATATTTACGTATTTCTTCTGTTTTTTTGTTTGCTATTAGCCAATGGAGAGATTCTGAAAATGTTTGGAAACAATGTTTTAAGTTTAAACATGAGATTTAATGTTCGTGAACATTTAAATGTTTAGAAAACTTTTAAAGTTTCCAACATCTTAAGTTTGTAAACTTAAGTTCTTATGAATGTTCGGGGTAAATTCTGTTTTTGTCTTGTTTTGAAGATGTTGAGAACTAATTCTGATTTCGTGTTTAATGTGTTTGTTTTAAATTTTCTCATTTAAACATGTTTGGATTTAATTCTGATTTCATTTAAAGAATGTTTGGATTTAATTCTGATTTTATTTAAATAATGTTTGGATTAAGTTCGGATTAAATTCTGAGTTTACAACCTGGAAAAACTTTATAGTAAACAATAGAAATTAATCCAGGAAACGCAATAAATAAATATAAATAACGCCAATTTTTAATATAATAATGATGAAGAATTCCAACAGAAAAAATCCCAAAAACCTTTAAATATTTAATAAAAAAATTAGTTTTTTTTATATTTTTACCCAAATTAAAGCATTTAATAATGCCTGGATTGACCGAAAAGAACCCGCAACTGCCTCAACTGTTATTACAAAACCAACTACCATAACAGCCTAAAAATGTTTTTTTTGTATTTTTTAAAAGAAAATTCACCGCTCCACAAGCACCCGATAGAAAACGAAAAATTAAAAACCAAATAAATGTTGGGGAAAATGCACAAGCAATAGTTAGGAAAATAATTATCCAGAGAGGTATTAAAAATGTTAGTCTTCTTCCATAACGGTCTGCCTTAAAAATACAGAGGATAAATTTAAAAAAATATTTTTAAGACCAAGTAAGTTGAAAAAGGGGCAGCCATAAAATTGCCTAAATAAAAAAATGTTTTAAAATTATTTTTAAAAATTTTAACCAATCATAAAAACTCCGTTAGCATGATCTAGAATACCAGAAGACTCGCAAGTAATTCCAAACTATTTTTAATTTTATTTAAAAATAAAGCATGTATCTTTCGCTTACTTCGTCTGCTAATGATATGTATTTGTCTGTTGTGTTTGTCAAATTAGTCTAAACAAGAAAGATGTTTTGTATCTTGTTTTATAAATAAATTAGAACAATAGTAAAATAAAATCAGAATTAATTCTCAACATATAAAAACAGAAGGAATTTAATCAGAATTAAATTCGAACATGTTTAAAAATAAAAAGAATTAAAACAAACATATCAAAAACAAAATCAGAATTAATTTTCAACTTTTCAAAACAAAACTAAAACAGAATTTCACCGCAACATTAAATAAAATCAGAATTTTATTCAAACACAAAAAATAATTCTTAACATCATATAAACAAAATCAGAATAAAATCAAAACATCTTATAAACAAAATCAGAATAAATTTAAAACATCTTAGAAACAAAAACAGAATAAATCAGAATTAAATCAAAACATCTTATAAACAAAATCAGAATAAATTTAAAACATCTTAGAAACAAAAACAGAATAAATCAGAATTAAATCAAAACAGTTTAAAAACATAATCAGAATAAATTAAAACAAAATAAATTTAGTAATATTTAATTCGTACATTAATCACAGTTAAATTAGTAGAGCATTTATCTTCGGGAAACTCGCCAATTAATGAAATTCTGAAATTTAAAAAACAAATAAATTACTAAAATAGAGAAAAAACATTGTTGTGAGGTAAGAAAAAATATAAAAATTAATTGAAACCATTGCATAAACAAAAAGCTACAAAAAACAAAAAAATAAAAAGAGATGGAGTAATTTAATTGACCTGATAACGGCCATATTTTCCAAATTGATTAAGTAATTTATCTGCATCTAAATTTTGTAATAATAATTTAGCAGAATTTCCAATTACAAAATCATGAACCATTTTTTAAGAGGAGAAAGTATTAAGGGTGTTTTTGGGGTGTGAAGTAACGTTGCTTAAAAATTTGTAATTTAGTCAAAAAATTACCTAAAAATGTGAAATTTTTTATAGTGGCAGTTAATAGTGTTATCTAACTTATCTAAAAATTTCAGAATTTTTGGTTGAAAATTTACAGAGTTATGGCCAAAAATGTTAGAATTTCGGGTAAAAATTCTGAAATTCTGACTGAAAATTCTGAAAAAATTCTGAAATAAAAAAGAAAAAATTCTGAAATTGTCAGAATAGTTAGAAGTCAGAAATTAAATAAATCAGAATAAAATTTCAGAATTTTAGGTGTTTTGTGTTTAAGTTATAGGCAATCAATCAAGCTTTGTTAAGCTTAATAAAATTCATTTTTGGAAAAATAAAATTGATAAAAATTAAAAAGAAGGGAAATAATTTAGAGGTGTAAAATTCTAAGAAAAAAATTTTTTTGATAAAGGTATTTTTTGCTAAAAAAATTTTTTTTTGATAAAGAGAATTAAGGATTAAAGAACATGAGAAAGAGAGGAAAGAGGGAAGAAGAGGAGAGAAAAAAAATAAAATTAAAAGAAAAATCAGAAAATTTTTATTTTTAGAGATAAGGAAATTTTGGAAGACGAAAATAAATATTTATGTATAGACTGTATTTATTTAATCATCAAAAAGAGCATTATTTTTTAATCTCAACACTTTTTTCTGGCATTAAAGTAAGCTTATTAAAAATTAAACTGACAGGTTTTGGACACAATTTTAAGAGTCATAAGACACAAAATGTTGAGAATTAATCAAAAGAAGGATGTAAAGAGGTTGTGTTAAGTTCGGGATTTTGTTTATTTTCAAAAAAAAATTTTTCCAAGATCAGAATAAAATTAAAAGAAAATTCTCTTCCTCCATTGCTTATTTACCTACCTTATCTTTCGTTTTCTTAAAAATAACCACTTCACTAGATCTATTTACTCCATTTCAATTAAAAAGTATTTACTCCTTTTATCTTTCCCTCTCATACTACAAAAGAGATAAAAAATAGAAAGTGGACTAAATGCAAAGTTGGCGAAACGAAAATTTTGTAAAATTGGTAAAATGTCTTGAATTAATTAATTTGGTGAAATGAAATATTTTTGGCCTCTAAATTACAAAATGTCAACTCTCCATAATTACGAAATCCTCTTTGCTTGTCTTGCAAAACGTGGGGCTACCCTACAAAACATATTTTTTTAAAACAGCAAACGCTCAAAACATCTAGACGGCTAAAAAGGCTCAAAATATATTCGCTCAAAACATCAAACGCTCAAAATATCTAGACGGCTAAAAAGGCTCAAAATATCAAAATATTTTTTGATTAAAAGGGACAGTTGAGTCCCATATTTCTTCCTTGTATCAGGGGTGATTAATGTAGTATCTCAGGACCAATTTTGCATGAACTCGACGTGTTGAGAAAGGGCTCGTCGAGCTGAGTCTAATAACACCAAAATCAGCTCGATTGGATGATTTTTGACAATGTTATGACCAACAGAATCTTCGCTGGATAAACTGTTTTTGTGCTGCTACGGAGGGTAGGCCGGGCATGGTCTTCGCTACACGATTGCCGTGCTTCGCTGCGGTCGTGCTCGCTTCGCTCGCGGCGACCGTAGTGAAGCGGCGGCCGTCGTTCCGCTCGACATGCCCGGCTTCCTCCGCAGCGGCAAAAACTTTTTTCCGCGGACTCAACTGTCCCCTTTAAATAGAAAAATATATTTTGATATTTTGAGCGTTTGATGTTTTGAGCGAATATATTTTGAGCGTTTTTAGTCGTCTAGATGTTTTGAGCGTTTTTACCTGTCTAGATATTTTGAGCGTTTTTAGTCGTCTAGATATTTTAAGCGTTTGATGTTTTGAGCGGGCACGAAAACGTGGTTTTTGTTGTAAAGCTTTTTTTATTTGCAAATAATTTCTAACAAATTATATATCATTCGAAAGCTTTAAACGTGCTTTCTCTTTTTGTTAAAGAGATTGAATAGATTTGATCATTTTCTAAAAAGTTAGAGTCTGGTAAATGCAAGTAATCGTGATTTTTTGCCGTTTTTTGGCCGTAACTTTTCGTAGAATGATCGGATCTGAACAATCTCTTTTACAAAAATAATCTACATAATTAGAGCTTTCGATTGGAACAAAAAATATGTGGAAATGTTAAATATACAAAAAGTTATAGACCTATAATTTTTTCGAAATTCATCATTCTAGACTCATAATTCCCTCTCTTTTTTGTTTGTTACTTTGTAATCTTTTTTTAGTTGTTTAACGAATATTTTTAGTGTAAAAATAAATAAATCACGTGGTGGCTTTCGTCAGTTTCAATGATTAATTTACAACGTAATTAATTTTTAAAAAGTAAACAACTAATGAATTTATTATTTTAATTAATTAATTATTTTCTACAATTAAAAAAAAAATTTTTTTAACAATTTTAACAACGAATTAACAACACAAAAATGGTTTTAAAATTAAAAACGAATTCAATTAAAGATGATTATGTAATTAATCCAACGGTTAATTTAAAATTATTTCCGTTAAAATTTTTATTTTTTTAAAGGTTCTAGGCGTCGGAATTAACGGAAAAGTAGTCGAATGCGAAAACAAAGCGGGCAAAAGATTTGCTTTAAAAATTCTTCGTGATTTGCCTAAAGCGAAGAACGAAGCTGAATATCATTTCCAATCTTGTTCTCATCCAAATATTGTTAAAATATATGATGTTTATGAAAATTGTTATAATGGAGTTAAGTGTCTTTTGCTTGTTATGGAAAGAATGGATGGTGGGGAATTGTTTACTAGAATTCAGGTTTTTTATAAAATTATTTTAAAGATTGAAGGGAGGGGTTTTTATAGTTAGTATTTTTGTGCCTGACATGTTTATTTTATGTATATCAAATAAATTTAAAAAATTAATTTCAATTGGTCTGTGGTGTAGTGGTTTAAGTGTTAACCCCACATTTTTACAAGCCAGGTTCGAACCTGCTTTGGGCCAATTAATTTTTATTTTGTCTGAAATTGATATAAATTCATTTTTGTATCCATAATATTTTAAGTTTTTTATTTCCCAATTTTTAGGAAAGGGCAGCATCAGCATTTACCGAAAGAGAAGCAGCCAATATAATTTATTCAATTTGTTCAGCTGTAGGGCATTTACATCGTTTGGGAATTGCACATCGAGATATTAAACCAGAAAATCTTTTGTATACAGAACCTGGCTCTGATGGGGTTTTGAAATTGACAGATTTTGGTTTTGCTAAACGATCTGAAGATGGAGAAAAATCTTTGGTTTTTTTTTAATTTTTGGGGGGTTCCCTCCCCCCCCCCCCTCGTTTAATTTCCTAAAGTTACCACAAATTTGATAGGGAAATATTTTTGACATATTTTCCTTTACGGGCCACTAATCAACCTAACCAAACTTTATTTTTAAAAAATTTTATTTTTAATATTTCATCATTTTTAGGTAACTCCACTCTACACACCTTACTATAGTTCACCCGAAGTTTTTAGTTCTCAAAAGTATGATAAAGCTTGTGATATTTGGGCAATTGGCGTTATTTCTTATATTTTGTAAGAATTATTTTTATTTTTTTATTTAAAAAATATTTTTTTAAAGGTTGTGTGGTTATCCGCCTTTCTTTTCTACTCATGGGTATGTTTATTTTTAGTGGTCAAATGAAGGAAATTCCATGAAAGTTTGAGTCAATAAAAGTTTATGAGTCCGAACAAAAATAAAATATTTTAGAGAATTTCTGTTGTTATTATGGAAAAGGCGAAACGTAATTTGGAAATTTCTTTAATTGTACCATGAGGAATCCTTTAATGGTACCCGTTTTAACATTCCAAAACGACCAAACAAGTACCAGAGCCGTATTTTATTTAACCTTTCCGGAAAATCTTCTCGATGCTTTTCAAATTTTAAGAAACCTCTCAATTATATGAAAAACAATTTATACAATATATTACACTATGTACAATAGTTACTAAAATATTTATAGATAAGGAACAAAGTTTATGTTAAGACACAAGGGAATATCACAATTTAGGGCTGGAAAACAAATATTTTAGTTATTATATTACACATATATATCACAACAATTCTATATATCCATATTACTTCTCTTTTGGCGGCGGTGTGTAAGCCCGAAATGCCAAGAAATCGTCACTCTTTTCATTCAGTTTAGCTCCAAGTTGCTGCGGCAAAAGGAGGACATCACCCTTTTCAATCTTTTCCTCATTGCCTTCATTTGGGAGTATTGTGGCAGAACCGTTGACGACTATCAAGATTGAAGCAGCGGCGATTGGCTGGACCACAGAGACTTCCTTCTGAAATTTTTAAAATTAAAGAGGACTTTTTCAAAGTCGAACAAAAGAAAACAGCTTACATTCAGTTTGTGGACTGCAAATTCTTGCACTTCAGGCGAATATTCATCTACACCGCCAGCCAGATGTTGCGGCTCAAAAATGGGCGGCCCTCCCATTCGATAGGTGAGGTTCTCACAGAACAAGGGGATGTTTTTGAATTTTGGCGTGAGTCCAGCGCGAACAGTGTTGTCGGATTGAGCCATACATTCAATGCAATCTGTTTAAGAGTAAAAAATATTTTCTGATTTTTAAAAAGTTAATCACTCACCTCCAGACAAATAAGAATGTGGTTCATTAGGTCCGAGAAATGTCGCTTGTCCAGGTTTGAGCTTGACGTAGTTAAGGAAGAGCGGCGCCAGAATCCCAATGTCTTCAGGAAAATGTTCGCTGAGACCCATAATCAATTCGTCTGTCTGTGATCGTTGTTCCTCTGAAAAGGAGCAAATTTTATTAATGGAAAGACAAAATGTTAACTTACTCAGAAAGATGTCCGAAAGAAGTTTTGTGAGCAAAGTCCCAATCTCTTCTGGCGGAATAGTCCAAATCTGTGTGAAGATATTCTTTAATGCGCCCTTCTTCTCCTCCTCGTCTGTAGTCGCGCCGAAACTTGCCAACACCTTTTCACCTATCAATTCAACAAGTGCCTCATGTGAGCGAAGATTGTTGAGAATATTGTCCGGCATCTGGAATCCGCAGAGAATCTCGAAATTCGTTAGAGCGATCGTTAGCTCCGGTTTGTGGTTGGCATCTGGATAATTGGTTTGATCAGCGGCATGGAGTTCTCTGGCTTGTTCCTGTCAAAATATAACAAAGATTTTTTTAAACTACAAGGATCCAAACCCGCGTTGGATGCAACTGCAAAGACAAGCATTTGCCAACAGAGAGCACTTTGAGCAGGAACTGAAGACCGACGCCATCCCTTTCGTGTTGCCCAAGAACATCCGGATGATCCCTGAAGTAGTCTGCCAACGGAATTCGTGCTTCACCTTCTTTCACTTGCGATGGTCCTCTTGCATGCGTGCCCATCCACAACTAAAATTTAAGAACATGAAACATCTCTCATCTCCTTTCACAAACAAACCTCCGCATAAAACTCGTCCTCCTCAATTGTATCCTTTCGCAGCTGGGCCACAGTGCTTTCAGCGCCTTTTCTGCCCCATTGGTAGTGAAGAGCCTTGCAATCGAGCCTCTTCATGACGCTGTTACCTTGCGGATTGAATAGCGAACGATGGCTAAAAATAAAAAATTTTAGAGGGTACTAGACGCCGCTGATAAAACTCACTCGAATAACAGGAGAAGCGTTGACCAATGAGAACAAGAGCGGCTGGAAAGTAGCAGTAGTCGAGTTGATTTGAAGATGATGCAAGCAAAAAGAATAAGCTTTTATAGTATCAGCGGGTACACCCCAGTTCGGCGCACACAGTTCGGCGCGCACGTTTCAGCGCCAGTTTTTCGGCGCAGCATGTTTTTGGCGTTTAGGGATAAAAATTAAATTATACAAGTGTTAGCTCATTCGAAAGAGCTCCTCGAGCTTAGTCGAATGACAGCAAAATCAACGCGCTTCGACTTCATAGGGCTGAGTTACAGGCTCCGAAAATTGTTAATTTTTGGGTGAAAAATTTGAACATACAAATAATTGCTCATTTGAAAGGGCTCGACGAGCTGTGTGTACTAACAGTGTGTACTTTTTTGGAGGATAAGAAAGGAAAATGGGGGCGGATAAACGCATGGTACCCTTTTCCCTTGTGTCTCAACATAAACTTTGTCTATGAAAATCAAGGATTAGTCCGGGAAGTCTTATACATCCTATCATCTCCTCAAAATAATTTTTTAAAAATTTAGCTTGCCAATCTCCCCTGGAATGAAAAGTCGAATTCGTAAAGGTGAATATAACTTTGCGGGAACAGAATGGACTTTAGTTTCTGAAGCAGGTTTTCTTTCTTTTTAAAGATTCTTCAAAAAATTTTAATTTTTTAAAGCAAAAGATTTAATTCGTCGTTGTTTAATTACCGACCCAGAACAACGAGTAACTATCGAGGAACTTTTAAATCATAAATGGCTATTACATTATACAAAAAGTCCGACAACACCTTTAACTACAACAGAAGTAATGAGTGATCGTGGACAGGCTGTGAATTGGCCTGATTTTTCGGTTTGGAATTTTTTTGAAAATTTTTTTTGATTTTTTGAGGGGGTTTTTAAGAGGGTATAAAATTAAAAAAATTTTCAAAAAAATTTTTTTGTAGGAAGAAATGGAACAAGCATTAGCTTCAATGAGAGTTGATGATGTCCATATAAAACATATTAATGAGGCACAAAATTCTTTATTGGATAAACGCAGAAGAAAAGCAGCTGCTGGGGGAGGTGTTGAACAAATTGCGGAAGCTGATTAATTTTGGAAAGCAATAAAATTTTAAAGAAGTCTTTAGGTTGTGTTTTTGTTTAATTTTTGCCCAATTTTTACATACTTCTTTTGCTGCCATTTTGTGAGTGATTTTTTAAAAATATTTTGTGAAATTTTGTGTTTGTCTATTTTTCGATTATTTTTCTGTTAACTAAAAATTGTTTTTAATATTTGCAAGTAATTTAATTTTTAAGAAATTTTGAAGACATTTTAAATCCACTAACTAACTAGGTAACCATGCGAACTATGACCACGATGGTATAATTTTTGTCTAAAAATTTTTGGTCATAGCTCGGGTGGTTTCCTTGTCCGGGGGGCAAAAAACATTTTTTTAATTGTGGGAGAAACTGTTCTTGATTTAAAAGGATTTAAAAATCAATTACTTGCGCCAAACGTAAAAGCCCTTTTTTCCAAAATTCTAATCTCTTTTAAATTCCAGTATTTTTCTAAAAAAGATTTTCTACGAGTCTTTTAACTCTTCAAAAACATTTTTTTTAATTTTTATTTTTAAAATAAATAAATTTTTATTAAACCAAAACTATTTATTTATCCTTTTCTTCACTTCCTCCAACTTCTTTTTTCTCTTTAATTTGAACTTTTTCTACAACAATAATTCCTGTATGTAAAGCAAATAAAATTGTTGTAGTTAAACAAGCAATTCCAAAAAATAAAGTTCTGTGAAGTGTTGAATCTGGACGTGATTGTTCTTTCTCATTTCTTCTCATCTCTTTTTCAACACGTCCTTCTTCCATTAAACGTCGAGCATTTTCTTTTCGTTTTTGCCAAATTGGTTTAGATATTTTCTGTAAAAACAAAAAAAATTATTTTATTGGATGGGAAAAAGGAAGAAAATTTTTAAAAGGATGAGAGTTTAGGGTTGTTGGCGTCCGGTTATTAACCTGTGCCCCATCGGTTTTCTTTTATGGTCAGTTTTAGGCCCTCGTTTTTGGTTTGGTTATAAAAAATGAATATTTTCCAAAATTCTGTCATAATAATGCTACGTTTACATAAAAATTGTTTGCGTCGTACAACAGTAAAAATAAGGAGAAAGGAAGAGGGAAAAGCTTTTTTTTGCCGCAAAACGCAAAGCGACTTTTATGTAATCATAAAAAAATAAATTAATATTAAAAATTAACCTGTTCTCTCAATATTTTGTCATTTAACGGCATATACTGAAAAAAATTTTAAATTGAAAAAAAAATAAATTCTTTTAAAAAAACTTACAATACTTAAAATTGACTCAACAAATCGAACTAAATTTGGGGTAGCAGATAAATGAAGTTGTAATCTATCATTAGGAAGAGGTGTTTTCAATAAAGGAGCCAAATATCCAAAAATAAGAGCATCTAATGAACAAGGCCTTTAAATTATTTAAAAAATAAAGAATTCAAGAAAATTTATTTACTTGTCTCCACAAAAATATTTGTTATCAGAAAGTTTTGCAGAGAGCATATTAAGGGCCTAAAATGTTTTTTAAATAATAAAGACATTTTTGTTTTACTTTAATCATCTACTCATGTTGGGCCTCTTCCAAGGAAACTTTCTTTTCAAGGAGAGAATCATGTTAAGAATTTAGCCGAAGGAATTTTCTAGATTTTTCAACTACGAGAGAAGTCTTACTGTCTTTTTATTAGGCATTAGAAATTTTCTGATAAAATTTATTGCCTTGAAGAGTGAAGGGAATATTATAATCACTGAATTTTAGCTTTCAAAAAATAATATTTTTAAAGCTAAATTTTTTCGGACCCATGAAATTTTTAAAGGTTCTGACTCAATTTTTAACTAAAAAACAAAAAAAACCTGGACAGCATCCATAGTAATTTGTTGTTGACTTTTTCGTGTACTTTTCACAGCAGCATTTGCTTTCGATCTTTTCTTTTCCATATAATATAAACCATAAGGGAAAATTAAATGTTGAGTATAACAATTGTGAATAATTGAATTATAATTGTATTTGTCTAACCAAAAAGTTTGGAGCTTTAAAAAAATTTTTTCTGATAATTTTTTGAAAAAAACCAAAGCAGGACGAATTTTTTGTTTTAAAAGAGCACTGTAAGCATCAAAATCACAAAGTTGACTAGGAACGAGATCATTATCCAAAACAATGTCCTAAATTTATTTTTGAATAAAAAAGATAGAAAAACGATAACAAAAAATATAGAGAACGAGCGGGTTTGAACTCTGAACTTGGCTTTTGATGACAACTGAATCTTTTCTGAATCAAGAGCCAGATCCAGTCATCTTTTGAACTTATTGAGGGGGTTATCCGGGCATAGTTTTTCTGGATTACAGGTCCCAGGCCAGCCGAGTCAGAAAAATAGTCCTGGCCCAGATTTATTAAAAATTTCAATCTCTATAAAAATAAAACCTGTTTGCTGTTACGTAAAAAGTCAACAAAACGAGAAAAGTCACAAATAGTTTCCTGTTCTTCAGTAATTAAATAAGGCAGATCGCCTAAATTTTGTTAAAATTTGGAATAATAAATTAGAATTTGCCTGTTGGTGACTTCCAAGGCCGAGTTGAATATTCAAACAAAATTGGGGCAGCACAAATTTTGCTGGCTGCCTAAATTAATTTTTAATTTTCAAAATAAAATAAAAAATACCATAAATTGTAAAGATTCTATATCCATTGAAGGCAAGCCAAACTCTGCTGGCCAAATATAAAGAAACATTTTCTTAAAATTAATTTTAAAATTTTAACAATTTTTAATAATAAATATTTGTGGAATTGTACGTTTCGAATTGTTGGTAAAATAAAATTTTACATTTTGACATTCTGAAGAAAATAGAATGCAAAGAAGAGATTGAAAATAAATGAGAGAGAATGATAAAAATTATGCAGAGATAAATACTATTTAGAAAAATCGGTCGATTCAAAGTCGTCGTTTTAGAGAGCAACGTTTCTTTTTATTTCCGACCATTCGATTTATTGTTATATTATTCGAAAGTTTTCGGCATTTTCGACATTTTATTTTTAATCGGACGCATGGTTGATGAACAAAAAGTTATTTTGCCGAAAACTTCTTTTAATCGCCAAACAATGAATCGTCCCATTTCCAAAAAATTTGGCATTTTGTTAATTACCGCTAAATTTTCTGATTAAAAATGGCTTTAAATTTTTTAAATAATTTTATTAAATTTTAATTTTTTTTTAAAGATAAATTTATTTTTCTATTATTATTTCTCTGTTAAAAATTTCCTTTTTTGTTATTAATGCAAACTGCGCGCATTGAATTAGACACAACTTTTGGTTCAGGAAAGTTAAGCATTCCTTCACAGCGTGGTGCTATTCCGAAACATTCAACGCCTAAAAGTTTACCCTTTTTTTGTTCATTGATTTACACTTTTATTTATTTTAAGGACCTGATTGGAACGACGAACGTATTCCTTTAGAACAATCAACTATATGTGACGAATTTGAAAGAATGTCTTCTATTTCAAATAATGAACCGAATGTAAATATTTTTTATAAAAAGGGAGAAGGGGATTTAATTGATTTTCTTTGTCCACACTTTTTTTCTTATTAATTATGGCGGAATTTTTATAGAAAAATTGTCTAAATTTTGTTTTTCGATTTTCTATTCATACTCGATTTTTAATTTTATGACTTTTCCTGGCTCTCAGATTTATTGATCTCTCTTTGCTCAAGGTCAAGAATTTTGCCGGCAATTGAGTTTTCAGTCTTTTCCCACCTTAATCTTTAGCTAGAGATCGATTTTTCCCTCTTAAATTTGGTAACTATTTTTACTTTAAACTAGGGTTGCCGGTCCGGTTCCGAAAAAATGACTCGAACGTCGGCCCGGTTCTAAAACGGCAACCCTATTTACTAAACCCTTTTTGCCCTCTCCTCTTCAATACGGATTTAATAAAGAATTATTTTTTAGAAACCTGACCTGTCCGAAAAGGAATTTCTTTCAAATTATCTTCAAATTGAATTTGACAAAAAACGATGTTCAATGAAGGTTATTTTTTAAAGAAATTTTCTCCCAAAAAAAAATTTTCTTTTTTTAGGAAGGACGGAATGACGTTTTAAACAATGTAAATATTCCAGACCAAATACCCCGTGATTTTTCAAATAATGGATTAAATAGGAAGATACCTAAATTTGACACGCCAACATTTAGACCAATATCTTCTGCTTCTGACACAGATTCTTTGTTTTTTTAATTTTTAAAATTTTTTTAAAATTTATTTTTAAGGTCCTCTTTAACTCGTAAAAGTCTTCTTGGAATTGAACAAGACAAAACAATTTTAAATTTTGGATATGTTTCTATTGGGGAATCGTTGACTTTAAAACAAAAAATTTGGAATTGTGACAATGAACAAATGAAAATAAAATGCAGTATTTTGGTTGATGAAAGTTTGGAAGATGGAATTTTTAAGGTTTTTTGGACTTAGTTTTTTATTGTTTTGTCGGGTTTAAGAGAAGTTTATCTTAAGGTTGTCAAGGCTTGAGTTTTTATTAGACAAATTTTTTTCCTGATTAAGTCCTTGCGTGCTAGGTTTTCTTTCGCCTTCCGCAGAATTTTGCTTTTTTTGACCCTTCCACTTTCAGGTCCTCTTCCGCTTTTTATTTTGTTCTGCTTTCTGCCGTTTTCGGCTTTTTAAAATGTAGCAGAGCCCATCCCTTGCATAGATACGAAAAAATTTTTCACAAAAATTAGTTTGGTGTTTTAGATAGTCGAGTGTCTTTTCCCAGCTTTTTGTCCATTAAGTTTTTAGATTTTCCACTTTTCAGATTCTCATATTTTTTCCGTTTAAAAATACATAAATTTTCTTTCAATTTAAGATAACCAATGTTTCTACCCCAATAATACGACCAGGAGAATGGTGTGAAATTTGTGTTCAATATACACCAACAAAAGTTGAAAGAAATGCAGGAAGGCTTGTTATTGAAAGAGAAAGTGGAATTCGATTTCGTTATTCGGTTTTTACTTTTTTAAAATTTTTTTCAAAAATTTTCTTTCAAGTTTTCACTTTATGGAGTTGGAGGGGGTGCTCTATTAAGTTTAGAAGCAAATTATAAAGCTGGCATTGCTTTTGAATCTACAAGTGGAAGAGTAATTGTAGTTAGGCCAGATGTATTTTCTCGTTTTTGGCTAATTTTTGAAAATAAAGGGCAAAGGTTTTTTTAAATTTTAAGAAATTTTAGAAAAAATTTTTTTTGATTTATAGGTCAGCATTTGTCAATTTAATTGCAATTGACCGTCGGGGCAATATTTTGTCAAAAGAAGTTGGTTTAGATCAACAACAAATTTCAATTAAACCATCACAATTTGTACTTGACTCTTATTCTGAAGATGGAGATAAACATAAAATGGTAAACATTTTAATATTTTCTGACTGTTTTTGGAGGGTTTTTGGAATAATTACACAATTTTCTATAAAAAGGAATTTTTCAAAGACCTGAGTATGGGAAAGAGCTCAAGCTTTTTCGTCTTAAAATGATTAATAGAAAGAGTAAAACCTCTCATAAAAGCAGGATTTCTAGTTTTATACTTACAAGGAGAGGTTACGAGGTGTCCGACCTAAAAACGGCTCAAAATCCTTGCTAGAAAAGGCACTCACATTCTCTATCGAATGAGCCCGGTCTCGACCGTTTTTAGGTCGGACACCTCGCAACCTCTCTTTGTTAATAAGAGTGTAAAGAATTTGAAGCTTATTTAATCCCATAACTTTTCGATTTTAAACAGCTCCCTTCCCTTTTTTAACAATAAATTTTTTAAAATATTTTTGAGAGATAACTTATCAAAAATTTTTTTAACATTTTCTAAGGACTTCCAAAAAAATTTTAACAAAGAAAAAATCTTTTAATTTTTCAGAATGTATTAATTCGAGTAGATGAATCATTTAATTGGATAGCAGATAATAGTGATAATATTGGAATTAAATCAACAAATAATAACAACAACAATAATAAAAATACAAAACAAGAAGGGGAAGGCGATATTTGTGGGGGAAGAGATTCAATGCTTTCTTCTGCTTCAACATCAAGTTTTCAGGAAGATTGTGCTTTTCAATTACTTTCGTATTGGGGAGAAGAAGGACAACGATTACGAATAAAATGGTTTTTTTTGAAGACTTTTTGAATTTTTTTTTATTTTTCTAGTTGGGAAAAAGCATTTAAACCTTTTTATTTAAATGGATTTCGATTTACTGGAAAATTTGTAAACGAAAAAGAATTTACTGCAGAACAAAAAAGAAAAGCACAACAATGTGTAAAGGAAGAAGATGCTAGAGAATTTAAAGATTTATTGAGGATAATTAAATTTAATGTAAGGAGAGGTTATTTAATTAAAATAAATTAAAATTTAATGGATAATAGAAATGTGAAGGTTTGATTCCTTCAGGCCCGTAACTAGGATTTTTTTTCGGGAGGGGGGCCAAGAGTGGAAATTTGCTTTGCTTTCCTTTGTTGAGTGCTTTTTAGTGTTTAATAGAGATAGGAAATAAGCTTTGATTGTCGTTTTTTGTTGAGAAACTTGACTAGATTTGTGATTTTGAGTTGGGTTAAATCAAGGAACATTAAGAAAATGCTTTGATATTGACTCTGGATTCGGGAAAAATTAAGTTGAAAAAAATGTTTAAGGTAAAAATCTTTCTCTGGATAGGAGGCCTTAAATAATAAGCTTTTTCTCCTTAAAATAATTATAATAATTGAATGAAAAAATTCTTTAGAATCGAATTTTCCAATGAATATTTATAAAAATTTTAATTTTTTTCTTTCCTTGAAAAGGTAATAGATGAAAGAGCTCGAATATATTTCCCAACACAACCAGATTCAATTCAACCAGTTTTGGAAATGTTTAGAAATCAGAGTGTTTTATTGAGAGAAGTATGTCAAAATGAAGAAATTAGTTATTGTAGTGCTTCAACTTCACAAATATTTCCTTCTTCAAATGGAGGACGTGGAAGAATTCCTTCAACATCGAGCAGTGGGGGAGGATCACCATCACATGATATACAAAAAATGCGTATATTTAGTGGAAGAGACCAACAAAATAAAAATTTTGATTAAAAAAAGAGGTTTTAAATTCTTGTATTTAAATTTTTGAAAATAAAAATGCGTGCAATGATTCTTACAAAAGTATTCTAAAAGGAAATGTTTAAATTTGAAATTTTGTTACTCTTTCACTCCCTTTAGGAAAAATAAATAATTAGGAAAAAATTAAGGGAAATTCAACTACAAACTTTTTTGAAAAACTCGTAATAAATGGTTAGGTTTAACGATTTCAAGTCTCATATCAGATCAAAAAAATATTTATGGGGAACGTCCGAAAATTCAAAATAAATTTAAAAATTGTAAGTTCGAGTTGATGTCGATCGAACATAGGATTCTGATATAATTAACAATTTTTTACCTGAGAACATGTCTAAAATAATTCGATTTTCACGGTTAAAAAATTTTAAAATTATTTTATGATTCCAAGCACTGGTTTTCAAAAATTGGAATCTTTAAGATTAATTTCAAAAGATGACAGATCCTTGACTTTGAGGCCAGGAAAATCAAGCGCCTTGACTCAGAAAAACCACCGAGTAAATACTCCTAGTATAAGGTAAAAAAGGATTTGTGATATTAGGATCGCTAATTTGAAGCTTTTTAAAGAGATATTTTCAGATGGGTTGGGGTAAGGGGGCGCGCTGTGAATGATGAGAAAACATGCAGCAGTGAGGAAATAAAATTCTTTAGGTCTGAGGTATTGGCTAGAAAATTGCTATACGCCTCCTTTAAGGTTGAATGAATACTCCACCCTCAAAACAGTAATAGACTAACATTAAGCTTAAAATTCTCGTCTACAATGAATCTTCTGTAGAGCAAAAAATATATAAATTGACCCAATGGGTTCTAATCAAAACAATACCCAATAAACTTATTAATTATTAAAAATTAAAAAATACATAAAATTCTCCATTTTGTACATTTAATGCCAAAAAAAATCTCTTCAAAAGATCTACTCCCAATTTTTCTTTTTATTTTGTAGACAATCAGAAATGACAAAATCCTTTAAAAAATAAATTGTTTAAAAATATAAAGTGAGAGTTTCATGTGAAAAATTCAGCTGAAATGTAAAATATTAGCAATTATGGATAAATAACAGAAATGAGGCGATATTCTAGTTAGGAATCCCCCGATCTTGAAACCCTGCAAAGGGATCGACGAGGTTAATTCACCAACTTGCGGTTGAAAGTTGTTGACTAAAAAAGTAGTAGACAAAATGTAACATTTCTCAAAGATGGACGAAATGAAATTTTGGTTAATCGACATAATTAATTCAATTTAGTGAAACGAAATATTAAAAAACACTTTGCCAACAGAAAAATAATACATTTAAAGTTGCTAATTTAAATTTGCATTCAACATTTTCCTTATTTTTGTTTTTTCCCGCCATCATTATTTTTACAATTTCTCTTGTTTCTTCTCTAAATTACCAATTTAGTAGATGTTTGGAAAGGTTTTTAGGCAGAATTACGCTATCTGAATTTCTTATCGAGTTGTTCCGATATTAATTTACATATTTTTTTACTTTTCATTATTATTTTAACATAATCTTAAATTACTTCCTTTTGTTCAATTCCTTTTCTTCTCTATTCATATCCAAATATTATCAAACATTTTTTTTAATTTTTAGAATTTATTTCAAAAAAATTTTGGTATTTTGCTAAGCAATGTCAAACATTACAAAACGCGAAGGCTCGGAGGGTCATGACGATGAGGATCAGCAAGAACGTCAATTTTTGCAGGAAGCTGTGGAGGTTAGTTACTTTCATTATAATGATACGGGTGTTGGTTCATGGTTAACAACTGTTTTTTTCCGCACTGGAAAACTTGCAAAATACGACCACTGCTGACAGTTTATGTTAGTTGAACGAGTTTTCGGTAAGATTATTTGAATGATACCAGAACGGACTTATAGTGGGTACAGATATGAACTAGAACACTGATATAAGATACAAGGGTTATAAATAGTCAAAGTATAGGCAATAAATACTTTAGGACAGTAATGGAAAATTTTTCGATATTTTGTGGCTTAAGGTTTTAAGAAAAAAATTATTCAAATCAGCTAGGATTAAGTTTCTCTATTGTTTTAGAACTAGTTGGGGTTAAAAAGTTTCTTACCGCTTTCGGAGAAAACCGAGGTTATCGAGCGCCGCACTAGGCCCGACCAGTCCACTAAACTTCCCTCAAGCGTGACTTATTTCTCGGAAGTTTTAAAAACCTTCCAACTACCCTAGCTCACCTCTATAAGTTTCTCTCATTCAAATAATCTCATTTATACTAAATATCATTTCACAAATATATTCGAGTGGTCATATTCTGCATTTTTTCCCTCAATTTTTTCCCTGTAATATGTGTATCCACTATTTCAATTGAGTGGACCTTAATCCCGCTTTTTCAATCCCGAGGCCAGGAACCTTAATTAAACAATTGAATAATTTTCGAAAGTTCTGCTCGTGCAGACATTGTTCCCAGCTGTATCGATCTGATCATCATGTCCTGATTTTCTACTTCTATCCGGCTGTAACTTTTTATGTGATGATCAGATCATTCCAGTAAGAAATAATAATCCGCACTTTCAGTGTATTTTGATTAAAGTAAGGATTATTCAAATAAGCTATGAATAAAATGTTCGATAATAGAGTCCCAGGACTGAAAAAGCAAGACTGTGGTGACCTGTTCCGTTTACTACTTTTTATATTTTCCTGATAGCACAAGAGTTGAAAATTAAATTTAAAGCACAATCATCCCCCTAAAAATTTAATAATGCCCCTCCAAAAAATTTAACCATGAAAAATAAAAATTTTAAAATATCTGCTGAATTGATTTCCGAAATTGTCGCCTACATCCATTTTCACCATAAATGGGGAAAGATTCGTGTTTCTAAATTATTCGATCTATTAGTTATTAAATTTCATAAAAAATTTATAACCGAAATGAAAATAGTGGGTTTTAAGAAAAATTTTAAATTTGGTTTTTAGAGTTAATAAACTTGATACTTACTAATTCAATTTTTAGACTAAACAAGCCATTGGCGAGGCACTTTCGAAAATCCTTGGATATTTTGTCTACCTTTCTTCCAATCAGATGAAGAAACTCAAAATGGGAGATGAAGTGCATAATACTGGTCCATTTGATTGTAAGTTTGATTAAATTAAAAATTAACGTCGTTTTGGTAGTACTTTGGAGTCACCCCCTCCCCCTTCCCCCATTTCCCTGACCATTATAAGCTCTTTTACTTGATATATAATTTATTATATATCACTCGAAAGAGCTCTTAAAACTGCCGTGATCGGTTAATTTGTTCATTTTAAACAAAATTATGAAGTTAAC
This sequence comes from Meloidogyne enterolobii, assembly GCA_963681835.1. NCBI lineage: Eukaryota > Metazoa > Nematoda > Chromadorea > Rhabditida > Meloidogynidae > Meloidogyne > Meloidogyne enterolobii. Next base: position 1,332,369 of record CAVMJV010000054.1, read on the forward strand.
TTGTCGCTGGAAAAACTTCTTGTCTCGGTTCAAGTGATTAAATGTTGATTTAGGTCGGATTTCATTGATTTTAGTGTCATTCGTCTTACTCGAAGTGCTCTTTAAAATGGTATATAATGTATTAAAATGTAAAAAATAGAAAGGAAAAGGGGGCGATTTCCAAAGCATTACCGACGTTTTTTAAAAAATTTTCCCTTTTTATAATCATTTTTAAGCCATTTTTGTTGTGCTTCGTGATTTTGCTGGAGAGGCGCCTTTTTTGGGAGAACTTTTAAATGTAATTTAAAATTAATTTTTTTATGAATTTTAATTTTTAGACAATCTTACAACTTCCACAAAGTCCTCAAGGAGCTTGGCCTGAATGGCCGACAAAATATTTTACTGACCCGAAGGGGGGTGTAAGTTTCTATTTAATTTTTCTTAAAAGTAGATTCCGTATTTCTTAAGATAGAACTAAGCTGAAATAAAAATTTTTTTTAAATAAAATCTAAATTTAGTGGGACGGTATCAACAAGGCAAAAATCAGCATTCTCAAACTTCTATTTGGCCAATTTGTCGAATTTTACAAACTTTCTAATGACAATTTCACTCTTCCTTTTTTGAAGGAAATTCTTCGACTTCTTAAAGGTTTACTTTTTTAAAATTGTTATTTAAATTTTTCTAAATTCCAATTTCAGGAATCCTTTCGAATTTGAGCGAACTTTTTGGGGTGAAAAAGGAAAACGTGAAGAGTGTGAACTGGGATGACTACAATGATGGAGACGACGGGGCTGGTCCCAGTACCTCTGGGACTGGTCCAGGCACCTCTGGAGATGGGGCCAAACCGCCCAAGATGCGAAGAATTATGTAAAGGAATTTAAAAATTATTTTAAATAAATGTTTAATTTTAAATTGTTGGATTTTGTTTGATCAATATAAATTGTTTGTTTGGGGATTGTAAGCATGTTTTTAATTGATCTGGGGGGGGGGGGGGTCAAAGGCAAGCATAGTCGGAGAATAAATCAATTTCTTGTCGAGTTATAACGGTTAGGGACGATTCCGCGCCGACGTTTCCGCGCCAGGTCAGTTCCGCGCCTGGTCAGTTCCGCGCCAGGTCAGTTTCCGCGCCAGCTATAGAGGTTCCGCGACAGTTATAAAATAAGTAAATAATAACCTGAACACGAGCCGGTCCACTTTCTATACATGTATGATTACCTACTTAAAAAGATAATGGCTTTTTAGAATCAAAAAAATTTAAAAATCAAAGTATCACATATTTTGTATAGCTGGCGCGGAAACGTGCTGGCGCGGAACTGACCTGGCGCGGAACTGACCTGGCGCGGAAACGTCCGCGCGGAAACGTCGGCGCGGAATCGTCGGCGCGGAAAGATACCCCACCGGAGTTATAATGATGAAGATAGTGGAAAAATAGTTGAGTGTATTTTGATTAAAGTAAGGATTATTCAAATAAGCTATGAATAAATTGTTCGATAATAGAGTCCCAGGACTGAAAAAGCAAGACTGTGGTGACCTGTTCCATTTACTACTTTTTATATTTTGCCTGATAGCACAAGAGTTGAAAATTAAATTTAAAGTGCAAACATCCCCCAAAAAATTTAACCATGAAAAATAAAAATTTTAAAATATCTGCTGAATTGATTTCTGAAATCGTCGCCTACATCCATTTTCACCATAAATGGGGAAAGATTCGTGTTTCTAAATTATTCGATCTATTAGTTATTAAATTTCATAAAAAATTTATAACCGAAATGAAAATAGTGGGTTTTAAGAAAAATTTTAAATTTGGTTTTTAGAGTTAATAAACTTGATACTTACTAATTCAATTTTTAGACTAAACAAGCCATTGGCGAGGCACTTTCGAAAATCCTTGGATATTTTGTCTACCTTTCTTCCAATCAGATGAAGAAACTCAAAATGGGAGATGAAGTGCATAATACTGGTCCATTTGATTGTAAGTTTGATTAAATTAAAAATTAACGTCGTTTTGGTAGTACTTTGGAGTCACCCCCTCCCCCTTCCCCCATTTCCCTGACCATTATAAGCTCTTTTACTTGATATATAATTTATTATATATCACTCGAAAGAGCTCTTAAAACTGCCGTGATCGGTTAATTTGTTCATTTTAAACAAAATTATGAAGTTAACTTGTCGCTGGAAAAACTTCTTGTCTCGGTTCAAGTGATTAAATGTTGATTTAGGTCGGATTTCATTGATTTTAGTGTCATTCGTCTTACTCGAAGTGCTCTTTAAAATGGTATATAATGTATTAAAATGTAAAAAATAGAAAGGAAAAGGGGGCGATTTCCAAAGCATTACCGACGTTTTTTAAAAAATTTTCCCTTTTTATAATCATTTTTAAGCCATTTTTGTTGTGCTTCGTGATTTTGCTGGAGAGGCGCCTTTTTTGGGAGAACTTTTAAATGTAATTTAAAATTAATTTTTTTTATGAATTTTAATTTTTAGACAATCTTACAACTTCCACAAAGTCCTCAAGGAGCTTGGCCTGAATGGCCGACAAAATATTTTACTGACCCGAAGGGGGGTGTAAGTTTCTATTTAATTTTTCTTAAAAGTAGATTCCGTATTTCTTAAGATAGAATCTAAGCTGAAATAAAAATTTTTTTTAAAATAAAATCTAAATTTAGTGGGACGGTATCAACAAGGCAAAAATCAGCATTCTCAAACTTCTATTTGGCCAATTTGTCGAATTTTACAAACTTTCTAATGACAATTTCACTCTCACTTTTTTGCCGAGAATTCTTCAACTTCTTAAAGGTTTAATTTTTTAAAATATTTAAATTTTTCTAAATTTCAATTTCAGGTATCCTGTCAAATTTGCGCCGACTTTTTGGGGTGAAAGAGGAAGACGTGAAGAGTGTGAACTGGGATGACTACAATGATGGAGACGACGGGACTGGTCCCAGTACCTCTGGGACTGGTCCAGGCACCTCGGGAGATGGGGCCAAACCGCCCAAGATTCGAAGAATTAAGTAAAGGAATTTAAAAATTATTTTAAATAAATGTTGAATTTTAAATTGTTGGATTTTGTTGGATTAATATAAATTGTTTGTTTGGGGATTGTAAGCATGTTTTTAATTGATCTGGGGGGGGGAGGGTCAAAAATGTAAGCATGGTTGGAGAATCAAACATTTTTTGTAAGTCCTAATAATGAAGATTTCTAAATTTTAGGGTGGCTTTCTAAGTTCTCCAGTCAGTCGGCCTTTAAATTCCTAATTAACAGTTTAATAATTTTTGAAAATTGGAAAATAGTAATTTAAAAACAATTCTTTTTCCTAATAAGTTCCTTCTTCTTCCAAAGCATTTCCACCTTCATCTCCATAATCTTCACCTCCATCAAAATATGTTTCTATATAATCATTTGCATCTTCTGCTAAATAATCCTCATCAGAATATTCAACTTCTTCGTCATCTTCATTTGTTGGTTTTAATGTTTGTGTTTCTATTTCGTCTTCATCCACTTCTTTTTCTTTTATTTCTTCATTTTCTGTTTCCTTTAAAAATATTTTTTTAGAAATTAAAAAAATCAAAAAATAAACCTTTTCTCCAGGATGACCTTCACGTTGTCCCAGCCTTTCCAGAAGCGCGTTTTCGTCAATTCTGGCCCTTTTGGCGGCGCGAATATTTGCTTTACTTCTAGTTTTCCAATTAAGTTCTGATGGAAGTCTACTCCAATCTTAACAAAAAAAATTTTTGGAAATAAGGACGAAAGGTTATTTAGTGCCGAAAACGAATTCTCCTTAAAAAGGGGGACTAAAAATATTAAAAAAATATTTCATTAATAAATTTAAAATCAAAAAACTAACGTGGCTCAAAAGTTTCCTTATCCATCAATCTGTATTTGTCCGTGTACTAAAAATAAAAAACAAATTTAAATAAAATTTAAATCAAAATTCTTTTACCCTTCTCACATCCCTCTTCCCAGTTTTTTTCGAATAAAAAGGAGATTCTCGAAAACGATTTAAAAATTCTTGTTTTGTATCAACCATAAAAGCGAGTTCTTTTGTTTCTTCTAGAGGTAAAGGGGTTTTATCTAATGGCTGAAAAAAGAGAAATTTTAAAAATGAAAAAAATTACAAACTGGATATAAAGGCAAAGGCTCATTTCGAACTTGTTGAGCATTATATTGACTAACATCTTGTCTGCTTATTCCGAGAACCTAAAAGTTTTTTTTTAATTTAAGAAAAAATTTAAAATAAAAAACAAACGTTTGCAATTGCACGAACACCACTTGTGGAAGCCCCTCTACCTCCTCTACTCATTTTTGAAACAAATTTTAAATAGAAACAAGCAAAAATAAATATAAAAAATAATTAAAATTAAGTAAAAAACAAGAAATAACCGGTCAATCTAAGAATTAGTGGAAGGTGACCGTTTTTCTATCTGATATTTTGTCAATTCGACATTTTGAAATTGTAACAGAATTTTACAATTTAATCGTCTTCGTTCAAAAGGATTTCAAAAAACCAAACTTTTATAAACTAAATCATTTGCCAAATTTAAAATTAAGCGTTACTTCCAATCTTTTCGATTCGTTTATTCGGCATTAATTTAATCTCTAAAATTATTTTTAGATTTTTAATTTTATTTATTTATTGTCTTCAATGATTGAAACAGAAAATCACAAAGTTGTGATTGTTCTTGATAGAAGTCCAAAGTTTGCTGCATTGGCTCCAACAACAGTAAGAAATTAATTTTTTGTATAAACAATTAGAGGGTTACTTAGTTAATTTTTTAGTTTCCGGTTTGTTTTTAGAATGATTTTTCGAGCACTTATAAGCCAAATCGAAAAAAATGACGTTATTGACATTAACTTTAGGTCTGCAAATGCTGTCCGCAAGAAAGTGCGGACATATCTTTACAACCCGATTATTTTAGGGTTTCTTGTAAAAAATTTCCCTATTTCAAAATTAAGAATAAGCTTACTGACTAAAAAATAATTTATCAAAAACTTTCAAATCCTTCACCAAATTTATTTTATTGTGGAAAAATGATCAATTTATGAATATATCATATAGGCAGGAATATTTTCAACATTTTTAAATTACTTCCCCAAAACTATCATTTTTCTTCCCTTTCTTTTTTATTTTCTTTCAAACTTCAAGCATTATATTTCCCCATCCATTCATCCCACAAGGCCAAAGCATTTTCAACACCTTTTTCCTAAATTTTTCCTTAAATTTATTTTTAAATTATTTTTTACTTGAACTTCTGTACGAGCATCTTCAATCACAACAGTTCCATCCGGCTTAATAATACGGAAAGTTGGAATTGTTTTAACTTCGTATTTGGACAAAAACTCGCTTAAATAGAGCAAACATTATTTTTTAATTGAAACGAAAATTATTTTGGGTAAAATCGTTTTTAGGGAAGCCTCGGAAAATACTTCTTCCACCACTAACTTAAGAAGCTAAGTCGAGAAAAATGGCATGTTATTGACATTAACTTTAGGTGTTTGCAAATGTTGTCCGCAAGAAAGTGCGGACATACTCTTTAAAACCTCTGGAGTCTCCCCACAAGTCTTTTCAAGTTTTCCCAACAAAAAACTACCCAAAACCCATCTAGTTTAAAAATTTACTCAATCTTCGGATCGCCAAACTCCAAATAAGTCCACTCTCCGTGATGGTCATTATAATATTCCTTCAAGTCATTGGCTGTGCGATCTCTAGAAACAAAAATAACTTCAAAATTCTTCCCTGCAGCCTTCAAGTCCTCGTAGAATTTCTTTAAAAAATTTGAAAATATTTTCAAAAATAAACAAAAAACCTTCAATTTTGGAGTAAAAGCCCGGCACGGTGGGCACCACATTGCAGAAAAATAGAGACCAACAACTTTGTCATTTAAATATTCTTCAGCATTCGCTTTGCTTTCGTCTTTCAAAATAATTTTTTGGCCGGCTAAAACTTGTGACATTTTATTTTTTGAACTGAAAATTGAATTAGATTTGTATTTAATTTTTGTTAAATATCGAACTAGAAAAGCGAAATTGTTGGTGAAAATGAAACTTTTTGAACAGCGTTAAAGAGGCGAAATAATTTAGATTGCATATAATTTTTTACCTAAATTTTGAGTTTTTAAAGGAAAAATGAATTGAAGGAGGCCTTAAAAAGTAATCATTTTTTTGTGCGTTTTGTGATAATAAAGTATGACGAATTTCGTTTTTAACTTGTGAGTATGACGTAATATTTAATTAGAATTTCATAAATTATGTGGGGATGTGGTTAAAATAGAAATATTAAAATGGGGGAAAATAACATTGATTTACGCTGGGAAATTGCCCCGATATGTAGAAAAACTCAACTGCTTGGAAAGCAGCCTAGCGTCGCTTTGCTTTGGTTTTTTAAGTAATTTTTGTTCATTTTATGATTGAAAAACTTTCTTTGGGGAGAACTCTTTCTATTCTGCTTCTCTAATTCTCTTGTTGTCTGTGTTCTCTAACTTTTTACATTTCGCCAAATTTATTTTTTGTTGAACTTATTTAAATAAATAACCAATATCCCTTTTATTTTTCTATTTTTTTACTTTAACGAGCGTTTGTTCGCCGCTTCGCGGCGAACAAACGCTCGTTTAATTCCTTTTTTTGGAAAAATTACGTTATTGCGTTCTTTTGAAATTTTTTTAAATTTTCACAAAACTTTTTATGTTTAATTTTGGTATTTTTTTTGCAAAAATTAGATGGTCTTTTTTTGGAATTATTTAGGTTCATATTGTTAATTTAATGAAAGTTTTCTGGTGTTTCGATAAAAGCGTATTTTTCAAACGATACTTCGTGGTTTTGTTTTGCTGTTATTTTCCGCCTTCTGACGTTTTTCGAATCGTTTTTAATACTTTTCTTCTTTTATTAGAAATTTTAAATAATTATTTGCTTTTTTTAAAATTTAAAAAATTTGTTCGAAAAGTTGTATTTAAAATTTTATACCTTTTTTTTAAAAAATTAAATAAAAATATTTTAAACTTTTTAATGTTTTTAAAAGTTAGTTTAAAAAAGTTTTTGGTTTTAAAAAGTTTTTGTTTAAAAAAGTTTTTGGCATTTTGTTTTTTATTATTCAATACTTCTTTTCAACATGGTATATAAGCAAAACTAATTTGCATAAATTCATTTTACTTGTCATTTCTTCTTTTTTGAGCGTTCCTTTTCCTCGTTCTTTTTTTTTTATCTTTGTATTCAAATTGTTTCTATGTATATGTTTATTTCCCACATTTTAAAAAATTTTTAACATTGATTTTTTATTTTTATGTTTTGTTTAGTTTTTTTATTTTATGTTTTTTATTCTTTTTCCTCTTTTTTTTGACTTAACATATTTTAAAATATTGAATTATTTTATTTTAATTAGTTTTTTTGGCCTTTTTTTCAGTAAAACATTTTTGTTTACCCAAAAATTTGGAGGTTTTTTTAATTTTACGGTTTTAATTTTTAATAAATAAAGTTTAAGAATTCCGTTTTTTAAAATGTGCTTTTAGGCTAAAGATTTTTTTTTGGCATTGGATTTTCATCTTTTGGTATTTTAATTTAACCTGTCCAAAATAGAATATGCTTAAATTTATTTTCCCTTTTGGATTCCTTTTTTAATTTGCTTTCTTTTTTCTTGATTTGGGTAATTATTTTCTTTTTCATTTCTTTTTTTTTTGTGTTTCTTTTTCCGCGCTAATTTGAACAATTCTTTAAGGTATCACGTCTTTTGCGCCGTGAACGTTTACGCCGCGACTTATGCGTCATGCGACTTTTGCGACGCCGTTTTCATTAAAAATATATGAATAACTACAGCCAGACCTCACTAAAGTAGGGTTGTTGGAAAATTAGAAAACTTCGCATATCCGGATTCGTCAACCCTGATTTTTATTGCAACCTACTTTTATGTCGAACCCATTTTACCAGCTACTGGACCCCTATTGCAGTTCCCGGATACTATTTTTTAATTCAAGGGGTAAGGTCCGATTGTAGTTATTATTTTTTAGAAATATTGGCGGCGCTTTCATTTATTCAATAAAATTACGTTTTTTTAAAAAATTTGTTTTTTGGCGTTTTGTTTGCACTTTTTATTTAAGATTACTTTTTTCAGTATAAAAACAAAAAAAATTTGCATAATTTTATTTTCCCTTTTTTCTCCTTTTTCTTTTAATTTTCCTTTTTCTTACCTTTTATTGATTTTTAACATTTTATTTGTTTAAATTGATACTTGCTCCTTTCCTGCATCATATTTTTTTGATATTTTTTGCAAATACTTTTCACACTATTCTTTTTTTATTTTTTATGATTTTTTTAATTTTCTGGTTTTTATTTTGGATTCTCATTCTTTCTGTTCTTTTGTTTTTTTTCCTTTTCCTATAGTTGACCCTTTTTTTTGAGGGACAAATTTTAAATACAAAAAGTTTTAGGGCTCCATTTATATTTTATTTAAGAGCAAATGCTTGTTTTTGGTTTTTGGTTTTATGTTTTTTTTTGTATTTTTGATTTTTTACATTGAGATTTTTAATTTTAAATAGATCTTTGCAGACATGTAGGGAGTCAGCTGGACATTTACCATTAATTGGCTTATTTAATTTTTGAAAAGTATTTTATTTTTTTGAAAATCTGCATATCATTTTATTTTTTTTTTTAATCTGTTGATTTTTTGGCATTCTCTAAAAAATAGAGAATAGTTTTAATAAATTTTGTATAAAAACAAAATTCTTTTTCAAAAATTTATTTTTCCCTTTCTCCCTTTTTCATTTCTTTTTTTTTAAATTAATTTTTGTTACCCTGTTTTTTTGTTGGTTTTGTTTTAATGGATTTTATTAAATGTTTAGGATTTTTTAGTAAAAAAAAACCTTTTAAAAAAGCTTTTAAATTGAGGTGTATTTAATATTGGGCCGTTTTTTGGGGAAAAATTTAATTTTTGTTATTCTAAATATTGTTCTGAAAATTTTTCGCATGTTTGCTGTTTTTTGAATATTTTTGTTTATATCTTTTACTATTTGTTTTTTTGAAAAGATTTTTTAAGTTAATTACTATTGATTGCCACTATCTAATCGCATATTTTTTTTTAGTTTAGTTTTTTATTATTTGAAATGTAGATTTTAATTTAAAAATATGTTTTAACTATTTTTTCGTTATTTTTTTTTTTAAAAAATACTTTTTACTGTTTTCATAACTATTTTTTAAATTTTTGTGCGAAATATCTTCAAAAAATTTTCATCAATTTTTAATTTTATTTTTCGATTAAAATACTTTTTAGTATTAATTTTTTGAATAATTAGTTTTTAAAATTTTTAAGTAAACTTGTAAGTAAGATATTTTTAATGAATGCTTTTTTAATTTAAAAAAGCTTGTTTTCATTGAAAAAATGTATTTTTTTTATTTTGTCTCGGGATAATCGAGTTCATCTAAGTCAATTTTTTTAATTTCTGTTTCTTCGTGTTTTATAAGAGCTGCTTCATCATAAATTGTAACCGTCAGGACCCCAACTAAATTTATTGTGATAGGTTAGGATTTTATTAATGTTAACCCTTATTTGTCTCAACATTAGCCACGTGGATGGTTATTTCGTCATTAATCTGAAGATTTAATTTGTTCGGATAAATTAATTGTGTTTTGTGCACTCCATCAGTACATATTGTACCATTCTGTTTTTTAATTGAACTAATAATTGTAGGTTTTCTAACAACTTTTAATCGGACATTGCCTTAAATTTCCATTTTTTTTTCAAATTTTTGAATTTTTTGATTTTAGTTTTCGTGATTAACTTTCGAACAAAAAATATTTACATTTGATTTGCCCAAATTTTTTCCCCATCTCATTCAAAGATTCAATTAGTTCTTCTTCAATCATTTCTTCATCAAATTCTTCTACTTTCACTTTGCTTGTATTTAAAAAATTTATTACTTTTTCATCTTTCCCGAGCCCTTCCTTTAACTGAATGCTTTGCAGCTTTAACATTTTTCCCTTTAAATTTTTTTGTATAAAATTTGGGTCTTGCGGGAGTTTACCTCCTTTCCATTAAGCAAAAAAAATAAAAATTCAGCAAGGATATTCCAGGCTGTCAATCTAATTTTTGTTTTGTTTGCCATAGCTGTAACATCCAACACTTTAGCTTCAGAACGTCCTTTAACAGATACAGTTCTAACTTCTTTTATGCTATATAATTTAAGTTCAACATCTCTTAATATTTTTTTAAAACTATTTAAATATTTTTTAAAATTTAATTACTCAAAAAGTTCTCCTACACGCATTTTTTCATAAGAAATTGGCTGAAAGGTATCGTCAATTGTTAACTTTTGTTTTAAAAAATTAAAATAAGTATTTTCGGTTATTCCATAAAATTCAATATCCAGTTCTGTAATTAATGTGATTGTTGAGCTTTCTTGTGCTCTTAACTCATAATTGACACTGCCATAATTGTAAGGTGCCAAAACATGTTTTGAAACAAATGTTTTAAACAAAAAATTTTTCCCCTATATTTTTTTCCGAACTTAATATCAAAAAAATATTTTACCTTAAAATTATTGTTTAGTTCAGTAACTAAACGATTAAAGTGTTTATCCCATAATGTTATATTAACATAATCATATCTTAAGTTTTTTAGAATTTAATTTTAAATTTTTATTTTTAAATTGTTTTAATTCATGTTTTTTTATTTAATTAAAAATTTCAAAATAATTTTTGATAACCCATCTGTTCCAACCAAAGTCCATACTAATGTATTTTCATGAACTGTTCGTACTGCATCAGCAGTAATCAAAAATAATTTTATATCTCTAAAAATTTTTTAATTAAAAAAATTTTTTTAAATTTTTAATAAAAAATTTTTTTTTAATTTTTTTTAAAAATTTTTTCTTTAAAATTTTTTTAATTTTTAATAAAATTTTTTTTCTTTCTTGTGCCTTTAACTCAAAAATTTTTTATTTTTTTTAAACTCGAACTTTTTAATTAAAAAATTTTTTTTAACTTTTAACTTACATCATATTTTCTCCTTCTTTTATTGTTTGTAATGGAGAACGTTTAGTTTTTTTTATCGGAGTTTGAGACGAAATTTCAGATTCCATTTTATTTTTTGAAAAATATTTTTTAAATTTTTTATTAAAAATATTAATGTTGAGTATGAACAAATTTCTTTATTTTTTTAAAAATGAAAACAATTTTTGTTAAGAACAGTTATCTTAGCTCATATATAAATGTTTATCCGTGTTAGTTTCTTTTGTAATGGAAATTAAGATTTACAGTTCAAATTAGCTCGTGTTTTTTTATTTTGCTTTTAATAATTTAGTAAACAACCTTTTTGGCTCTAATGTGTAAATAATAATTTTGTCGAAAATTTTTTGAAGAAAAATTTATTTTTCAATTTAAATTTTATTTTTACAAATGTTTTGGTTTTGGTTTCGGGTTTTATCCCTACTAACGGTATCCGCGACGTGAACGCACCAAAACTCGGATACCAAATAGAGGAGTCCTATGATAGTTAGAGGGTTTATTTTTATCCCGCCCTATCACACGCTACACCCTCCTCTTTAATGTAGCGATTAACTTACCTTGTTTTTAATTTTTTAAATTATTAAATTTGTTTTTTTTATTTTTACAAATTATTTAATTTGTTTTTTTTATTTTTAAAATCATTAAATTTGATTTTTTTATTTTTTTAATTTTAACATTTTTTGCATACTTTGAATCAATTTTTTATGGCTTAAAAATCTTTGTTGGTTTTTCCAGCTTTTCATTGAAAAGTTTTTATCTTTAATTTTAGTGATCTTGAAAAATTTGTTTTTCATAGAAAATATTTTTTAAAAAACCATTTTTTTTTGTGAATTAAAATTTTTCCAGAATGGCTGTAATTTTTTTATAACTTGTAGAAATTATTTTTAAAAAAATTTTTGCCCTAATTTTGCCCTTTGTGTCGTCTCGCCAATTTTGTTTACAAATATTTTTAATTAAAATGTTTTACAAATATTTTTCCCAACTATGTTTTCGAAATATTTTTCCAAAATTATCCAAATCTTTACCAATTTTCCAACATATTTTTTCCCATTTTTTAAAAATGTTTAAATTTTTAAATTTGCTAAAATATTTTGACTTTTTTAAAAGAATAAAACAATTTTCGATAATTTGCAAACAAATTCATATTTTTTTAATCAGGGTTTTTAACATTTGGAAAAATTTTTAAATTAATTGAGCAAAGCTTCCCTCCACACTATATTTTTTATTCTTCTCTCTTTATTTTTCTCGGATAATTTTATCTTGATTTTCTCCCACGATTTGGCCCTACTTAACGAAACATATGTTTGACCATGACTAAAAGGATCTTCTGTATAATCTATTCCAATTTTCTCAAATGTTTGAGACTGGCTTTTATTTATAGTAAAGGCAAAGGCCAACCTAATGGGGAATTGATGTCTTTTTAGTACAAAAGGGAACTTTTTGTCCTCAATTAATGTAATTCTTGGAATGAGTGTCGTCTCGCCAATTTTATCCCCACTTTTTATTATACAATTTAAAACATATTTGCCTATATTGGCTACTTGTAGTCTGGTTCCGTTACACAAACCTTCTTTTACATTTAAATTTCTCACTAACATAATCATTGACTTTTCTTTTAAAAAAATGCTGTGATTTGGAAAATTTGGGCATTTTAGGGAATTTAAAATTTCTGGGGTAATCTGCAAATTCCTATTTTCTTCTGTTTCGTCAATGCTTAATAGCGTTTTGGTTTCGCCTGGGAACTTCTTCATTATTTCCTCATTGTAATTATCAACGATTGAATTGAACGGAGACAAAATTGCGTAATTATAAAGTTCGCTATAATTTCCATTTCTAATAACCGTTTCAAAAATCTCGTCAGATAAATTACTTTTACAAAAACATGAATCTGGAACAGAAATCAAACCTTCATTTTCTGATATACCATTACCAATCTCAATCAATTGTTCAGCAAATTTTCTTTCATTTGGATCGGCTCTCATATTTTTCTTTAGTTCCATTATAAAGAATGTATTCCAAAGAGGAGAATTTTTTATTAATAAATCAATTATTTCCGATCGAGTTCCAAACTCTTTTATGGGTAAACATTGTCTAAAATCTCCACTTAATACAAAAATTTTCCCGCCAAAGGGCATATCATTATTCATAATTTCTTTTAATTTTCTATCAATTATATCTAATGTAAATCGTGAAGCCATAGGTGCTTCATCCCAAACAAAAATATCTGTATTTTTTATTTCTTCAGCTTCTTTGCTTTTTATCTCAACACCTGAAGTTGAAGTTTTTTTAATATTCAAAGGCAACTTAAATCGGTTATGTAATGTTCGGCCTTTTTGTAATTGTGTTGCAGCTATACCAGAATAAGCCATATTGCATATATTTTTTTTAAAAGATCTAGCTAAGTGATATACTGTTTTTAAAACATAGGATTTTCCAGTACCACCCGGGCCGTCAATGTAAATACATTTTTGGTTGTCATTTTCTTTCAATATATTATCTATTTTTTCAATAATTTGTTTCTGTTCTTCATTCATTTTTAAAATTAAATTCTGTGCTAAATTGAACTCTTCTTTCGGATCATAAAATTCGCTTTCATCTATATTTATACAATCTATATTTTGCGGCATATCGCTATAATCGATAAGTGATCTGTCATGATCTTTTAAGCCTTGATCAATTAAATAAAGACCTATCTTATAAAGTTCATTTTTTGGAAAAGTTGGGAATTTTCTTATTAAATCATTTATTAAATATTCTTTAAAGGATTCCCATAATTTTCCTGGATATTTTGGTTCGCAATGAATTAAAATATTTACAAATAATGTTCTCAATCCTTGAGGGTGTTTTCTTGAAAAAAGACTTGCTTCTTCTAAACATTTAAACCATTCATCGTCATCTCTTGCTAGTCCTCTTGCTAAACATGCTTTAGCAAAAGTATCATAAACAACGTTATTTACTGTTCTTAAATCTTCAAAACTTTTTCCAGATACATTGAGCAATAAATATCGCAAAAAATATTTTTCAGTTTCTACAGGATTAACTGGTATAATTCTCCCTATTTTTTTAAAATTTACTTTTCTTGGATATTTCCATTCACGCGTATTTTTTAACCATGTGCAATATTTAGGCATATCAATATATTTTATATGTAAATTCTGGTTTGCTTGGCAAAATTTAAAATAGGCTGTTAGTGTAGAATTCTTTTCAGAAGCATCTTTTATTTCATTTTTTGTAGCGTTTTTTTCATAAATAATTTTTTGCATATTTTCTAAATGTATATCTAATTTATCAACCGAATGAGATTTGCCTTGTAAAGGAAATTTAAATAAACGCCAACTTGCTTCGCATGGGCTTAGATATCGGGCTTCTAAATATTTACTAACTTCGTCATAATTTAAGACTTTCTTAGTTCCATCTTCACCGATTTGTACACATTCAATTGTTGCTGCATCATAACCTTTATAAATATAGTCGTATAAATACTTTACTACTAAAATATCGCTCACTCTTTCAACATTAATGTGTGATTCAAAAGTTTTTAATAAATAAGGATTATAAGGCACTACATATTGATTTGTTAATTTTATCCCTTTTTTTAAAATATATCGATTGTTATTAGGTCTTTTATACATTGGATAACCATCTTCGTTTATTTCCGTTAACTCCCGAAAAGCTTTCGGAAATTTTTTCCCGCACTTTTTCCTTGATTTGTCCCAACAAAGTGAATTTTCCGAACAGGGTCCATGAATCATAAATTTCTTCACAATCTCAAAAAGCTTTTTATCAATTTCTTCATCTGGTATTTCGGCCCAAATATACTTGTCAATTTCTTCAGAATTGTGCCATTTATCTTTCGCGCTTAAAGTTATTAATAAATGGAGATGAGGCAGACCTCTCTTTTGATATTCAATAACCCAACAAAAGCCTATAACTTCGCCAAATATTTGTTTATTCAATATTAAATTTAATAGATAATTCTTTTTTAAATTAAAAACTCTTGTTACAATATCAGGTCTATCTGATGCAGTTTGTCCTGGAAATAAACATTTTAAAATATCAGGGTCGTTTGGATTGCAAGTAAAAGTTATAAATAAGTCAGGTTTTCCTGTTTCATTTACAATAGTCATCGCATCCATAAAGTGTTCATGCATACTTCGTGGGCCTCCAGTAAATGTTGAGGGAAGGATTATCTTTTTTTGGATCTCAGCACCACTTTTATTTGCTTTGGATTTCAAAAAATCTTCCACATTTACATAGGAACTGCTACACAATTCATTTTGATGGTTTCTAATATATTCTAATCGATACCACTCTAGTTTTGCTGCCTGATCAACAACCCATTGTTGAAATAATTTTTGCGCATAAAAATGAGGCATAAATTTTTCATCATCTTTCACATACATAAAAAATTTAACAAAATCACAAAAAGAGATATTTTTTCCATTGGAATCTTTTAAATTAAATGTAAAGCCATAGGGCGATTTTGGATACAATAGTGGGTAGCACATTGGTTCAATACATTTATCCAATGGATAAATGTTTTTTAATTTTTTTTCACCTTTTGGATAAACTACAATATTCGCGGGGGGTATTTCATCGTTTGCATCACATACCACAATGGCACATACTTCATTACTTTGAGGAATATTGTATCTTCTCTTGTCAAAATTTTCTTTTAGACTAAAAAGCAATCTTACTTCTGGTATGCTTATTCCCTGCTCTTTACAAACCATTTCTTGCTTTTCATATACATCCTTCATTAACTGATATGACTTAACGAACTTATTATTTTCCCTAATATATTTTTCAATGTAATTTATTATTTTTGGTTCGAACTCTTTATTAATTTCTCTAATATCCAAAGCCTCCTCAGAATCTAAAAAGTATAATTGACCATTTGTTGGCATTTCCTTTTCATTAGCTGGCATTGCAAACGGATTAAATTTATGATAAATTTGCCCTTGAATTTTGTAGCAAGGCGGACCAGGAGTTGGAAATTTAAATCTAAAAGAACTTAACGAAGCAAAAGCAAAATTATTATTGTATCTGCGAATATTTGAAATAAAATTTTTGTAAAAAGGATGATCACAGCTATAAAGAACTTTAAGTTCTTCAGGATAGTCTTCATAGAAATCAGTCAGTTTTATAAGTTTCCCTCTTTTACAACAACTCTCAAAACAAAATTTATCAACATTTGATTCCTCTTTTGTTTCTTCCGGAAAATGCAAAGATTTACATTTTGAACATTTTAGGACAAATTGGCCAAGTTCATAAAATTTTCCAAGAAAAGGATTTGAAGCATCAAAATGTTTCAATCCTTCATTTTGTAAAAAAATTTTCTTAAGGTTATGACCTACACGATCTTTACTTCGTTCAATCTCATATGCTTCTTCTGGCATATTAACTCTCTGTTTTATTTTTCTATTTAGTGTTTTTTCTTTTTTATAATCAGTAACAAAAAATTCATCATTAACTTTATCTAAATTTATCGTTTGGCAAATAGAGTCATGTTTTCTTTTTAAATTAATTTTAGTCCGCTTTTTTAAACCGGAGCTTAGAACCGGATCAACCACTTTTTTTAACGGGAGCTTAGAACCCGTCTGACTTTTGCTTGAAGTCGTTTGAAAATTAATAGAAACTTGCTGACAAAAAGAACTTTCCGAACCAGTTTTTTGGAAAGTTTGTTTTACACGCACCATAATAAAATTTGCAAAAGAATTTTAAAAATTATTTTTAAAAAGTTGCTTCTGAAATAAAATATATTAAAATAGGTTTTTATGCAAACCAAAATTTTTAATTTGTAATTATTAAAATCTTTTTTCAAATTATTTTTTCACTACTTATTATTTTATTTCAAAATTTGTATTGAATTTTTGAGTAATTTAAACGACTAATTCTATTTCAAAATATTTTGTTTTTACTTATTTTTTAACCTTAATTGATCTTTCAGAAGCAACCTAGGTGTTCTTTGTTTACGTATTTTTTGTCTTTTAAAAATAGAGAAAACACGAAACTAAATTTCTTTTTGAGTCCAAAAAAGGAGAAAAGTGAGAACTACGACATACATTTCCCACAAACAAAGAAAAAACAAAAAATCGCCATATATCTACCAAAACACAATGTTTATCTTCCTATATCCCACCAAATCCTAATAAGCACTCATTGTAGACATATTTCGAACACTTTTGGCGTTCCTTAAAAGTTTCAAGTTGGCGACTAAGTGGCAGCGATTAATTTACTAAAATTTGTCTCCATGCGTCTAATTGACAGTTGGCTGGTGTTTTGTTGTTTACTGTTAAATTTGCTCTTAAAATTAGAGAAAAACAACTTTTTCTCTCTTATTTTTTACAAAGAAAACTTTTCGTGTCAAAACAAATTCTATTTTTCTTTTTAAAAATCGGCAAAAAGCGTGACAGAAAGTGTGAAATTATATAGTTAATTATTAGGAAATCCCAACAACAACAACTCCTTCAACTGACTCAAAACCTTCAAAAACTTTGTGGAATTGTTCAATAGAAGCTGCTTTAGAATTTCATCGAGTTGTTTTTGATTTATTTCCTCAAGGCCAAAAACAATTACGTTATATTACTTCTGATTATGTTGGGAAATTCGTTACACCTGGATGGTCTGATAATTTAATTACTCAAAAAGAGGTTTTAATTTAAGCAATTTTTAAGTATTATAGTTTGTCTCTAATTATAGCTACTGCCTTTTTCTTGAAATAATTATATATCCTATAAGCATGTTTCTGATTACGAGGGGTTATCGCTTAAACAACTCCTTACAGCTAGGAGCTAACCAAATTTATAAAAATCTAATATTCGTTTATCTTTTATTCTCAATATTAGCAATTATTATTCATAACTTCTTAATTGCTATAATGTTGATTTTATTTTTAATAATAAGCTAATCTTAACAAAGAGCTTCTCATTAAGTGTCAGAGCATTAAATTTTTAGATAAGTTTGCTGACAGAACATTTGTATATCCTTTCATTAATTTTATTTTTCTTCAACTTTTAAAGCTCTTTGATGCTTTAAATGCTTGTGAAGCCCCACAAGCTGGCGGTGACATTTCTTCTTGTTCAATACTAAATGGAATTTTGTTTGCTTTGGAAGCAATGACAGAAAGAAGTCCAAAACAAAGAAACGATTTGCGGGAATATTTGGATTATTTGGACCAAAAAGAAGAGGAAAGATTAAAATTATATGCTAGAGGACCTAAAAGTTTTGATGAAATTTTGAAAGAAAAACAAACGAAAGGAAATTCTGGAAAAAATAATTTTAGAATAAATAATAAAGGGGCCGTTGTAATTATTACTTCTCTTGAATCGTAAGTCTTTAAAAAGGGAATTTTTTTTTTTTGAAATTTTTTTAAATTTAGAGTATCCGAATATGAATCCATTATTGAATATTTTACTGAACAAATTTTGGCAAAAAATGAATCTATTAAAACTGCAATTGATGAAAAGTTTGTTTATTTTGTTTAGTTTTTTAAATTAATTGACTTTTTGTTTTATTATACTTCGAGAATTCTTTAATAATTAATTTTATTTTTTAAATTCCCCCCAGTTTGCCCGTGAACCTCAAACTCTAATTTTTAAGAATAATTTAATTTTGAGATTTTTGTCCGAATATTTTTTCTCAGGTATAGGTTGTTTTTTTTCAATATTTTTTTTTGCAATTAAAATTTAAGTAATTTTCGGTTAAAAAAATTATTTTTAAATTTTCTAGAATGGTTCGTATTGACCAAACAGATTTATTTATTTTACATGTTGATTTACCTGGAAATCAAAATAATATAATTTCTAATAAAGAAAAGGTTTTCTTTTTTTAAAATTATTTTTAAAAAGAAAATTAAAGCAATATTCTTTCTTCAATTCTCGACTTTTTTCTGTTCTGCCTGGAATTAATTTAATTACGGGAATTCATCGAGTTTTACAAGATGTTTACTCACTTGTCTCTACTACTGTTGTTGGAATACCTATGAAGGTTTTTTAGAAATTTAAAAATTGAGAAAAATTTTATAAAAAATTTTTTGCAATGTTTTCTGGTGAAAAAATATTTTCAATAAATTAAAATATCTTGCCGTCTAAGGGTATCGAACCTTAATCGAACCAAAAAGGGAATTGACAATTAAACCACTACACCATTGACGAACTAGTTTGGACTTTCTTAAGATTAATTAAAAATACCCTCTTAAAAAGAAAGATCAAATAACAAATATTTTGTCGATTACAAATCTTTTCAAAAAAATTTTTTTATTTCAAAAATTTATTTTTTTATTTTAAGGAAGCAAATCAATCAGGCCAATCAATTCATTATGATGTAGAATTACTCCATCCGAAAATTGCCCATTCTGCATTAAAAAATAGCGGTTTATTGGAAGAAAATAATTCAAAATTATTGGATAATGTAACTGTTCATTGGAATTTATTTAATTCTGTTCGTTTAAAATGGTGTACAGCAAAGGCTTTGAAAAATGAAATTGTAAGAATTTTTTAAAAAATTTTTTGAAATTAAATATACTCAATTATTTAATACTATTTTTTTTAAATTCCCTCTGTTCATAATCAATACTATTTTTGATAAAAATTCTTTTACTAAAAATCTTTTTTCCTACAAAAATAGGATTAAAATTCAATAAAAATATATTAAGCGGGTTATATTTATTATTTAGTTGGGATATTTTAGTAATTATTTAGGGTTGATAATGCACTAGGCGTGTGATTTTCGGTACTTTATTAATATCCCGCCCCCCACCCCTATTTGAGTCTCAAATTAATTTTCCTTTTTATTTTTCCTGCCTCGGAACGGTCAAATTTCCTTCTTTATAAATATTAAATTTTGCCGTTAGACACATTTTTTCGGTTGCTGTCTATTATTTCCTTCCTAATATTTGCCTTTTACCTGTAATGTTTGAAGGAGAAAATGATTGATAGTAAAGGAAAGGAAAATTAATCTGAGACTCAAATAGGGGTGGGGGGCGGGATATTAATAAAGTACCTGATTTTCCACCTATGAATAAATAGGTTCAATTCTCTTAGGTGCTAAGCATTTTTTAATTATCAAATAAAATGTAAAAATAATTTTTTAATATTTTTTTAATTCTTTCAGGTACCATTAATTTGTGAACAAACATATCCCTTCACTTTAGCATTTAATAAAAATAGAGCATCAATTTGTTTGACATCATTTGTAGTTAATGGAAAGAGTGTAATGTTGGAAGTAATTCAAGAAGCATTTCAATCATTAATTATTCCAAATGTTAAAGATAAATTAATTTCACATTATTTAAGTAAAAATGAAGAAGGAAGGCTTGTTATACAATTAGTTAATTTTGAAGAGAAAAAAGGTAGAGGGGGGGTGGGGGGGGGGAGAGGTTGGATTTAAAAAAAAGAATTTTTTAGCAATTAAAACTGAAAAAATTGAAGAATTTACTACTCAAGAAATACCTCAAACAAGCCAAGCATCTTCTGTAGAACAACAAATCACCCCAAAGATTAAATGGGCATCGACAAATCCGAGAGATGTTTCTGTTAATCCACAAGAGGTAATTTCGAATTTAAAATAAATGGTTAAAAATTCCAAATAATTTTTTGAGTAGTTGAGTACTCATTTTAATAGATTAGTTAAGCTTTATTACTTTTCGACTACCTATAACAAAAAAATTTTACCCAAAAAATTATCAAAAAAATTTAAATGAAAATAGTAATCTTAAAATGATATCTAAACAAAAAGTCATTTTTATATTGTCTCAATGAAAGAAATAACGGAATAAATCTTCCTTTGCCAAATCTGAATTGAAATTTTTTTTAAATTTTTCAGGAAATTTTGAAAACTCCAAAACGTCCATTAACAATAGAAGAAACTCCTTCAAAACAACAACAAACAAAATACCAAAATAATGAGGAATTAATGAATCAAAGAATTAAACAAAGAAAACTCCAAATAGCCGAACTTTGGCAACCGAGAGAAGAATTAGATTTGTATGATTGGTGGCGTTCACAATATAAAACTAAATTTTGGGCTAATTGGAAAGGTGAATTTGAGGGAAGAAAAAAGTTTGGGGATAAAGCACAGGAATGCTTATATCCGGGATTGAAGTTGCCACCTGGACAGACAAAGTGGACCGGGACTGGAAATGCTGGACCTATTGAATAAATTAAGAGAGAGAGAGTGAGAAGATTGAATTGGTCTTTCAATGTTTTTTTTTGTTATTTACTTATCTGTCTTATCTCGGGCTCTATTGCTAATATTTTTTGGTTCAGGTTAAAAACACAAATTATGTAGCTTTTTGTTATTCCATCTCAGATCTCGGTTTATTGCCCTTTGTTCCTTCTTCCAAATACTCCTAAGTACAAGTAAAGCTAGTCTTGTGGAAGCTCCTTACAAATTCTCTTCCCTTTTTTCTCATGGAAGATGTTAGAGCCTTGGATAAGATAGGAATTTTCTTTTTTATTACAAATATTTGTGTTTTTTCTTAAAAAATAAATTTAAAAATTCGTTTGTGAATAAAATTTCAAATTAAAAAATCTATATTTAATTAATTTTTTCCATTCTAATGGGCCCAGATGGATAGTTAAAGAATTTTTTATTTCGTTTATTTTCCTCCCATTTAACTAGTTGTCGTGTATGTTCAAATTCAGCTTCGTCTCTAAATCCATTTTTAATTAAAAGTTTTTGAAGTTGATAATTTCGAAGCTTTTTTAAATAAAAAAAGAATTTTATTTAAAAATCATCCAAAAATTACCTCCAAATTATTTTCTGTTCTAACAGAAAAATAAACATTTTGTTCAAGTTTATCAAGTAATTTACTATAACTAGCCAAATCATAACTACTTAATCTTTCAATTCCAACAGAACTTATAGGGAAACGATTAAAAGGAATTCCGAGGGTTAGAAAAAATAATTGAATAAAAATTATATTTGAAAGCATTTTTTTAATTTAAGAAATGTGTTAAATAATTGTTTGATATTTTTATTTTTAAAAATTATGAGGCGTTTTTAAAAGAATTACGTTGATTCATATAAATTTATTAATCGTCTTGGCAAGGTTAGGTGATTAAATGTTGTCATTATTAGATTTCTAACACTTTTTAGCATTTAACATTTTGTGAATGTCCTTTTTTGATTAACAAAATTCTGACCATTTTTAAATTTTGAGAGTTTTGTCCATTTTGGAAATTCGCTGTTACTGACCATTTTGAAAAATTCCCGTTTATTGGCCATTTGTGTCAAGCCTAAAGGTTTAGGCTTTATGAACATTTCGGCGCGGCGACTTGGTGGCGTAAAAAGTATACGCCAACAAGTTGCCGCGCCGAAATGTTCATAAGCCTAAACCTTTAGGCTTGACACAAATGGCCAATAAAGGGGAATTTTTCAAAATGGTCAGTAACAGCGAATTTCCAAAATGGACAAAACTCTCAAAATTTAAAAATGATCAGAAGGCTTCTTGTTCTATTTTTAATTCGCAAGAAGTCAAAGCAAGAAGTTTTTTGGTAAAAAAATTTTATTTTTTGGTTTAAGTTTATTGGACACCTTCAGGAAATACCATAAATACCACAAAGTTTTTTATGTACTTTTATTTTAACCTTCCAATCTTTTTGTACTTTTCATTTTTTATATAAAGGATTAGTTACTCGTGATTAACAGACAAATTTATATTTGTTTTAAGCTTGCGCTTTTTTATATAAAAAACATCTGAAGAAGTTGATTAAATAAAGGAAAAAATGAAAAGAAAAGAAGAAAACATCTATCTAACTATTTATTTTATAAAAACATTTAATTCACTAAATTCCCCCATTTTCTCGTCGTTAAAAATGTCTTCAGTAAAACGTTTTGTTGACAGTGTAGTTATTATAACTGGATCTTCTGCAGGTATTGGAAGGCAAACTGCTTTAGAATTTGCTAGGGAAGGAGCTTCTGTTGTTATACATGGGCAATGTAGGGAAAGACTTGAAGAAACAGAAAAATTGTTAAATAAGGAAGGAATTGGTCCAAAACGAATACTTAGCATTATTGGGCAATTAGAGAGAGAAGAAGTGCCTAAACAAATTTTAGAACAAACACTTGATAAATTTGGGAAAATTGATGTTTTGGTAATTTTTTAAACAATGTTTTTTTTAATTTTGATATTTGGAGTTTAATAGAAAAATTAAAAATTAATTATAAATGAAAAAATAATGTCAAAAAATTTTTATGTCTTAAAAAGTAAAGTTACCAGTTAACATGAAAGAGAAAATATTTTGTCCAATGAACAGACTCGAACGTAACTGAAAACAAAAGCTAACCGAGAACACTAACCACTACACCATACAACAAACTGAAACAAAAATCTTATAAACACTATTTGTTTTATTTAAAATAAAATAGAATTTTTAGGTAAACAACGCCGCAGCTGGTTGTAAACCAGGCATAACTTTCAAAGCTGGTTCTGACGCAAATTCTTTAGCTAATTTAGACTATTTATTTGCGGTTAATTTGAGAAGGTTAATTTGAAAAAATTCTTTAATTCGAAAAAATTTTCAAGTGTTGTTCAATTACTTGAAGGTGCTCTCCCTTATTTGGAGGCAACTAAAGGAAATGTTGTAAATATTTCTACGAGTGGTGCTCTTCGACCTTTACGTTCTGCTGCTTTTTATTGTGCACTTAAAAGTGCTTTAAATACGTTAACTGAAAGTTATGCACAAATTTGGGGTCCAAAAGGTGTTAGAATTAATAATGTTAGCCCTGGACCTATTAAAACATTAATTTTTGAACGCAACGGAATTTGCGGGACAAGGAAAGAACAGGCAAGTTTTGATAAAAAAATGATAAAATAATGTCGAGACTAGGGTTGGCAGACTAGATATTCGAGGATTTTCCAGGATCCATCAAATCCTTAGTTTCGACTGAAAAATAGATACGAGTAGTTTAAAAGATCAAGGAAAATGAAAAGGAGGAAGATATAAAATGACAAGAAATTTTAGATTAATAGATGAGCGAGGGGAGATATATCCGAATATATATTATGTTCATATGTAGTACTATAGAAAAATTTAAAAAATGAGAAAAAATTAAAAAAAACACGAAAAAGGAAAAGATCCAAAAGGGATAGACGAAATAAATTTTAAAAGTGGGAACGTAACCTCTTCTAATTTTTTAAGCATAAAAAATGGGTAGAATCAGCAACATTAATGGGAAGATATGGAAATGTTGAAGAAGTTGCTGCTGTTATTAAATTTTTGGCAAGTAAAGAAGCAAGTTTTGTTTGTGGGGCTAATTGGTTAGTAGATGCTGGAATGGCTATAAAAGCTATACCTGTTGATATTAGTGGAGAAATTATTTGGAAAAATTAGACAAAATTAAAACTAAATTCAAAACTTTAATTTTGTAAAGTCCCCAATCTCAAATTAAATATATATACAATTTAAAATAATCCTCTATTTTATTTAAATTTTGACAAGGAAAAAATTGTTCAGCCAGATTTTTCATTAAAAAAAGAATCTACATATAAGTATCAGGGGGTTAGCCGACTCGATTCCCGAAATCCGGATTAAAATTTTTCAGGAATTCCAGGAATTTTTTTTTCAGGAAATTCCTATTTTTTGTTGGCTAAGACCCCTGATAGGTAAATAAAATAGAGGTATAACAATAAATATTAGAAAAAGGAAAAATAAAAAAATAAAGTTTAAAATATTTTTTCCATCAAGGCTCTGAATATTTTTTACAAAATTGAAGGTGTAACAAATTTGTAAAATAAAGTTTTTCCTATTAAAATCCCCCCTGACTTCCAGAAGGAAAATTTGGAGGTAATTGACTTCCTCCTCCTCCAGCAGTTGATTGTTGTTGTCCTCCACCCATTAAATTAACAGGAGGACCACCACCATGATGTTGACTTGCAGACATTTGTGCTGCCATTTGTTGTTGTTGTTGAAAAGCAGCAAAACTCATTTGGTTGGGGGTCATTTGATTTGAATTAATAAAAGGTTGTGGACCTTGCTGTCCAAAATTAGAAGGGCCAGGTCCCATCATGTAATGCATATTACTAGATGAGGATGAAGGTATTTGGTGACCAGAGAAGGGAGTAGAGGCTGAAAATAAAAAAAATATTTTTTTATGAGAGAATAGGCCCTGCCAAATTTTTAAAAACCGGAAACGGAAGGAAGAAAACCTCTTTAATTTCCTATTCTTAAGAAAAAAACGGGATAAAAAATTACTAGGCATCATTCCCATAGAAGTTGATTGTTGTTGAGAATATGGAGGTGGGGGAGGAACAATTTGTTGTTGTTGTTGAAGTCCTTGATTTGTATTTGAATTACTAGGTATTGAAGTAAAGGATGACATTGAAGTACCAGGAATATTTCCTCCCATCATTGGATTTATTGAATTACTAGAAGAAGGGAAATGTGAATGCTGATAAGAGGACATTTGGTGTTGTTGTTGTAGATTTAAATTACTTCCAAGCTCTCCATGAGAGCTTAAAGAAGGATTTGGAATGCCTCCATATTGTTGCATTATTAAGGCTGAATCGCTTTCTGGATGACTTAAACGTCTAAGCATTCCTGCAAGTGCTGGGGTAGAGGAAGGTGGTTGCTGTTGTTGTAAATCAAAAGAAGATTGTTGTTGAAGCTGAAAATAAAAATAATTTTTAGTGAAAGTCCAAAGAAAAATAATCTTTGGAAAGAAAAAATGTACAGTCTGTTGTTGTTGCTGCTGTTGTTGATGTACAGCAAACATAGCTGCTGCATTTGGAATTCCTGGTAATAAATTGCCAAAGGAAGATTGGTGTTGCTAAAAACATCTTTATAATTAGGCGGACATCATTTTTGGATACCCGTTGGGAATGAGGAAATTATACTTTATAATTAGTGTCTTATTTAGCGGTACAGGGAACTTTTCTTACCCAATATTAAACCAAATTGAGGGATCTTATAAAATAAGGGCTGCCTGTATTCAAGTAAAAAAAAGAAACCAAAATTTGTTGTTGCTGAATAATTTGCTGCATTTGTTGTTGTTGTATTTCAGATGCAGCAGCACTAGAATGTGTTAAAAGAAATTTGAGCTTTTCACGCATAGATTCCTTTAAAAAATAATTAATTTTCTAATTTCAAATAAAAAATTCAAAATTACAGGAAAAGAGCTTATAGTTTCTTCAATTTGGTCTTTCAATGTATAACCAACAAACATATATTTAAATTGATATAATAAATCACAAATTGTATCTTCATATTTTAATTTTCCAACTTTTTGTGTTAAATTACCAAGAACTTTATAAATTGTTACAATCTGGAAAAAGAATTTTTTAAAGATTATTCTCTAATCTTAAAAATCTTATTGGCATAGAATATATTAAAGTTGTTTATTGGGCTCTCTAATAAGCTTATTATTGGGTTCTGGATTGATATTCTAATTCTTGAGATTCTTTAATTATGTAGTCAGGAAAAAGAGAGAGGAAGCTCAAAAAATGTCTGGGTATGAAAACTTGTGTCCAAGTTTTGTCCATGCTTCGAAGGAAATATAGCTAATAAAGCTAGCTCCGGTCACCCACCCATCCTTTTTTTTGAGCTATCCTACTACTAACAAATAAAAGAGAAGAAGGTTCCACTGTTGTATTCCATAAAATCTTAAAGAATAATTTTTAAAAAATAATTTATTTTCTTCCTCTAAAAAAATTTACCTCAATCATGTGTCTATGTCTTTCCCTTTCTGTAATTCTTTGTAAATAAGGCATTACAATTCTCAAAAAATAAATTAATTGTGCTTCATTTTTCACTTTTTTAGATAATCTTTGAACAATTAAATCAGGTATAATATTTAAAGAATTATTCCCTCCGTGCTGACAAAATGAATGAAAGAGTGCCAACATTGAAAGAATTTTACTTTCAGAATGTAAATAAACTTCGTTTGAAAGAGATTCAAATAATTGGGATGGATCAGAATTAATTTTAGATATTTGTTCCCAATCAAAAGATTGCTCAATTTTATCCAAAAAGACGGACTGGAAAGATGAAGGCAATCCTGTTAGTAGTAAACCTAGAGCATTTAAAGTGTCCTTAAAAATAAATTTCCTTTAATTTTTTGAAAATAAAATTTTACTTGAGGTCGAGATATTGGTCTACGTATTGCTAATTGAACGAGAGCATCAATTATATCAGCCGGTGAATGTCGAGAAGCCAGTAATTCTACCCAGGCGCTAGTTAATGCTTGTGCTGCTGGCTTAAAATAAATTAAAGGAAGATAATTAAATTTGGAATTTTTCACAGAAAAAAATTTAAAAATAAACAAGGACTCAGACCAATAGGGAAACATAGCACATAATTAATTCACAAAGTGTGAAAGTTTAGTCATCATTATCCTCGAACCTTACCCCTATTTCTTAAAAAATCGAGAACACTAACCACTACACAACAACTAATCATAAAGAAATTCAATTAAAATACATACTGGAAATTCAGCAAATCTCCAATCAGAATGAACAAAAGAAGGCGGTTGGTGCGTATAAGTGCTAGCTTGAACAATTCTCTCTACAAGAGTTCGACAAAATTTAATTGGTGGCATCTTTAAAAAATATTTTTTTTTAATATTTATTTTTTTTAAATTCATCCAAACTTGATGATCTAATTGAATAAAATCTGAGGTTAACAATTTTCCAACAGGATTTCTTCCAAGTGGTGTTTGAGGAATTTCTTCTTGTTCCAACTTTAAAACGATTTCAAGTACAAATTTGCGAACGGGACGGCTAAGAAATGATTGACAATTGGCAGCTTCTTGCTGATGAGCAAGTAAAATATCATCCAAAGAGTAAAGTGTTGTATATAAAAAATTCATTGGTTGAGCTTAAAACAAATAAATTTGACAAATGTTTTAAACACAATGAGGGAGGTGGGGGTTGCTGAAACAAGCTTTTAGGATCAGTTAGATCATCACTGGAAAAACCTAACAATAAGAGACGATGCTTTGTTACTATAAAAGCACCCAAATTTTTGTTTAAAAACAATCCGACAACAATAACACGCTATTCTCAACGTTCCGGCAGCAGAAAACTTTCTCTACGCATAAAGGATGGCTCTCAACATCGATCCGCCTGGGAGTACCTTCGACGCTGTCAAAGGAGGTCTCAACAAGCATACAATCGTCAACACAACGGACAAGCGTCATGCATTCAAGGTAAACCTCCTTGAAATCTCTCAAATTTCTCGTCACTAAAATTTTTAATTTTCCAGATCAAGTGCAGCAACAATATGTTCTACCGCGTCAGTTCTGTGTACGGCTTCGTCGACCCCAATGGCAAGAAGCCGATCGATGTGCATCGTCTCCCTGGAGGATCTCCTGGCGCAGATCGATTCGTCGTCCAATGGGCAGAGGTGCCTGCTGATGAGCTTGATCCGAAGGCGCCATTCCTTGCTCAAGCACAGTCCGGAGAGGTGGTCTTCAATGTCTCGGCCGCTTCTGGTGCCGCCAATTCTGCCGCCGCCAATTCTGCTGCTGCTCCTCCTGCCGCCGAGGAGAAGAAGGAGTGAAGCACCGGAAGAGATCGCGAGATGACTGTCAAGAAGGAGCAGGCAACAACAAAATTGAAGCGGATGAGCATAGGATGATTAATAATTCCCATTGTATTTTTCTAACCCCAATCCATAGTGTATTGTATATTTCGCCTGTTGATTATTATGTCCTTCAAGATGTATGTATATATTTGTTGTATTCTTGATATAAAATATTTGTGTAATGCGTGTTTTCATTTTTGATTTAGGAATTTAATTCTGATCTTGACCAAATTAAATAATATCGCCTTTGATCCCTCCAAATCCACCTTAATTCCACCAGATCCACGATATTTCTCCAATCCAACTTTGTGTTGATTATAAGTATCGGTATTCAGGGTCAATGGGCATTCAAATTTCTGCCTATGGCACCAAAAATGTATGAAATATAAGCGTGGAATAACTCCAATTTTGTCAAGACTATTCGCCCACTACTAATAAAGAAAAAATCTAGGTTCGGTTCCAGATATCTGAAGATTTTAAGAACCGACAACTCTAATAAGGGATATCAAATAATTAAAAAAATAAATTTACGATGAATCCTATAAATAGGAGAAAAATGGCAAAGTAAAGTATCCATAACAGCAGGTTTTAAATCCATAGAAATTGCTTTTTGTAATAAAATATCAACAATCTTTAAATAAAAATTAGATAAGTAAGTATTATTAAAATAAAAAAATAGTTACTGGACATATTCGTTCAGCTAAATGTCCATAATATACAGGTAAATTATGTACTATTTCTTGTTGTTGTTGTGCTTGTGGATTTAAAGAACGTCTGTAGAGTTCAGCAATAGAATATTCAGGATATTTCTGAAATTAAATAAAATTTAATTGACAGAAAAACAAGAGAAATTAAAAAAAATATTGACAAAAAGGTAAAGAAAATTGAAAAGAAAGAGAATAAAAAATAAGGAAAGCAAATAAAGGATAAAATTTCTAAAAAGGATTTTTATGAAGATCAAAACCAATGAGTAGAACTGTAAGGGCTACAAGGTTTATTACAAGCGACAAAAAAACATCCCAAGGACGTATCCAGGGGGGAGTGCTAAAAGTCGGCGTGCACCAAAATTTTGGCGTTTACGGATACGCCCTTGGACAACCTGACACTTAAATTCTGTAACTAGAAAGTTTAAACGACGCAATGAAAGGAATAGTCAAAACATGA
Source organism: Meloidogyne enterolobii (assembly GCA_963681835.1). Lineage (NCBI taxonomy): Eukaryota > Metazoa > Nematoda > Chromadorea > Rhabditida > Meloidogynidae > Meloidogyne > Meloidogyne enterolobii. Next base: position 1,362,024 of record CAVMJV010000054.1, read on the forward strand.
AAAGCTAGGAAACTTTGATCAATGAAAGGAAGTTTCCCATAAATTTAAAAATTCAAATAAAACCTTATAATATTCAACCATTTGCATAAAAAATTCTTCAGAATTAGAGCTTGTTGTTTGTGAATGTGAAGGTGCAAAAGTATAACAAGCATGTAAACGTTCAGGTAATTGAGAAAATTTACTTTCAAGTAATGCTGCTAACAAACAAAGAAGTGTTTTGTTTGATTGGTCATCAGTTGGATGAATGGCAATTGAAAAAAGTAGACGATCAACAGATAAAAATTGATGAGAAAAGAGCATATCATTAAGTATTTTAAGTATCTAAAAATCAAAAAATTTAGAAAAATCCAAATAAATTCCCTACATGAGGCAAATCATATTCATCATGTCCTTGTGTAGGCGCCGAATCTTGTCCTAACCATTCACATTTAGATGCCAACCAATCAATTAAAGCATTAGTTAGTTGATGTAATTCTCGATTTACTAACGCTCCAAGTATTTTATAACATAGAGCAAAAAAATTTGGTGTTGATGAAGGTGGAGGGTTTTGAGGTTGTGGAAATTGAAAATTTGTAAATTGAGATTGGTAAAGACAACGAAAAATAGAAATAAATAAAGTAGGAGGTTGTGAAGATGGTCGAGGTTGCTAGGAAAAAAAAATAATTTATTTCAAGGAAATTTTTTTATTAAAAATTACCATAAAATATTCAATATTTAAATGCACCAAATTTTGCATTTCTTGAGCACTTGCTTGTTCCAATTCTAATAATTTTTGAGAATGTTTAGCAGTCAATTCTTCTTCATTTTTAGCCATTTGTTTATGTAGAACTTGTTGTAAATTTGTTGGAAACCATTGAAGTTCAAATCTCGGCCATTGCCAGCCTAATTGTGGAATCATATCCATTAATGTTTTTTCATCAGCGGCTTGAATTGGTTGAACATCAGTGGAAAGATTTCCTATTAATTTACCATTAAATACTCGATAATATTCACTTCGATAATATCAACTCGACAACAAATATTTCAAAAATAAAAACTATGAACCAAAAACAAAAGAAGACAATATCGTCAAAAAACTCTGATATTTGAAAGCAAACTCGTGTATATTCAAGTTATAATATAAAGGAAAAAGTCAAATTCCGACTACATAAATTTTCGAAATCATTCTGTCAAGTTTGTCAAAGTGAATATTATCGAAATTATACTATAGTTACCTGTGGAAGGTTTGTAAACATCTCCTAATAATTTGAATGCACGAATAGCTTTGAGAAGTAAAATGCGGCAAATCTGAAAAAATGTTCACTTTTATTTTAAAACAGTCACAATTGTGGCATGTTAATTAATAGTAAAAGATTGGAAAAGAGACCCCAAAAGCTTAAATTAGAAAATGGAAATTTGGAAAGCCTTATTTCAGATTAGATTTAAAAATATTTTAATTCAAAAAATGAATTTAAAAAATTTAAAAAAATTTTTTTCTCACCTCCGGCGAAAATTTAACAATATATGTTTTTGTAAGTACAACTGCTGAAGCAATAATCAAATCATTTGGAAAAGTGCACTGCGCAAAACGTAACAAAGTTTGTTCTAAAAGTTGAGCCATTTGAATAATAACTGGCATAGGTGATTGTTCAATATTTTTATTATGTAATAATTGATCAATAATTTTTAGTATAAAAGCTAAAATCCAAAAAAAAACATAAATTAAATTTTCTTCAAAAATATTACTTATTCTATTTCCAAAATCCCATTTCCAACCAAATCCAATATTTTGAAGTCGAAAATTTAATAATTCCAAGAGAAGTGCCAAAAAATCATTTCGAGCCAAAAACATATTTTGTGACTCATTTTGCACCGGTTTTAATGTTAAGAGAACATGATAAAAGAAATTTGCTCCATCTTGATCACATAATTCAGTACTAAGTAAAAGACGTGCAATACTTTCTACTAGAGCAGGAGAAGGCAATCTAGAGAGAAAAATTAATAAAAAAAATTTTTTAAGAAAAAAAACCTAAAAATAGGTGGAGATGGTTGTTGTTGTTGATGCCCTAATGGAGGTAATATTAATTTAAAAACACGATTTAGAGCATAATTATATAGTTGACGTTTAGCATGAAATGTTAAAGAATCCAAAAATGTTAATTCTAAGGCACGAAGGAATGGCTCTGTTTTACGACCACATGGAAGTGTCCATTTTTCTTGTTGAATTGTTGGGGATATTGTCTATAAAAGTTTTTTTAAATACTTTTTTAATTCGAAAAATTTGCAGACAAAAGATCCAAAAAGACAAAATAACTAGAGCCTCGTTTTAGTCGGTAGTAGAAATCGGAATTTTTGAAAAGCCTGGGCCTGTTACTGGGTTTGATTTATTGGCCTGGGCCGGATTCTGGGCCTGTAGTCCATGGAAAACCCAGGCCTCAAAAAACCCAGGAATTTTTTTTACCTGGGCCCAGGCCTGGATTCCTAGGTTTTAGATTTTCAATAAATTATCAAATTTGAATTAAATTGCAATAATATCTGTACGTAATGAACGTCTAGCAAATAACTGCAAGGAGGCCGCAGGATCCTACTAAGGTCTAAACTTTTACCTTTCTCCCCTAACCTTAACTATTGTAAAACCCCAAAAAAACCAAAAAAAATTTAACCTGATTTCGTTGCTGCCCCACTTTTGACAATTCAGGAAAGACGGTATTATTTACATGTTCAACAAAAACATCGTGATTATTACTATATGAATTAGCTACAACAGCTAATAATGCAGTATTTCTTTCCAATTGCTTTTGGTCTTTATTATCTCGTAATTGATTCTCTAGAAAAATTTTTAAATAAAAAATATTAAAAAATAAAAAAACCAATAAAATCAATTAATTTTCGAAGTTTTTCAGGTGGTTGAGGCTGTGGAATTTGTTCAGATCCTGGTGCCGCAGAAATTGATGTGACCAGATGAGACCATATTGCAGCTGGGGCAAAGAAACGGACCTGTAGAAAAATTAATTTGAAATTTTTTTAAAGCTATAGGCAGAAATGAAAAAAAAGAAAAAAAAACCCTGACAAACAAATTTAATTTTTTAGTGCCTTAAAAATTTTCCAAAAATTACCATTTCCAATGGCTGTTCTGTTGAACAAGAATTGCCCCAATTCATTGAATTATCAGTATAAAGAACATTAAAAATTTGTAGAACTAATTCCCGATTTTCTGTATCAAGTCCAGCACTTGAGGGTAAACCCAAAACTGAAGCTGTAGAAGAACCACTGGCCAATTGTTTTTCTATTGATTTTGCATTAGAGATATATTGTAATAATATCCACATTAATTCTTCTTTAGCGTGCAAATACTAAATAAAATAATTTTAAATACGAGTTATGAATTTAAAAATATTGAAGACATTTACTTAAAAAATCTCGAAAACTCATTGTCATCAAGGGCGTAACTAGGGGGGCAGTCTGGGGCCAAAGCCCCCCCCCCCCCCGAATTGGGGAAAAGGGAAAAATTTTAGGAGGGGATTGAGCTAAAAAGTAATTTCAAAAAATTGCCTGCGGCGCTGAAAAAAATAAAAATTTCGTGTTAAAAAATCTGCATTAGACTCATACCTCATTTTAGCCCTCCCCCCTGAAATCGACCACCTGGCTACGCCCTTGATTGCCACCACTCACCCCATAAAAATTCAGTAATTACATATTTTAAAAAAAAACCTGGCAACTTCGTAATGGAGGCAATAACATATGCAATAATTGATAAAGTGTACAATGTCCCATTAACAAGGCATAAGTAACCAAATGTGAAAGATGTAACCAATTATATTGATTTATTGGTGCCAAAACAGGTTGTTCACAATCTTCCATTGCAGACATTGCTTCTAAAATTAAAATTTGAATAACTTCGTCACATTGAAGTTTTGATGATTGCACTTGTGGCGAAGGACGTAAAATATGCTTTAAAATAGATTTTCAAAGAAAAAAATATTTTAAAAAATACATTTAAATTGTCCTGCCCATGTGGTTGTTTAAATAGAATATATTGGAAATACGTTTGTGGAGAAGAATTTTCACTAAAAATTTAAGTTTGATTTTTTTGAATAATTTTTAATTGATTTTTAATCAATTAGGATAAGAAGTTGAACTATTTGTAAATTATAGTTGAGATATATGGAAAATTTAAAATGACAGAGAAATGTTTCGAAAAAGAAACAAAAATTAGCTTTTTGCCAATTTGAAGAAAAAAAGAATATGCTTAAGGAGTTAAGGTGGAGTAGAAGAAAATATTAAAAATTAATCAAAAAACACTCTACTAACCTATTATACGGCAAATGTGTTTTAAAATGTAATTTGCACTGTCTATCATCTAATTTCCAAACACTCCAAGTAGGAGAATTCCAAGAAAAAATAGGACTTGCAGGTACAGGCCACATCCACGAACGTCCAAGCATACAACCAATTTCAGCTAGAGGGCGAAAAGAAGCTACCATTTCGCGAATTTTTAAAGAAACTCGCTAAAAATGAATTAAAATTGAAATTAAAAAAATAAAACCGGCAAAAAATGTATAGAAGAATGGTCTGTGTCAATCTTGCTAACTTCATTTATGAAAAATAAAGCAGGAGAAAAATTCTTTTGACGATCAACTAAATCTATGACCAGCTTAAAAATAAATTTTAAATAAAAAACAATCAACTATAAGATAATTAAAATTCATCAAAAACGGTTGGACTCAAAAAGAAAGAACTGCTGGCCCAACAACTACTTTCAAGGGCCGCATTATTTTTCTTAAAATGGTAGAAGGCGAAAAATCAAATTCCATCATTTAAATTTTAAAAAACCTCTTCAATAGGTTCCAATTGTTGATGCTGATATTCATCTAATAGATAATCCATCTTATCCAATTTTTCAACCAGTAAAAGTTTCACCAAATCTCTCAAATTTTTGTAATCCATTTGCTCAATACTTTTACGAACAAATTTTATTTTTTCTGGATTTAGTCTTCGTTCCATTCGAAAATCAATGGAGGTAACTAATAATTGGCACGCAAGTCTGGAAATAATTAAAGATTTTGAAGAAAATTTCTTTTAAATAATAAAAACCCACAATAAACTAATTATTTTTTCCTCTACAGCAGTTGTAATTATTTTTGTAATTATCTTGTCCAAAGAATACAAATACATTGTTTCAGTGTTGAGTAAATTTATTAAACCATAACAAGCAGGTTCTAATTTATCCGGGAATTCTTGCTGAAAATTTAATTTTTAAAAGTTTTAATACAAAATTTTCTTTTTTGGTGGGCATCAGAAAAGTCCAAAAATCTAGAGAAAAAGTAAATTTATTCCTCAATATTCAGGACATGCCAAGGTATTAAATATTCTTTTTTAGTTTCTGAATATCGGTTTAGTTAAATTATTTGGCTAACCGAACCCGATAAATAAAATCGAACTTTTTGGCCAGCCGAAAGCAAAGCCATTCGGTTTCAGGCGACTAGAATCCAGGCGACTAGAGAAAAACTAAAACTAGAATTTTCACCACACTTTACCCTTTTTTATAAAAGCATTTTTAAGTTAAAAACTTTAAACTAATTTAGCACCCCCCCCCCAAATAAATTTAACAAAAATCCACTTACTATAGATTTAAGTAACATACAAGCTTGAACACAAGTCAATTCATCTCTTCTATTCGGCTTTTTATTACTCATCATAGGTTCAAAAATTGTTTTGAAAGTACTAGGCTTTACATGTTGTAACACTAACCATTTAAGTTTTTCTTCTTCCCTTCCGACAGCTAAATAATTAAAATTTGTAGGGAAAGCATGTTGTTGTTCATTTTGTTTTTCGTTAGCAGCTGAACTTGTGGAAGGGGTACAAATTTCCATATTTGAAGTCATCTTTGATTAAATTTTAATTAATAAATGAGAAAAAATTTTAGAATAAAAATAAATATAAAAATAATTTCTTAAAAATTAATTAGAAAAAAAATTTTTTGAAAATTTTTAAAGATTTTTTTAAAACAAATACATATAACTAGAAACACAAAACAATTAACAAAAATAGTACATTTTAAAGATTTTTAAAGAATTGGAAAGCTTTTTTATTTGAAGATTTGGGTCATTTTAATTTATAAACAGAGCTTTTTTGAAATTTTGATTTTCAAAGATTTTTAGGAACAATTCTGTTTATAAAAAAAGTCTTATGCGCTAGTGCTTTGAGGATAAAAGTCTGTAATTTTAAAGCAACGATTTAAATAACAAAAAGAAATTTCATAGGCGTACAACAATAGGTTAAAACTCTCAAGCGGTCTAACTTTAAAACCCCTATAACTCTTCGAAATGCACGTCAGGGGAAAAAGCCTGAAAACATAATAGGTTTTCGATCAAGCTCTATACGATAGTACAAAAAAAATTTTTAAAAGTTACTACGCCTATGAAAATACTAAAACAAAAAAAATTTTAGTAATGAAATCACAATTGTAAAATATCAAAAAAAAATTAAAAGAATACCACCGTGATTTTTAGAAAATGAGAAATTTGGAAAAAAAATAATTTCAAAAACTTTTTCGTCTATCATCTTTAAAGTCATTTAAATTACCAGAATATTCACCAACACTTTCCATTTGCGAATTTACAGCTTCCGCCAATTGAAGAATAAAACGATCTAACCAAGTAACAGAACGTGGATGAATGGGAGATTTACCTTCCAAAAATCCTAAATGGCCACCATGTTTGAGTAAAATAAATGCATGAAGAGGATGTGATTTGCAAATGTCTTTAACTGGCTTCCACAATGTTTCTGGGATGAGAGGGTCATCAAGAGAATTTATAAAAATCTGAAAAAAATTTTTTAATAAAAGAAAAATTAAAAATTATGGCGGAGCAAAAATTCTTGTGAGGTCGTTTTGGCCCCCTCTCTATTCCGAATTAGGACCCAAATTCCAAGCGAGATCACCGATTTAATGAAATTTTTATTCAAAAAATAAAGAAACAAACCATTGGCAATTTTATTCCCTTAATGTGTTGTAAACAACTAATTTCCTCATAATAATCCTCAAGACTTGAAAATCCATAAATTCTTCGACTATAACACTCATCTAACCATAAAAGCGAAGTTGAAGACCAAAGTTGCTAAAAAATTAAAAAATAAATTTTCCTCAAAATATTTAAAAAAACCTTTTCATTAATCAATCCAGAATTTACATGTGGCTGTATAGCCATTGCAAAATTATGGCGGAGCAAACGCTTTACATTTTCAGTTATTATATAATTATAAATTCGACGCCCAGATTCCCATTCCATGAAAAGGGGTGCTGTGCTTAAATTAAAAATTTTACTCAAAATCGATTATCCGCAAAATTTTTCGGACAAAAATTTTTTGTCCGCAAGTGTCAAAAATAAAAAAATTTACTCTCTAGCGGAATATCCTTGACAAACAGAAATAGCCAAAATAATTCTAGAAAGAATTGATTTTTCCAATTTAGCCAAACAATTAGTCATGACATTTGCTCCCATACTAAAGCCAACACCAATAAAACGAGTAGAAGGATAGAGAATAAAGAGAGAATTAAATATAGCTTCTAACTCCCCATCTCCACCTTAAAATAATCAAATTAAAGTTTTTAAAAATTAAAAAAACCATAAGAAAAAATTCTTGTAGAAGTTAAAGGAACATTTTTGAGAACACCCAAATGATTGAGAACTGCACATCTATAGCCATTTTCTTGTAAAAGATGGACACATGTTCGAATATAATTTGATTCGCTACAATTAGCAATTCCAGGGCAAAAAACCAAAGTAATATCGACTAAAAGAAAAATTGAAATTTTTGTTAGTTAAAGTCTTCCCAATTTTTTGACTAAAAAATAAAATTCCCACTAACCATTCTTTTTCGATTCTTTAAAAATTGGCTCAAAAACATCAAATGTAGCAGTAGCTCCATCTTTTAAAACAATAAAATGGCGTTTGTCAAAAGCTCTTTTAAGAGAATGATGACCAAGTATTCCATAAAACATTGTTTGTAAATGTCCATTTCTTCCCCAAATTGGAGGGGGAACATAACTAAAAAATAAAAAAATTTGAATAAGAACCCTGACCTCCCCGTGTATTTTCCCCTTATAAAATACCTAGATGTTTATCGACCTTCTCCTAAACTGAAAATTCCAGCTTCGGAAATTTTTTTGAAAATTCCTCCGTCCTCGCCCCAGAAACCCATTTAAAGTAAAAAATAATTATTCTTAAAAAACCTAACATTTCTTTCAAAATAGAGCATTGTTCCAAAAGTTCAGCCAAATCAACATTAACAAAATTTTCAAAATTGTCGAAACTATCATTGTTGTCAATTGAAAATTTTCTTTTAATTTTAACTCGTCCTTTTTTCCTCAAAGAAATTTGAGGTTTTTCATCAAAACTAGTCAATTTGAGGAAACGGGCAAGAAGAAAAAAACAAATAATTAGACAAGCATAACCTGGCGAAGCTAAAATACTTCCAAAACTTGGAGCTAATGAATAAATAAAATGCATATATTTTTTACATTTAAAAATCTCCTAAAAGACTTGAAAATAAAAAATTAAGATAATTGCAAATGAAATTTTTAAGATTTTGTAGTGAGAATCGGGGATAGGGGACGGATTGAAAAAAAACTAGGAAAAAAAGCTCGGGTTTAGGTCGTGTCAATAAAAAATTTGAATTTAGTCTAAAATTTTGTGAATAGAACCTTCTTGTCCTTAAGGTATTTGAAGTATGTTTTGGGTTTAGAAGATTCTTCGGTTAATTGAAACAGATAAAGTGGGAAAAAGATATATAAGACCGAAAATTTTCCAAGAGTAAGACTAATGTAAGTAATATGAAGAATCATGAAAGTCATGAAATACGGTCACGGAAAAAATTAAAAGAGTATTAGAAATCTTTGGTAGACATTCTACAAAAAATCGAAAATGTTAAACGATCGATAAAAGGAAATAGAGGCAAATATTAAGAAATTGCCATTTTATTTAAAACATTTTGATAAATACCGCATTTACCATAACCGTTTATATTTTTTAAAAAACAAAAGAAAAGCTGCAAAAAACTAATTGTAAGCGAGATAGGAAATAATAAAAAATAAACTTTTGACTTTTATTTTAGAGGAGGAGAATTAAAATTCGTTTTTTTAAATATATTCTAAGTGAATGTTTTTAGCTACCTTAAATATAAAAGATGAGCCATTCTGCATTATTAAAAGGGAAGATGAAAAAAGACGGAAGGGGGAGAGAGACTCGGAACGTCTTATAATACCAGAAGCTTGTTGAAATACCAAGCCCCCAAATGCCATTTAGATGCTGACATAAACAGCGGAAAAAAGCTTGTAATACCAAACATGACTTCTGTCTTCCTCATTCCCTTTTAATAATACGGAAGGGCTCATCTCTCATATTTAGATAGCTAAAAACATTCGCAAAGAATATATTTAAAAAACGCATTTTAATTCTCTTCCTCTAGAATAAAGGCCTCAAAAAGTTTCCCCATCCCCATTAAACATGATCGTGTAAATATACCTCCACCACTGATAACATGAGCCCCGGAATTTGATAATGGCTCTGCCGGAGGACAACGTAACCATTCAACCACTTCTATACCAGCTCTTCCATTCCACCCACAAAAACATTGCATATAATTGAAATACTCAAACTAATTTAACAACACAATCAAGCGCAACAACCTCAACGAGATCCGTTGAGACAACTGAGTAAAAGAATAGATTGCGAGACAATTCGGATCTCCAAAGTTATTGTAATACAAAAATTTATTTATTTTTTGAATATTTGTTACCTAAATTTTTCTTTTTCTTCTTCCCCTTCTTTTTCTTCTTCCTTCTAAAACAACATAAATTAAAAGAAGTTGTCTCAGTTGTTGAGGTTGTTGAACTTGTTGCGCTGGATTGAGTAGTTGTTGCGCTGGATTGTGTGAGTGATGTTGTTGTACTTGATTGTGTACCATCACCACCTCCATCACCTTCATCACCACCACCTCTTCCACCACCAACAATACGAGTGCCTGAACTAGATGATTGTTCAGCCTGAGGGCGGCGGCACCATTCAAAAATTTCTACGCCCGCTTTTATTCCCAATGCTGCATTTTTTTCTTCTTCCTTCTAAAGATTGTTCAGAAGATTGTTCAGCCTGAGGGGCGGCACCATTCAAAAATTTCTACGCCCGCTTTTATCCCCAATCCCCAATAGAAGGAAGAAGAAAAAGATGCTGCATTGGGGATAAAAGCGGGCGTAGAAATTTTTGAATGGTGCCGCCGCCCCAGGCCCGTAGCCAGGATTTTTTTTCGGGGGGGGGGGGGGGGGGGGGGGAAAGGGGGAAAGGGGGAAAAAATTTTTTGCGCCAAATTTTTGACGCCGAAGGCGCCAAAAATTTTTATTTTCAGCGCCGCAGGCGAAAATTTTGAGAATTTTAGAAGGCCGTAGGACAAAAAAATTCACTTTTTCGGCGCCGCAGGCGCCGAAAATTTGATTTTCAGCGCCGCAGGCGAAAATTTTTTGAATTTTGGACCTCAAGAAGCCAGATTTCTTCCTTTTTTAGCGCCGCAGGCGAAAATTTTTTAAATTTCAGAGGCCGTAGGCCAAAAAATTCACTTTTTTTGCCCCAGCCCTTCCCCAAATTTTTTCCTTTTTCCCATTTCGGGGGGGGGGGGGGGGGAATTCCCCCCCTCACCCCCCCCCCCCCCTGGCTACGGGCCTGCGCCGCCCTCAGGCTGAACAATCATCTAGTTCAGGCACTCGTATTGTTGGTGGTGGAAGAGGTGGTGGTGATGAAGGTGATGGAGGTGGTGATGGTACACAATCAAGTACAACAACATCACTCACACAATCCAGCGCAACAACTACTCAATCCAGCGCAACAAGTTCAACAACCTCAACAACTGAGACAACTTCTTTTAATTTATGTTGTTTTAGAAGGAAGAAGAAAAAGAAGGGGAAGAAGAAAAAGAAAAATTTAGGTAACAAATATTCAAAAAATAAATAAATTTTTGTATTACAATAACTTTGGAGATCCGAATTGTCTCGCAATCTATTCTTTTACTCAGTTGTCTCAACGGATCTCGTTGAGGTTGTTGCGCTTGATTGTGTTGTTAAATTAGTTTGAGTATTTCAATTATATGCAATGTTTTTGTGGGTGGAATGGAAGAGCTGGTATAGAAGTGGTTGAATGGTTACGTTGCCCTCCGGCAGAGCCATTATCAAATTCCGGGGCTCATGTTATCGGTGGTGGAGGTATATTTACACGATCATGTTTAATAGGGATGGGGAAACTTACGCTTCGATTTTTCTTTTTGGCCTTTCCGGTTCCTAATATTTAGCTATCTAAAAACATTCCTTCAAAATACATTTAAAAAGTCATTATAATTCTTATTAAAATAAAAACCGCAAAAGTTAAAAAGCTTCTCCTTTGTTTTCAGATCAACAAACTAAAGATATAAAATCCAAAAACAAAAAATCATTGCTGCGGTGTCTCTTCCTTCTTCTCACCTTCAGTAAGTTTATTGAGCAACTCTTTGCGCTTCGCAATCAAACGTTCTTCACGCCTCTTCCTCGTCTCCTTGTTCTTGTTTCGGCGAGCCTCAGCTTGTTCACTAAAAGTACAAAGTTTAAAGTCCATGTCTTGTAAAAACATACGCAAGTTGTTTAGAACGCTGGTTCTCAGTCTTCTTTTTGAAGATATATTCCATAAGGTTGCGCTTGTTCTTAAATGCGTTTCCTTTAGCCTTCAAGTAAAGCTCATGGTAAAGATGCTTGTCAATCTTCTTCGCAGCGCGATAGCGCTTTAAAAGATGGCGAAGCACACGCATTCGACGCATCCATAAGACCTTCTCAGGCATTCTAGCATTTCGAGTTCCGCGTCGTTTTCCAAAACCCATATGACGACCCTGAAGTTTTCTAAGTTTAAATTTTTTTAGAAAAACAAAACCTTTCTGCGTGCTTCCAAACGTTCACGAGCTCGAAAACGAGAGTGAATCTTGCCAGGCTTCTTAATTATAAGACCATCTTTGACCAAACGACGAACGTTCTGACGAGAATTTGCAGCGGAAATCTCGTTGACTTCATTCGGATCCAACCAAACCTTCCCTTTGCCACACTTGAGAACCGCCGCCGCCAAACGTTTTTGTAGACGAAGATTGCTTAAAATTTAAATTATCACTAGGTAATGCAACAAAAATGATGAGTACTATCGGCTTATCTCCCCCAACTGTCAATGGTAGGGATTAAACTTTATAAAATGGAAATCTGACAGAGGGGAACTGATATTTTAAGAAAATAGATCTCGCATCTGGGATTTTCTCTAATAATTGTGGCGGGATTAATTCTGTATCTCACCACATCTACGGCGGACATTTACAATTTTATGAGGAGATAAAACGATAGCACCAATGGGTTTAATAGAATTGTCGAAATTGATCCCCTTACTCACCTCATTTAAGTCAAACCAATAATTGTCCAAAATAAATAGAATATTTAACTAGATAAAGTCTGAAAAACAAAGGGGAGGTTGTAAAAATAAAAAAAACTAAAAAGAGAATAAGTAAGATTCAACATCGTTCTAGATCCGGAAAAAATGACTTTTCCGAAAATTAAAATAAAAATTTTCAAAATTAACAAAACGCCAAAAACTTTTTCGTTAATAAAATAGGTTTTAAAATTTAAATTCAAATTTTTGTAGATTCCCCAGAGATTTTTTGTTTCCAAATAATTCTCCCTAATTGTAAGATTTATAATAAGAAAATCTTAAAATGTATTTTTGAAATTTATATTTTACAACCAAATTTGTTATGTATATTATTTTGTTTTTTCATAGAATTAAAAAAAATTTATTTTCTAAATTTTAATTTCCCCTAAAATTACAGAAAAGAGATCACAATTTTTAGAGATTTTTAAAGAAAATTGGAAAGGATTTAAAAGGAAAGGAATAAAAAAAAAGATTATTTTTATTTAATTTTTTTTTCTTCAATTTCTCTAATTTAATAAAGTTGTTGGAATGAATGAATTTGCATTTGTTCGCTTGATAAATGGCTCATATTTTTTGATTCTAGCCAATAAGTTTTACATAAACCTTTGCCCTTTAAAAATAAAAAATTTTTTTCGTATTAAATTTAGTTTGAAGTAATTATGTAACCATTAGAGATCGGACCTAGACGAGATCTCAAGCAAAAAATCTCGGTTATCGCGAATTGAAATCCCTCCCGGTGGTCTCCAGTAATTATTGTATTTTCCTTGTCTCCAAAGGTAAAATAAGAAATTTTCCTATCTTTCCCAGTAAATTTCTTTAAATTCTAAAATTTCCTCTTATTCATATTCAATTAACTCACATTTACTCGCCCAAGTCATTTTAGAAACTAAATTATTTCAGGAAAATTTAGGAGCGAAATGAGAGTTTCATCAAAAGTATGGGTCTTTTTAAGCGCGTCTTTCCCAATATATTATTCAATTTTACAAGCCCTTCCAAATTAAAATCCTACTAAAACTATACCTTAATTTCAACTTGTCCACGATGTTCAGTAACATATTCAGCATAATGTGTAGCCAGCAATTGATTAGTTTGGTCGCTTATTTGAATTTTTTCGGGCAATCCTGTTGATTCCATTCTCGATGCAGTATTGACCTTTTTATTATTTTTAAAAAATATTTTAATAAAAAATATTTACAGTATCTCCAAATAAACAATAACGTGGAGCAGTTAATCCAACAACACCAGCAGCAACCTTTAGTTAAAATTTTTAAAAATTATTTGGTCTAAGAAAAACAATTAATTGTCGAATATATGTTTAATTAGAGCTTCGTTATTCCGTATAACGGGACTTAAAAGGAGAATAACATTATTTAATGGTGCAATAAATATAGCGACATCTTAGGGGTTATCCCCGTGCTTGTCTGTATAACAAGAGTTAATAGACCAATTAAAGTCAAGTTTTTTATAAGGTCAGTGGTAAATAAAGGTACCAAAGCACCCATTAAGCCTATTGTCAGAATCGAAGTTAACCGAAATTTATCAAAAATTGTTAATAAAAAATAATTAATCGACTATTTTTCCTCGATTAATTACCCTCCTCAAATAATTATCGCTAGACTATTTATTTATTAATGAATCAAAACATAATTAACCCATTCCCCTCAAATCCCTACCACACGTTCAAAATTACAAAACTCGAATTGCCCTCCCTAATTAATTATCCATTACACCGAGTGTTCGAAAGAAGGGTATTTATTCAAGAAAATACTGTTTTTATAATTAACTTACCGGTCCTGAATGAAAACCCCATCGACATTTAACCTTTAAAAGATTAAAATTTAATGACAAAAAATTATTTAACCCTTTCTTTTCGTCTATGAGGAATTTCATAACCAGAAAGAAATTTACGCATAGAAAGAGCAACATTAGCAATTGTATCAACGTGTCGATTTTGTGCCAAAACACTTTGGTCTTTAGGTGGGGGAATTCCTGCAACAACCATGTACGCGTCTCCAATTGTTTCTACCTTTTTAGGAAAAAAAGAGATTTTTTTAATTTATTTTTTTAGAAAATTTAAAGCTTAGAAATCACCCCAGTGCCTCCTTGATATAAGGCCTCCCTAGCTGGTTCCGATATTTATACTCCCAAAGAATCAGTGTTTCTCTAATTAAAGGTAACTTGGAGGTATGGCTGGGAGATGCTGGGAAATACCCGAATATCCGGATCCAACATCCGGATCGAAAATTTCCGAGTTATCCAGCCATACCTGGGGCCATCTTAATCTGGGTCGAATAATTTGAAATTAAATTTCCCTCCCGAGAAGTTAAATTTCTCCTCTCGAGAAATTAAATTTCTCCTCTCGAGAAATTAAATTTCTCCTCTCGAGAAATTAAATTTCTCCTCTCGAGAAATTAAATTTCTCCTCCATTTATTTAATAAGACTAATATTCTCGTTTTACAATTGAATTTAATGTTCTAAGTACTTCTGGAAAGGAACTAGTAATTTTTTAACTAAATTTATATATACTTTATAAGCCCCATGTTCAAGAATTCTGTCATCAAACCCAGCATATATTCCATTTAATAAAGTAACAACTTCAAGAGGAGAGCTTTCTTGACATATACGAGTAAATCCAACAATATTAGAAAAAAGTATTGTGGCAGAAGCAAAAGTTTCTGGAGGAACACGACGTCCAGCCTTTAATTCTGTAGCCACATATCTTTGTTGGGGGGAAGGAAGGAAATTATTTATTAGGTATTTTAAATTTGTATTGAATTGACGCGGAATTTAATTTTTCTATTAAAAGGTAGTGTGATAATATAGAAAAGATTTTTCCAGGAACGAGGAAAAATTCATTCCTCTTAAACAATAAAAAACTCATTGAACTATAAATTTCTTGAGGGAGAAAGAATTTTTTCCAAAAGGAAACGTTGAACCTAAGGGGAATCTAATAGAAGCCCATGTTCTATTTGAAGACCATTTAATGAGGGGTAGTGAAAAATAAAAGCACAGGGCATCTATTAGGACTTTTTCCGGCAATTTCCTATTTCCTTTAAAAAAATTTACGGTGGCAATAATTGATTTAATAGTCTGTCAGCACGGGCATTAGCTTCTTCAAGCATTTCTGTACGTTCACGAACAACTTTTTCCAAATTATTTGCATATTGTTCCATAACTCTCATCATTTGTTCTACTAAAGAACCTTTGCTGAAAAGAAATTGAATAAAACGGAAATTTAATTGAGGGGGTTTTTCTAGTAATAATTAATGGATTATGGTCTAAATTTAACCAATAATTCTTTTCTAAAATATTATATTTTAATTGAAAATGTATTAAATTGGCAAGGTTTTTAATAGAGTTGGGCGGCATCGGGATTTCGACATAGAATCGGGATTTGGAATAATCGGGATCTCGATACCGCCCAACCAAGATAGGCTTGTCAGTTTCAGAGAATACAGAAGAGATGAGTCAACTCGAAAAAAAACCATTCAAAGCTATCTTAAGCACTTATCTCCGGTTGCGGACAAATATCCGAATAGATTGCTCTTTCGCACCACGGATACCCAAGACAGGCAATCCCAAATAGGCAAGGACTGCTGCCATATTTGGCAAAACCGCCATTAATTTTTTCAAAAAAAACTAGCCATTTAAGAACAGATTCAGTATTTAAACGAACACGTCGAATACTTGGACGTATTTCCGCATTTTCTGACCAACAATCAATTAAAAGGGCGGCCATATCCGGATGTATTTGAGTTTCCTTTTCTTGAATTGTTGGTTTAATGTGTCTAGATCCATCATCTCCAGAAGCCCCCACACCTAAAAAATAACAAAATTAAAAATTAAATTTTTTAATTAAAAAAATATTATCATTGTTGCCGTTTCGCGTATCTAAAATTTACCAAAAAAATAAAAAAAGGGAAAATTAAAGAGAGACAAATGATTGGATTTGTATGAATTATTGGGTTAATAATTAATTAATTTTGTTTGAAAATAATTTAAATATAATGTCCCATAAATAAATTTTAAAAAATACTTACTTGATAAATATAACCTTTGTTTAAGGGGTGTTTCGGGAATTTTTTAGAATAAGAGAGGGGATTAATTGAACAATGGATAACTTTAATTTAAATTTTTGGTCTCGAAAACTCTTAATCGGCTTCTAAATATTAAAGAGAAAAGTGAAGATAAAAATTTTGCTCAATAAAATTCCTCAGATATCCTAAACCGAGAACTCCTCGGTTCAGTCTAGGTACTTTTTGGATATGTGCCTCCTTCTAGTTTGAATATCAGTTATTTTTTTCCTTCTTAATTTTTGGGTATATTTGATCAAGCAAAAAAATTTATTTTCTGCACTTTCATTTCGTTAATATATATTGCATGGAAAAATAAATGATAAGCATGAAAGAGGAAAGAATAACTGAAACTCATATTAGGGGGGGGGGGAGTGGGATATCCGAAAAAGAGCCCTTATTTATTATTCCCGAAACAACCCTTTATTTTTCTTCTAAACAAACAATAATTCAACAAGTTTTCCCAATTAAATGCCAAAAATAAAGAGTCAAACTGACCAGAGAGGTCAACATTTCTAGGGAATGGAAGATCACGGAATAAAATTTCATACATAACAATTCCAAAAGCATAAATATCCCCAGCCTAAAATTTAAAAAGGAAATAGAAGTTTGGGCCAATTTCTGAACCTGTCTACGCATAACAGATTGTTGAATCCAACTTTGATCCATACGGCGACGTCTATTTTGTTCTCGATTCTTCAACATTTCGGGCGGGCAATAAATATTATCTTAAAAAATGAATTTTAATCGAAATCTTTCAGGTCTAAAGTAAAATTTAGGCAATTAGATTTCAAATCAGATGAAATTTTATACGCACGAGCACGACGATCTCAGAGAGTAATAATGTGATGTGATAAGAATCCCTAATTAAATATAATCTAGGTAAGAATGTTCCTGATACGATGGTCCTTCTTATAACGGGGCTAAAATCTAGGGGTGACCTGCCAAATTGGGAAATCCTCTATACAGTCGTCTAGAGCACAGGGTTTTTTAGCCTAACCGTTAGTTTTCTCATTCCAAATTAATTAAAAAACAACAAACAATTAGCTTTCAATCCCCTTCTATCAAAAGCAGTTGGACAAGATTTTTCTTTACTTCCCCGCCTCTTTTCTTTAACAACTTCTTCCTCTTCCTCGGCCTTATAAGGCTGTATTTGCCCTTCCTTTTGCCATCTTTCCAGCATTGTAGCCAATCCAAAATCAGTTAAACGAACAGACCAATTTCGGTCAATTACACAAGTAGAAGGACTTAATAAACCGTGAAAACCAACTTTTGATAAATGCAAATATTCTAAACCCTAAAATATTTTTTAGGATTTTTAAAAAATATTCCATAATTTTTCAATTACCAAAGTAATATCACGAACAAAAGCAGCATGGAACTTCTCATCTAAAGTCATACTTTTGTTGTAAATAATGTCTTGAACACTCCCACGCGAACAAAACTTCCATAAAATAAACCTAAAAAAGCTTCGTTTGGATTAGAAAAGGATGTGTAATTTTTTGGATTAACCGGGCTCAGTTATAAAATAAACTTTACAAGTGTTTGAGAGCTCCTTTCCTAATAAATCTAGAAAGAGTTTGCAAAAGTTTAGCCACCGGGCAGGATTCGAACCTGCGACCACCTGCTAGTTATTGCTAGGCGCTTTCGCTCACTATATGCAGGAGCTCTACCGTTGAGCTACCGGGGCATCGACTAATGCTTTCTCTTTTTCCTTTTTAGATCGTTTATCCCCCGCCTAAGCGTTTTAAATGTTGCTAGGTGAATCATCCTTACAATCTTACTCCATTCAAAAATAATCTCAATAGGTCCTTACAGTCCTCACAATTGTTTCCTAGTCAAAGCTATCCCTGCACATTATGCTTTCCCTTCCCAGATAACTAAAGGTTCATCTCTGGTTTACAATTAGTCCTTCTAATCTTGGACTTCCTTCAACCTAAACAATCAGAGTAATAGGAATTTCTCGAAGATTTATAGGAAGGGTTTATTCCAGTTAGAGACCGGATCGAGAGAGATTTCGAAAAAAATCTCGGTTATCGAAATGGATATTTTTCGAGATATCAGGTCAGGGTGGCCCCTTCCAAAACACTAAAATAGGGCGCAGCCACTCAAAAATAGGGCAAAAATAGGGAGAAATCGACCACAAATAGTGCAAAAATTAGGGTATAGTTTTAAAAGCTTAAACATAATTAAAATTTCAAATAAGGCGAAAATTTTGAGAATTTTGGAAAGCCAAGAATCCAGATTTCTTCTATTTTTTGCGCCGCAGGCAAAACATTTTGAGGATTTTGGAAGGCCGGGAAGTCATAAATCCTTCATTTTTACCATTTTTTTTACAAAATCCGAAGAATTTTTAAAAATTTTACAAGATGGTAAAAATAGGGCAAAAATATGGCAAATGAGAAAATAGGGAAAAAATAGGGCGAAAAGGTCAAAAATAGGGAAAATCCTCTAGAAATAGGGTAAAAGGGCCACTCTGTATCAGGTACAACACTCCCAGTCCGGTCTATAACTTCAACACCAGTACTATGATAACCCCTTCTATCCCTATTCTGAATTCTCTCCTTCACGCCCTCTTCCTCCTTCTCCCCCCCCCTCCCCCCCAAAATAAACAATTTTTCCTTACATTTCCTCTTTATCATTAAAGGCCATTCCAAGGAAAGGATTAATATTATCGTGGATAGCATCTTTTACAGCTGTCAACAAAACCATATCTTCTCTATTAAATTTTAATGGTTGTTTTTGTATAAATCTTCTATAAGTTGCGTGTGTATTAACACCAAGTATTGCGTGCTTTTTGCTTCCCCCAATACTTTGATTTGACAATTTTGTATTAGAACTTCCAATAGAAAGAAGAGAACGAGCTGCTTCTTCGTCAATTAAACGAAAATCGTCGCTGAATAAACGCCAAGGCATTTTGTTTAAAGCACGGGTTTGGCTGAGGATTGAATGGGAAATTTTTGTAATTTTTTATTAAAAGACAAAAACACCAATGTCGACGTAACAACCAAAGTAAAAGAATAAGCATAATTAAAGCTAAAACAGTTGCGCCAACAGCAATTTCTACAGTGTAGGAACAACGTTGACCTCTGAAGCCGCAAACTGGTTCATCTGGGGGCATTGCCCCGTTCTCAGAAGGCCAGAAACCAGTCATTACATCAGTCAATTTCTGAAATGGATTTTTTTAGAACTTAAATTATAAGGTAGTTTGACACAAGATTAGCTAGTAGCGTTATATGTTCATTGGAGATATCGGCGCTCATTTATAATAGTATAAAGCGTTAGTCCCTCACGGAATTATGAGGAGACAATGGGTATACTTAGACACTCGCTAGAGATGAGCTTCATAATTAGTGAAACTTCCAATAAAAAATTCTATTAAAAATATCTAAATTTACCAAATCATAACACCCAGTTCTATTAATAGTTCCGTCACAATTTGGAATTCTATAAGTAGTCATCTGTACCATTTTCAAAACCTTTTCTCTGTTTGGAGCAATAAAGAAAGCAGCGAATTGAGGCGCTCTATCAGCCAAGTCGTCCATTTGAACTAATCCAGTATTAGAACCTGAAACGACTGTTCCAATGCCTAAAAAGTTTCGAAAATAACAAAATCAGTCCTTTTAGTATTTCTTAATGAATCCTTTCTAGGACTGACAAAAATATTTTTTAATAAAATTGGCAGAACACTTTTGATGGGGAGGGGAGGGGGGGTGGGATAGAAATGACAGTATCTCCGATGTTATGGTGGGGAGATAATGATGACAGTATCTCCAATGTTATAGTATGTATAATCGATATGTCATTCTCGATGAGAAATTTATTCAGAATGGCCAAAGAAAATTTCAGAATCGTTTTTTAAACAGGGGTAACATTATATCGTATTTTAACTAAATTCTCTGGGCACTTAATAGAAGGTATACGGTAATTTTTTAAAAATTCATTGACAAAAAAATCCCCAAAAGAACACCGTCAAAAGAAAGTCGTCTCATTGCACTCCAAATTTGATGTCCATCAAGTACAGCAGCCGTTTGATTAGCCTCATCAGTTTTATTCATTACTTTACGGACAGCTAATGCATACAATTTTAACGAATCATATAAATGGAGATAGGCAAAAGTGTTGGTCTAATAAGTAAAAATATAAATTTTGTTAAAAATTAAAATTTTTTTTTGAAAATTTAATTTTTTAATTAAAAAGTTTAAAGTTGTCCTTTAAAACCAAAGATTTTTTTTATTTTTTTTTTGTTTTTTAATTCACTTGCGTTTGTGTGCTCCCTTCAGATGGCCTTGTTGATGAGGCCATTTTCTAAGATTTTTTTAAAATAATTTTTTCTTTAATATTTAACCTTATATCGGTTTGCTAAAAATTTTTTAAAACTAAAAAAAGACAAACAATTTCTCTTTGGTTTTTTTATTAAATTTTAAATTTCAAATAATGATGAGGATATGTAGTCTCTCTTATGCACTCAACCAATGCTTGGACGCTCCTTACCTCGTATTCGTACCTGTTACGAAGTAGCTAACAATAACTACGAGTACGAAGCCAAAATTAGGGGGTGGTGATCAGAAATTTTCAAGCAATGCACTCAACTCTTTCTATTTACTAAAGCAATCTGGAAAGAACCGGAATGATTTAATACAGAGAAGAAACAAAGAAGTTTAACATATTTCTTGATTTTCCGGTTTATGGTCAGACAAAAAGCGAGAGAGTGTATAATAACAGGCATGTGCATAAGAGAGACAAGTCTGCTGCAGACATTATTTTTTCTTTAAGTTTAAGATTTTAATTTTAGGACAACCGACAAAAATCCTCTTATTTTAAATTAAACATTTTTTGCAAATAAATTTACCAAATCCAAGTCTTCTTTAGCTAATCCAAATTTCTCTATTCGGCTAACAAAAGTATCAACTAAAACATTGTCAAATCCATTCACATCATCAACAATTACGGCATTTGCATAGGTATCTTTTACTTGTTGAAGTACTTCTCCTGTTGATCCCATCCATGGCGAGGCGTCTGAAAATTTTTTTTCGAGATTTTTTATTTTTTTAATGCCTTTAGGTCCAGATTGAAGCCAAGGAAGAATATAAGCATATTCTGCAGTATTCATTTGGACCTTTGAAATGGCACTCATAAATTCTCTAGTCAATTCACGAGTGTAGGAGAAAATGCAAACAACAACTAAAAAATAAGTTTTTTTTTGAGATTTTCAGATCTCCCCAATATTTTATTAAAAATTAGCTAATGTATTTATTTATTTACACACCAGTACTATTTTATCAAGAGTATTATGAAAGAGAAAAATCCTAATTTCCGTCTGTCCAAAAATCCATTTTGTCTATATTTTTGGATTTATTTTTATTGACTTATTTATAAAAAATATTATAAAAATATTTTTATTTTTTAAATTTAATTATTTTCGACAAATTATTTGGAATTAAAATCGTTAATTTACTTAAATAAATCGCGCAAAACAAAATTGGCGCCCCTAAAATTATATTTTCGGCCCACAACATTAATTTTAAAATTAAGTAAACTAAAGGTTTAGGACATGCGTCCAATGAGTGTTTAAGCGTCCTAAGAATGCATCCCGAAAGAATATGAATCCTAAAATACCAAAGACCCAGTCAGTAACCAGAACTGTTTTGAAACAAAAAATCTTCGAAAATCTCTAAGAATATACTTGGATGGGATGCATGGATGGGAAGCTTGTACTCAGGGGACGCTTAAACACTCATGGGACGCATGTCCTAAACTAGATCCAAATTAAGTACTAAATAATACATGGTTTTATATATTTTTTAATTTTTATTTGAAAATTCAAAAATATCCTTTAAAAATATTTAATAAAAATTTTAAGCAACAACTTAACTTACAGTAGTCGACAAAAAGATAGGGACAAACGCATGTAAAATGAAAATCACCTATTTTCTCAGCTAAAAATCGATTTCAGGAAAAATTTTTTGTTTGATTAAATACGCCATTTAATGCTCTATTTAATAAGTATAAGATCTGGCGGATTACTATTTTTTGATATACTGAAATAATTTAAATAAAAAAGTACTGCAAATTTTAGCCCGACAAAAAGATAGGGACAAGTCTTGTAACTAAGTAGTCACCCAACCAATAAATTTACAAAAATTCGTGCAAACATAATGATCGATACTAAGATAAAATAAAAAGGAACTAGGCCCGTAGATCATTTCAATGTCGAGATCTCGATACCCCAAAAATCAACGTAAAACAGGGGTAAGCAACTTCAAAAAATATTTTCGACCCCTTATGGATTTTTTAAAATTTTTATTTTGAGCCTATTCGATAGCTCTTGAAATTTGCTATAAACTAGCCAAATTTCATTTTTCAGAAAAAAATACTTCGTTAGTTGCAGAGGCGAATGTTACAAAAAGCAACAAACACCCCATAAATTCCCACAAAAATGGCGTTTTGAAGAATCGTCGTCCTTTATCTCGGGAGTGAAATTTTTTTGAAAAATGAAATTTGTCACGTTTATAGCACAATTAAAGAACTATCGAATAAGCCTAAAATGAAAATTTAAAACAATCAATAAGGGGTCCGAAAAAAATTTTGAAGTCGAAAAACCCTATTTTACGTTGATTTTTGGGGTATCTAGATCTCGACAACGAAATGAGATATGGACCCAGTTCTCTTTTATTTCTTCTTATTATCGATCAATATGCTTACAATAAATTTTGTAGATTTTTCGCTTCTATGAGAACTTAGTTACAAGACTTGTCCCTATCTTTTTGTCGCGCTTAAAATAGCATACCTTTAGTTTTTCAATAAGGGTTGAATTTTATAAAAAATTAAACAGGCAAATTTTCTACTCATTAAATAGAGCATTAAATCTAGTATTTAATCAATCAAAAAATTTTTTCTAAGATCGATTTTTAACCGAAAAAAATAGGTGATTTTCATTTTGCTTGCGTTTGTCCCTATCTTTTTGTCGACTACTGTATGTATCAAAAATTTTAATTTACTTTTCTGATAGGTGAATAAATAATAATTCTTTTTTTTATGTAAATTTTATTTTCTTTTTTTTTCTAGTTATTATCTCAATGTTTTGCCTAAACTTTGCCTATCTTATTTTAATTTTTAATTACTATTTAATTAAAGCAGAACAGAACGGTAAATTTTAATTCTTAAATATTCCCCCCCCCCCTCAACCATTTTTCCGAAATTATCCTTTTCTCTTTTTTGTCTTACTTCCCTTGCAGAAAGGGAATCACCTAATAAGGTGTTTTATGATGAGGTCTGCCCCAAGAAAAACCTAAGAGAAGTCTTGAATCAAATCTCATGACAAGTGATTTCAACGCGCCCAAAATACGAGTACGAACTCGTACTTAGTCTTAAATTATGCCAATCTGAAATTATGAAGCACTGCTCAAGGTCAACTCTTGGACTCTAAAGATATGTATAGGAAGGTTTGAAGAAGTTTTAAGAGGTTTAAGAGGTTAAGAGGAAGGTTTAAGAGCTCTAATATTTCATTATAATCCTTTCGCCTACATTATCACATTTTGAAATTATTAGAAGGATGGGGAATGAAATAAAAATTTTAACAAAATTATATTATGTTGTTTCAGTAGACAACGATATAAAACAATTAGTTTTAAAAGCATGTTGTGGGGATAATTGTGAAGAATTTCAAAGACCCGAAGAGGTAAATTAAATGAATTTTTATTTTTGAAAAATAATTTTGTAGATGTATGGAATTATGTGGTAAAATAAATTAAGGAATAAAATTTATTTTATTTTTTTGAGTTGTGGAGATGAACCAAGTAACCAATTTGAAGAAATTTGTTGTGAAAATGTTCCAAGGAGGTAGAAAAATTTTAAATCTAGGTCTTATGATCTTAGGGAAAATGTTAAATAAATTGAGATAGGGAGTTGTCTTTCTTGACAGTTCTGTTATTCGATGTTCCCTTCACCCTACATATAGGCTGAAAGGAACATCATGGAGTGAAAGGAACACTTTCGATGTCCCAATAATTTTAGACGCAAACAATCTTCGAGTTTTATTGACCGATGTTGTGGCAATCAAACTTTAGCTTATGACCAAACTTGTTGCCAAGGAGTTGTACACAATATTCCTTCAGGGGAATGTTGTGGCAAAATGGCATATGCCCGAAACTCATTTAATACTCTTTGTTGTGATGAAATGCTTTTAACAAATGTAGACCCGTCTTTAATTTGTTGTGGTAAGCTTGTTGTAGTTTTAAGCAAGGAAAAATTGATATTCAGGCAAAAATGCCTATGATGGAGGAAAAAAAGAAATTTGTTGTGGAGGACAAGTTTCTCTCAAAGAATTATTTGATGGATGTTGTAATATTTATGTAGGTGTTGATAAATTAATCAAGGGGGTCCGCGGAGTTGTCAGCATCCCTTTAGCATGTGACCAAATTTGCAAAGGAGTTGTTTCGGATGAATTCTAGTTTCATTAGCGGGGTCATCAACGTATCTTTAGATTTTAGAAACCTTCGTTCCGTCATCCTTTCTTTATCTTAGCAAAGTGAATTAACTGTAAGGAGAAGCTGTCAACACTTTCGTGCCCTTTTTGGAAACAATAATGGAACTAATAAAATCCTTCAATACCTTCCAACACAACTTTACTTGCTTTAATAAATTTATTTCAGAAATTCTATTAAAATTCTCTCTAACATTTCAGAACACAGCAGAATATCAACAATACAATACCCGAACACAAATTTGTTGTGATAAACCAATAGAACGTTTAGGCAAAACAAAATGTTGTTATTTAAAAGATGCCCAGGGACGTTTTTACCCAGCTAGTTATGATTCTAGTTCTCAATGCTGTACTTTCCCATTTTTGGAAATAACAAATAAAAATGAGAATGGAACTTGTACATGAAAGAATTGAGAGGAAAATGAGATTGAAGATAATAAAATAAGGGGAAGATTAGAGACTCTCAACTTTTTTTCTTTCATTTTTTTCTGCCATTAATTTTATGCTCTCTTTATTATTAAATTTGTACCCTCATTATTTTAATTTATTTATGGAAGTATAAACTTACTTCTAGCATTTTGTGAAATTTCATTAAGCAAACCACTCTTTATTATTTCATTAGAATCCCAATTTTCATCAAAAATTACCTTAAAAATTTAAATTTCCAAATAAAGTAGAATACCTATCTAGATTTTATTAAAGTTCGGCCATTAGGTGCTTGAAGAGAGCTAAGTGATACCCCCAATTTTTAATACATTAAATTTCAAAATTAAGACCATGTAAACCAAATTTTATATTTTTTCTTTTACCTTCTTAACAACAGTTACTGTATTTGTTCGACGAAATTCTTCTTCAAAAGCTGCTACACGTTCATAAGCAATAGGCCCACTATTTGTTACTAATGCAATCTAAAGGAGTTATTTTTTTAGGAATTCAAGTGAAACAAACTAAACAAGCAACGAGAAAAATAGTTTTCAAAGGGAGAAATTCGAAGCTCTACTGGAAATGGAAAATTTTCAGCTAAAGATAAGCGAACCTAGGAGAATCCTATCCTTAGATTTTGACTCAACACAAACTCTAGCAATTTACAAATTTATTTATCAAACATTCAACAAACAAATATACAAAAAATAGCAAATAGAAAAGGCTTACAACAAAATATGAACAATTATGATGGGAAATGAGGGAAAAATTATCACATTACAAAAAGTTTGAGGAATATACATATCACAATCCTATGAGTTTCTGTCATTGCCCACATCACTCGTCGAACTTCTGTCCTGGCTTCGGTTTGCGACACAGCACCAAGAATTTGTGGACAGCTGGTCCCTCGAAGCGCTCGTCCTTGCCAGCGACGACAGCCGATGCACGCTCGTTACGGATGTCCGCTTTGCCGAGTGCCTCCTTGCCATTTGGTAGAGTTAGCAGGCATGGCGAGATGTTTCCTGAAAGGAATAATAAAATTTAAGGGTTAGCTCAAGGTATTATATGATCGATACCTTTCACGTGGTCCACGTGTACTGGATAGTACACTCGGGAGTTCTTGTCATAGACGGCAGCATCACTCCACGGGCGCCAAAGGTAGTCGTAGCCGCGAACTTGCTCAGGAAGGTCGACGAGGACTTGAATGGAGCCAATATTGTCGGTGAAGGCCTTGCCGTTCCAGCCAAACGCAGCAGCGACCTGAACTCAAAAAAAACCACAAACTAATTTATTTATAAGAAATAAATTTTTTCTCACCTTTCCACCATTGTTCCAGATGCGGCCCATCACAGGTTCACCGTGCACATACCACAAGGCCACATGCTGCTCAGCAGAGTCTCCAGCCGTTGCGTTCAGCGTCTTGTCACCAGCTCTCACCGTCCTATATCCTGGCCATGGGTCTCCCATCCTGATGTCTGCCCACTCGTTCAGCATGATGAGCACTGGCGGCGGTCCCTTGGGGCAGCTGGCGCACACACATCCTGGAGGGCCTCCTTTCAGATTTCTAAAAATGGGATAAATTTTAAAGACGCACCTAAACACCTAAACGTACCGAATAATGATCATCATTTCCGAGAGCGGTTTTCCAACGACGCATTCTGCCTTGCCAGCTTGTGAAAAGTAGGCTTCTTCCGTCTTCATGTTCAAGTAGCCGAGCAGTGTTCCACCAGGACGATTAACCCATAGAATGGGCATCGAGTCGCCGCACCGAACCAGTTGACGTTGATCGGTCTTCTCGAAACGGTCCTTGTACTTGATCCACTCGTACCAATAGCCGAGCGAGTTGTGGTCTCCTTTGTACTGCAGCACCTTAAGGAAAGAAAAAAAAGGTTATAGATTAGCTTACTAAAAAAAGACCCAACGCACCTGAATCATGCCGCCAAGATCTACTTTCCCTGTGAGCTCAGCCTTGCCGTACGGAAATGAAGCTTGTACAACGCCACCGTCGTTCCATGCGTAGCCGTGCACCGGCTTTCCGTTCTTGTACCACAGTGCGACGTACATGTTCTGCTGGCCCAGCACTTTGACAGGATTGTCCGGAAATGGCGACCCGATCGGATTGAACGCCCACGTATCCTCCTTCGGCGCAGGGTTTGGCATTGCGGCTTGCGTTGACGTAACTTGCGATGATGATGTGATGGACGAGATGAGTTGTTGACGGTGAGGAGTGGTCAAAAACCGTTGTTTTTATAGCCTTTCATTGAAGGTGGCATTGTGCAACTCAAAATAACTATAAAAACAACGGTTTTTGACCACTCCTCACCGTCAACAACTCATCTCGTCCATCACATCATCATCGCAAGTTACGTCAACGCAAGCCGCAATGCCAAACCCTGCGCCGAAGGAGGATACGTGGGCGTTCAATCCGATCGGGTCGCCATTTCCGGACAATCCTGTCAAAGTGCTGGGCCAGCAGAACATGTACGTCGCACTGTGGTACAAGAACGGAAAGCCGGTGCACGGCTACGCATGGAACGACGGTGGCGTTGTACAAGCTTCATTTCCGTACGGCAAGGCTGAGCTCACAGGGAAAGTAGATCTTGGCGGCATGATTCAGGTGCGTTGGGTCTTTTTTTAGTAAGCTAATCTATAACCTTTTTTTTCTTTCCTTAAGGTGCTGCAGTACAAAGGAGACCACAACTCGCTCGGCTATTGGTACGAGTGGATCAAGTACAAGGACCGTTTCGAGAAGACCGATCAACGTCAACTGGTTCGGTGCGGCGACTCGATGCCCATTCTATGGGTTAATCGTCCTGGTGGAACACTGCTCGGCTACTTGAACATGAAGACGGAAGAAGCCTACTTTTCACAAGCTGGCAAGGCAGAATGCGTCGTTGGAAAACCGCTCTCGGAAATGATGATCATTATTCGGTACGTTTAGGTGTTTAGGTGCGTCTTTAAAATTTATCCCATTTTTAGAAATCTGAAAGGAGGCCCTCCAGGATGTGTGTGCGCCAGCTGCCCCAAGGGACCGCCGCCAGTGCTCATCATGCTGAACGAGTGGGCAGACATCAGGATGGGAGACCCATGGCCAGGATATAGGACGGTGAGAGCTGGTGACAAGACGCTGAACGCAACGGCTGGAGACTCTGCTGAGCAGCATGTGGCCTTGTGGTATGTGCACGGTGAACCTGTGATGGGCCGCATCTGGAACAATGGTGGAAAGGTGAGAAAAAATTTATTTCTTATAAATAAATTAGTTTGTGGTTTTTTTTGAGTTCAGGTCGCTGCTGCGTTTGGCTGGAACGGCAAGGCCTTCACCGACAATATTGGCTCCATTCAAGTCCTCGTCGACCTTCCTGAGCAAGTTCGCGGCTACGACTACCTTTGGCGCCCGTGGAGTGATGCTGCCGTCTATGACAAGAACTCCCGAGTGTACTATCCAGTACACGTGGACCACGTGAAAGGTATCGATCATATAATACCTTGAGCTAACCCTTAAATTTTATTATTCCTTTCAGGAAACATCTCGCCATGCCTGCTAACTCTACCAAATGGCAAGGAGGCACTCGGCAAAGCGGACATCCGTAACGAGCGTGCATCGGCTGTCGTCGCTGGCAAGGACGAGCGCTTCGAGGGACCAGCTGTCCACAAATTCTTGGTGCTGTGTCGCAAACCGAAGCCAGGACAGAAGTTCGACGAGTGATGTGGGCAATGACAGAAACTCATAGGATTGTGATATGTATATTCCTCAAACTTTTTGTAATGTGATAATTTTTCCCTCATTTCCCATCATAATTGTTCATATTTTGTTGTAAGCCTTTTCTATTTGCTAAAGTATATTTGTTTGTTGAATGTATGATAAATAAATTTGTAAAATTGTTTGATTTAGTTTTTTATTCTTTCTGACATAGTTTTGAGCCTTGTATTGAGCTTTTTTGAGCTGCTTCCCATAGTTTGAGCTTTTAAGTTGAGCTTTAAGGCTTTCATGCTTTGCCTCATTGTACGAGCTTCTTTTCCTAGGTTCCTATGTAGGAGTTATCCTAAGCGAAAAATTTTCATTTCCATTAGAGCTTCGAGTTCCTTCCTTTTGAAACCTATTTTCTCCAAAAAAAAAACTCCATTTTACCTTTCTCCACCCATAATGTTCCACCATTCTTATCACAGCTTTAGCTATAGAATTTGTATTTTTTGAGGAAAGACGTGCTAATGTTTTGTAAATATTTCTGTCAGAAACTGCTGTCGATGTAGGCATATAAGAAATTGCTGGAATATTCCAAAATGAACACATTTTAGCAACGGCCTCGAATTCTTACAATGAAAATTTAAAAAATTCTTTGAAAAAAATTTTAATTACCGCTAGCACAGTAAGGTCCTAAGAAAGCTCTGACTTTCTAAAAATACAAAAAAATATTTTGTCTTTTAAATTTTAATTTACTTCTTTATGATACATTGAAGCAGCAACAGCAACTCCTTCAAAAGTATCGCCACATGATGCTGCTGATTGGATAAAATTGCTGGCATAGGTTATACTAAAAGAGAGAAATTTTCTGTTAAATATCTCGTTATTATCAAAATACAAACAAAAATAGATGTTCTTCACTTACTCAAAATCGAGTTCATCCCCAAGAACTCCTTCATCAATTAAAGCTAGTCGACTAATTTCCAAAACTCGATCACCATTCGGCATTGCTCCCTTCAAATTTAAATAAGTTTAATTTAGAATTTTAAAGGTTCAATTTAATTCTAGATGAAGTACTCTTGGGAAAGGAAGTTCTCAACAACAGTAGCTCACTCCCTAATCTTCGACAATTCAATTAAAAGGGAGGGTGTCGCTCTGGTCGACTAATTAGATGTACCTCTAAATGTATCTTTTACCTATAACTAGGGTTGCCAAAATGGACCGACTCGGACCGAAAGATCGAGTACAGGCTCGACTCGATAAAAACAAGCCGAAAAGATGCCTCGATCGTCGGCCCGACCCTAACTATAACCACATATTCTCTCCCCCTCACCCCCCCCCCCCATTCCCCTTATATTTTACCATAGCCCCAATATGCCCAATTTTGATAACAATTCTTCCATGAATTTCTTTTCTTAAAAATTCTCTAGTTGTTTTAGCTGAAGGAGTAGTAGTTGTTGCTCCAGTATTTCCTCCTACATCAGTAAATTTATTTTCATTTTCTTTATTTGAAGAATTTGTTTTTTGTTCTCTTTTAACCCTTTTATTAGATTGTAAATTCTCTGGAAGTCGATTGAAAATTAGAAGGGATTCGACAAATCCTGTTTCTTGATCTGGTGGATATATTGAAGAGGAAGAGACTACTCCATATAAAGTTCCATGTTTGGAGAAAAAACAGAAAGGTAAAAGACAAAATAAAGCAAAACAGACAAAAAATGGGCGAAGAATTGTTTTTAATTGGAAAATTATTTTATTCATTTTTGGTAAAAGTCTGAACAGAAAAATTAATTAATAAGGAAATTAAAATTTTGCTGATTTAGGAAATAGAAAAGAACTACAATCGAATTTTGATAAGACGTTATTCTGGGTTAACGACGCGATGACGAAAGAGACTTGATATCGAAATTAGATCATTTTATTATTCTGAAGACAATTTTAGGATTGTGTAATTCCGATTTTTTCTGACTTTAAAAAATAATTTTTCAGAGAGGTGATATTTCAGAAAAACAAATTCTGAATTTAAATTAACAAATAATTCTGATATGTTATGAGGTAATTATTTGAAAATACATTCTTCTGATTTTTAAATTTAAATAATTAATTTACGAAATTCTGGATTTCTAAAGTTTAAAAAATTCTGAATTTAATTAAAAAAAAATAAAATTCTGATTTTATTTAAGTATTATGGTAAAAATAAACTGACGAGGAAAAGAGATATGCTTATGTCGCGTCTTGTAAAAGGCATGCCTTTTAACAAAATTAATATATTAAATTTATTTTAATATTATCTTCTATTTTCTATCATTATTTTAAGTACAATATTTTTATTATTAAAAATATTTTTATATGGATATTTTTAATTCTTCTTTGCTTACGCAAATATTATCCTTCTACTTCTTTTCATTAAATAAATTCCTTCTAATTTTACACCGAAAAAGTACTTTATTTTTATTTTTTTAATAACTCATAATCATTCTTTAGATCCTCTTAAAAATATTTTTTTACAAAAATTTAATTTATTTAATTGAAATTTCTTTTTTAGAATTTTATAAATTTAAGGAGGCAAGTCTCGGCAAGTTAGTCACTGGACATTTGGTCACTAAAATTTTTCGGCAAATTTGATTATTAGTGGTTCTGGTTGTCAAAATGTGAAATTAACGTTTGTTAATAACTGGAACTTTTATTTAGTCACTTCAGAATTTATAGGAAGTTAATCTTGTTTTAACGTCCTTTCTTTAACTTCAATTTGGGCGAAGCTATAATTATTTAACACACTATAAAATTTGGTACTCTTAGATTATCTAGTATATTTCTTGATTTTTGCTCTAGTACTCGTCCTTCGTATCGTACACCATTATTTTTTGCCTCGTACTTAAATTCCCATTTTTTCTTATATAAGGATTTCGGTACAAGTGTCCAAAAATTGTTGATAACCTTGTTTAATTTAATTAAAAGTCTCTCAACAAGATAATTTTATTTAATTAATATAACAATCATGAAGAAACCTTGTAATTTTCTTAAAAAGAAATGAGAGAATCTAAATTGTTAATTTTACAAATTTAACCATAAAAATTAAAAAAATTTCCTTTTTAAATTTATTTTCCCTTTAACATTTTTTTAAAAATAATTTTTTCAATTCTTTTTACAAATATTAACATTTTATTACATTTTATGTTTAAATATAAAAATTTATTTATTTTAACAATAAAAATATTTTTTATTATTATTTTCTTTTAGAGAGAGGAAAGATAGTAAAAGCCTCTTTCTCCTTTTTTAAAAGTTTATTGGCAGCCATGCGCAACTGATCCGATGTTTTTGAATTGAAAAAATAAAATAATGGAATAAATATTTAAAAATTATTTTTGTTAAATTTTTTGTTTATTGCCAAATAAATATTTTTGACAAAATTTACAACAAAAATATTAATCCAATAAATATTTTTATTTATTTATTATTAAAAAGAGATTTTTGACATTTTTATTTAAAAGTTAAAAATAAAATTTTAAAAATAATTCTTTAAAAATTTTAAATTCTGGTATTTTTGCCTACATATTTCTCACCTTTTCCAAATTTAAATTGAAGAGGGAAAATTAAGTGGATTTATAGGTATATTTAAGAAAAAGAAAAGTGAGACTTGAAAGGTGGATTTACATTAAAAATGAGGGGAATGCGATTGAAAGACCCTACCGTATTTCCTCTAAAATAGCCCCTAGGAGCTATTTTTTCGATCGACCTCTAGAGGAGTCGGGGCTAGTTTAGAGGAAATTTAGAGGTATTTTCAATTCAAAAATGGCAAAGATGAGCAGCCCAATAAAAACTTTTTCCAAAAGTATTTTAAAATATTTTTCTTGAATTTATTTATAAATTTTTAACATATTTTTCTAAATAAATTGAATATTTATTTTATTAACAAAATTAATTTAATCCACACTCGTTTATTTGAGAGAAGTTTTAAAAAACTTTTATTTAGAAATTTCTCTTCCAAATCGATTCCTAACCAATTAAAATAAAAAAAATTTCCTTTTCAATGTTTTAATATTTGAAATAAATGTTGCAAAATAATATAAAATAATTTTTAAATTAATTTTAAAAATAAGAGAATTTTAGAAAATTCTGATACAAAAACATTACTCTTTTGAAATTGTAATAAATTTAATTTGTTATTTTCTTTAACAAAAATGACTTAATGAGATATCTTTTATCTTCTATTTAAAATTTTATATAGGCATATAATTTTTTTCTTTTAATAAAAAATCCCTTTAGATCAGGGATGAGTCGAGTTCGGATTGGGTTTAGGGTATTGGGTTAAGTAAACTGTCGGCTATCTAGTTTTGGGCAATCCGACTCCTTGCTATATAATAAAAATTTTTATGGTCAGAAACTTGTTTTAAATTTTTTTGGATATTTATGATGGTTAATTAATTAATTTTTAAAATAAAAAGTTTAAAATATTTTTACAAATTTTATTATTCTTTTTGTATTTTTATTTAATAGCCTAAACGTAATATGTATTCTCGACAACATTAATGACTAGCTATTCTTTTTTGATTAAAAAATGTTTTTTTTCCAATTTAAATAATTCTTTGATTTTTATTTTTCCAACTAAAAAAAAAGAAAATTTTTGTTAATTTTATTCTCTTTTCTTTCTTTTTTTATTTAATTTCTTTTTTTTTAACTTGAAATAATTTTAGCCAATTTTAAAAAGTTTTGCTACGTTTTCTTTAGAAAATATTTATTTTTAAATTGGTCAGTAAAAAAGTTTATTATATAATTGACCAAAAAAATTTTATTTCGTTTTTTAAAAGTTTTTTTGTGTTTTACAAAAAATTATTTTTAGAATTGCATTAATTTAATTAGCTTCTTTAGGTTAATAAAAATCTGTCTATTAATCTAGTAAAAAATTATTGGGTAAAAAATTGTTTGGTAGTTGGGTTGTTCCCCGTCCCCGAAAGTCGGGGAATTTGAGAGATTTTTTTGAAATTCCCCGTCCCGTCGGGGAACAACCCTAGGTAACCAAGGATTTTTTAATCCTTTGTTCCAGATATTTAAGAATTTAGTAAACCCGAAACTCTAGCAAAATTTATAGTCTAAAATAGTCAATTATCGTTGAATTTCCTTGAAAAGTGTCATAGATGGACAAATTTTATATGAAATTTTTATAGTAAATTTAAAAATTTGCTGCAGACTCAGTCCATTTTCAATTATTTTTAAATTATTTAAAAAAATTTTTTTTTAATATTTTTTTCCAGCAAAAAAGAGAAAATAATGTTAATTACTAAATTAAATAAATTAATATTTATTTTATTTTTATTTTTATTAAAACCTTCTTCACTTAATTCAATTCAATGCTATTCTGGCAATCATTTTTCTATTGTTGAATGTCCTAGTTTGTATTGTATTAAACAATCACTTGGTTTGGATACTGTTTAGTTGTTTTATTTTTTAAATAAAAAATAGAATTTGAACTATTGATGGGAAATTTTAATTTTTTGGGTTAAAAAAAGTATTATTCAATTAGTCTCGATTTCGATTTCTAATTTATTGTTAGAATTCTACTTTGGGGGAAAATTTGTCATCTACATCAGGGATCCTGCCGTCCCGATTCCTGAAAGGGGAATTTATTTTTATGTTGACAGGATCTCTGGTAGTGTTTCGCCCTCGTCAACATGTTTTGGGGCTTTAAAATTAATTACTTTAGTATATTTATCTGACACAAAGTTTTGTGTTTTCTGTTCGAGTATTCTGTGGGCTTGGCGGGGGCTACCCAATTTAGTTTGACCATGTTTCGATTCAGCTTAGATATAGCCAAGTATTTTAATCCTTATCCTTTTCCTCTAAATTTTAGGTTCGTTATTGTGATGGAACTGGAGTTTCTTCAATATGTACAACATATAGAACTATAGATCAATGCCAGAATGTGCCAAATCTTGTAATTTTTTTAATCTATTTTTTCCAAAAAATTTTTTTTTCAATTTTTAGGGCCATATATGTTGCTGTTCTGACCAATTATGTAATTCAGCAAATATTCCTTCAATTAAAAAAGCTTTAATATTTACAATATTTGGACTTTGGATAATGAATATAATTAAAAATAAATTGTTAATTTAAAAGAAAAATTGAAAAGGAAAAATAATTATTTTATTTTTAAAATTAATATTTTATTTTTTTTTGCTCAAAAATTTTCCTCTTATAATAAAAGTAAATTGCCTAATTTTAATTAAAAAATTTTTAATAAAATAGAGATGTTTCTTAAAAAATTTAACTACACTTTGGGGGTTTTATAAATAATTTAACGGATATTTGGGTAGTCAGTTGCCTGGGAAATCTTCGGATATCCGAATCCAATATCCTCCGGGTTCGCCAACTTTAATGTTGTGTGTGGTGTCACTATATTAGTATAAAAGCCAGTAAAAGCGTCAATCTAGTTGGATCATACTAGCAAGGCTAGTCTCTGATCTCCTTAGTCTGCCCAAGCCCTTTCCACCTTCGCCTTCACTATTCATTTCTACACCGGATAAACTGATAAGTCAACATGTCAACAAAGACAACCCTTGGACATAACCGGACAACCTCCGGGTGTAACACTTATTTGTTAGTCAGTTGGAGAATCAATTAAAAATTAGAAAAAAATTATTAGTTAGGAAAAATTAGGAAAAAATTAACCAAAACCCCTTTTAATGGACCAAAGATAAAAAAGAATCTTGACATTCAAAGCTTTAGAATGATATATTTGTTTGGGTCGATTCAGAATAAACAAAATTATAAAAGTAAATAAAGAAGTCTGCGCCATCAAGTTTTGCGTCAAAGTCGAATAAAAAATAAACTTGGAGACCCCTAAAAATAAATTAAATATGTATTTCCAAGTTGTATTTTTTTAATAATAAATTACAAATAAACTTTTACAAGCATTTTTGTGTGGGTAGACGAGAAAAGCTGTAAAGAAAAAGGAAAAAAGTCGTTTGATTGATAAAAGGGGAAGAAAAGATTTTTATCAATTTTAAAAGGAATTAAAAAAATATTTTTTTTCTCACATTTTAATATTAATTTCAATACTTCCCCTTTAATTAAAAAAATTTTTTTCCATAAAATTAAAAAATCTTTATTTATTAATTTTTTACTTCCTTTTAAATTTTGTTATAAAATTTTATTTATTAAAAATAAATTAATTTCCTAATTTATAAAAAATTGCTAAATAAATATTTTCAAAAACAGATTTTAAGATTAAGTTGATAGTATGTATCAGAGGGTTACTATGCCCCGCTTTCCAGTCGATTCTTTTCTTATTTCAGAGGTAATTGTTGGAAATAGTTTAAATTTTGGAACTAGAAAATTTCAGAAAATTTTGAGAACTTGGGAATCAAGAGAAAAAAAAGTAGTAAACGAAACCTGGAAATTATTATTCCCTTCTAATACTTAATTTAGAGTAGGTAGCTTCCCGTCCCCCGAAGATTTTTTTTGGCAAAAACCCCGATCCCGACCCTCGGGGTACTTTTCCTCTAATTTTAGTATTTCATTTAATCCTTGTAACCTTTCTCCTTTATCTATTCTTTAGAGAAATTAAATTTTTAAAAATAATTGTTTAAATTAATTTTAAAATTTAAAAAATTGTTTGTTTCAACTATAAGAGATTATTATCAACAAAATTTTATTTACTTTTTTCAATTTTTATTATAGACAAATACTTATATTTAAGTAATAAAAAATGTTTGTGTGTGACATTTATTAATGACTTTTTTAAATACTTTTAAAATCTTTTTTTTATATTTTGGGGTGGGCCAATTTTTTAATTTTTTTTAAAAATAAAAAATATTTTTGAATTATTATTTTATTTTTATGGAATTTTCATCATTAATGTCCCTGAGCAAGTTCAATGTCAATTAACAGAAATGTCACCCAAAAAATTTAGAAAAATAATTTTTACTAAATTTGTGAGTTTCACAAAATCTAGGTCAGAAAAAAAATTAAAAAAAATTTTTTTAAATAGATTCCCTCAATATTTTCATTTTGTCAGCTAGGCATTTTAGCAACTTTTCCGTACCTATTGACAATTTATTTAAAAATGAAGCTTTAATTAAAAATTAAATTTTATTCTTTCTTAAATTAAAAAGAAATTTTGTTTCTTTACTTTTTAAATTTTTTTATAAAATATTTTTTTCTAATTTTTCCTCCCTCTCGCGTTCCACCCACTTAAATATTAAATATATATGTATTTATTGTTTAGTTAATTCATCGTTTTTGGTCTCGCCATTATTGGTCGATTGGAATGAATAAAAAACTTTGAAAAAAAATTAGGGAGCATTTAAAAATAATTTTTGGAGAGATTAAATACTCAAATATAAATATTCTTGTAAATAATATTTAAATAAAAAAATATTTTTTTAACAAATTTATATAAATATCAATTGTTTACCCTTAACAATAAGGGAGAGGGTAAGGAGGGAAGTGAGAGAGGGGAAGGGAGAGGGGAAAATCTTTGTAATAAGGGGAAGTTTTTAAAGAAATGTGGAGGTGATCATTAAGAAAAAAGGAAGAATAAAAGGTCTCGTTTAAAGAAAAAATTCTTTGATGTCCTTGAACCATGGGAAAAATGAAAAATTTAAGGGAAATTTTAAAGTACTTTCTGCTCCACTTATTAATAAAAAAATTATTTATTTTATCCAAAAATAGAATTAAAAATATTATTGATAAGATTATCATTGTTAATTTTTGATAAATAAATTGTTTTCTTTCCCATCTGATTTAAAAGAATTTTAGGAATTTTTGTTACGTTTATGAATAATTTTTCTTTCCTTTTAATTTAAAAATAATTAATTAATTATTCATTTGGCATTATGTTTAATTAAATTTTCTGTTTAAATTAGAGAAGCAGATTTTTAGGCTCCTATACAACTCATCTAATCGTTAACTCATCTATTCGTTAACTCATCTACTCGGCCAAAAAGGGTTAACTCATCTAATCGTTAACTCATCTAATCCTTAACTCATCTACACGGCCAAAAAGGGTTAACTCATCTAATCGTTAACTCATCTAATCCTTAACTCATCTACACGGCCAAAAAGGGTCAACTCATCCAATCCTTCGGAACTAGACTATTGAGTACCGGCCGTTTGAGTCCATGGCCAGTAGAGTACCGCCGGTTGAGACTCAACTGGTCATGGACTCAACTGGCCATGGACTCAACTGGCCATGGACTCAACTGGTCATGGACTCAACTGGCCATGGACTCAACTGGTCATGGACTCAACTGGTCATGGACTCAACTGCCCATGAACTCAACTGGTCATGGACTCAACTTACCCATGGACTCAACTTACCACTCAAACGGCCAGAGACTCAAACGGCCAGAGACTCAAACGGCCAGAGACTCAGACGGCCGGAGACTCAGACGGCCAAAGACTCAGACGGCCAAAGACTCAAACGGCCGTTACTCAATAGTCTCGTTTCGGATTGGATGAGTTGACCCTTTTTGGCCGTGTAGATGAGTTAAGGATTAGATGAGTTAACGATTAGATGAGTTAACCCTTTTTGGCCGTGTAGATGAGTTAACGATTAGATGAGTTAACGATTAGATGAGTTGATCCCTTTTTGGCCGTGTAGATGAGTTAAGGAATTTTAGCCGTTTAGATGAGTTGAACGTTTTTGGCCGTGTAGATGAGTTAACGAGTAGATGAGTTAACCGGACACGGATTTTTATTAATTTGTTAGAGAATTTTAAGTACTTTTGTTATTTTTAGACGTTTTTATTTTTATTGATGGAATGACGTTCCTATTTAATTGTGAAAGCTTTTTCTTTTTCGTTTTTTTTAATTGGGTGATATCACATTTTTAATTTGAAGTGATTCAATTTAAATTTAATTTTTTTTAAATACTTGTATAGGAGACACGCCCAATTAGGCGCGCGGCCATAACGGCGCAAAGCCATAATTTGCCAGAAATTTTCTGGCCCTTATCAATTTTATTATCAATCTCTTTAGCTCGATTAGAGGGATCGTTTAATACTGGATTTGATAAGATTTGGAAGTCTTGAAGCAGGTTATGGCTTTGCGCAGTTATGGCCGGCGCCTAAATGGGTTGTACCCACTTGTATTGTACTTGAATCACAAAAAAATATTTTTCTTTTTTTTCAGGTTCAATAAAAATTTTAAAAGAAAATATTTAAAAAGAAATAATAGATCTCTTTAAAAAAGAAGAAGATCTTTAATTTTACCTCCATTGAATGGTGGAGACTCTTTCTGACAAAAATTCTTCAAATTTTGCGGATATAGTACCAACGCCGCCTTTTGGAGGAATTCTTATTCATCCTGGTTTGGATCCTCCAGGTTAATAAATACACAATTTCGAGAGGTTTTTTGAATTTTTATTAAATTTATTTAAATTTTAATTTTTAGTTTTTCTTTACAATTTTATTTATCTTGAAAAATGTCTTTTGAGAAGAAAAGAAACAACAACAATTCCCCCCTGTCCGATTTGTTAAAACACAGCAAGTTGACGTTATCTGAACAAATTTCTTGGACTATCCTGTGGAATAGAGCGGATATTGCACGTTCGGAAATTTTTACTGGACAGGTAAAATTTTGGTGATTTTTAGGGTTTAGGGTTTTCTTGTCTGAAATTGGTATTTTTATTTCTAAGAAATCAAAAATTTTATTTTTTGACTGACGAACGTTTAATTCTTTTCGTCAGTGCCAACTTGATTAAAATTTGGGAGGCTTTCTTGTCCACTTTTTTACTCCACTCTCTTAAAATATCCCCTCCTTTCCCTATCGACAGTAATATTTAACCTTTCTGTTTTTATCAAAAATTATTTTGATTTTTTAAAGATATTACCAAAAAGTATTTTACATAATGCAATGATGGAATCACTTATTCACAACCGTGTTGAGTTTGTTCGTCTTTTGCTTGAAAATGGTGTTAATATGGACGAATTTCTTACAATTGCTAGATTAGAAGAATTATATAATACTGATCAAGGACCTCCAAATACTCTTTAGTTGGTTTTTTTTAATAATTTTTTAAAAAATATTTATAATAGTATCTTTTTATATTTTTTTACTGGAGCCCAAGGGCGTAGGCCAGGGGTTCGATTTCATGGGTAAAATGGGGGTGTGCGCCAAAAATTTTTTAATTTTGAAGGTGTAAGCGATAAAATTTCACTTTTTAAATCATCCTTCTCACAATATTTTTTCCTTTTCCCCATTTTGGTGAGGGCTATAGCCTTATAGCCCCTAGCTACGCTCTTTTAAAATTTTGATTAATCGAAAACCAAGAGAACAACCTTAATTTTAAGTTATATTGTTCGTGACGTTGTTAAAATCCGTGCTGGTTATCGTTATAAATTACCACATATTGGGATGGCTGTAGAAAAATTAATGGCTAACGGATTTCGTTCACATTACACATCTTCACATTTTCGTCAAAAATACAACGAATATAGAAGTAAATTAAAAGTTGGTTTTTTTAAAATTATTTTTTAAATTTATTAATTGGGTAGGGCTTCTTATTTTATTTTTACAAAGCAAAAATTTTAATTTTTTTGTTTAAATTTTTGACAAAAAATCCCCTCAAAATTTCTACTTTTTCTGACATTCTTTAATATTTTTTTGTTCTTCTAATTCTTTAATGCGTTTCTGGCATTTCTCCAACCTTTCTTTTAATTCTAATATAGCATTAGCCTGAAAACTTTTTTTTACAAAAAATTAAAAAATTTTTTTCTTAACCCAACCTGCATTATTATATGATTTTTTGCCAATAACAAAGTAGCAATTTTTGATAATTTTCTAATATTCCCTCCTTGGGCATAAGGAATAGAAGCACGTAGGTCATCTAAAGCAGCGTTTAAATCGTGCATTCGACATCGTTCTCTATAATTTATTGTATTTCGGTGGGTTAAGGAGGTTGGGGTTTTGTTGTTTGAGGAGTTGATTTTTGACATTTTTAAGTAGTTGAAATTTTGAGATGCTACTTTGTTTTTAAGAGATTTTTTAATTATACTTTTGATTATTTTAAATTTATTTTTATAAGGATAAACCAAAAATATTTTTGGGAAAATTAGTTTTAATAACACCCCGTTCCCAAAATCTGAATTTTTAAATTTATGGAGCCATGCTTTCTCTAGTACTATGACTTGAATTTTTCATAATTCCTATTAAGACCCCAATTTCTGCAATAAGCTAAAATTTAACTTCCGTTGAGGTCAAGTTTTGGATTGAAAACCCTAGATTTTATCAACTAGTTTTAGAGGATTTGACTAAAATTTACAATTTTTTGTTGGGTGACATTTACTGGAAAAGATTTTTAAAAAATAAAAAATGTGAAGGGATGTGTGCCATTCTTTTACCCGCACTGATGCCACAATATTCGCATGCGCATTTCCTAAGAGAATAAAAAAGCAGAAAAGGAGGGGGGTTATTGTTGATGACTGTCGCAAATGAATTAGCATAATAATTATTTTTAAAAGTGAAAATAATATTTGAATAATTATTAAGTGATATTTAGGTAGATGGAAAATAAAATTAGAAAGACAAAAAAAATCCACGGAATGTTAAAAATCCACAGAAGTCTTTTTTGAACAATTAACGAATTTTCCCTTATTTTTGTCATGAGGGGGTATTTTCCCTCTCTGTCTCTTATAATTCTTTATTCTCACGAATACCCCCTATTTTTCCCTAAAACGGCATTCTAAAACCCTTATTTTAAAATTATGAATCTAATTTTTCAGGAATATCAACGTCTTCATTCAATAAGTGAACATCAAAAAGATCTCACCCAACGCAGTTCCCCTCCAACATCTTACCCTCGCTGTGGTTCAGAATTTTTTGCTCGTGCATCGGCTAGAGGATTTCCAACTTCTGCTTCAGATACAAGATTGTCTGGCAAAATAAATCATCAACAAGTAAATCAGCTCCCATCAATTCCCAAAAATAAAAATGTAAAAAATAAAGTTTAGATTTTAACCAATTTTTTTTTATTTTTTAAGCAAAATGTTTCGGATACCCGAACAAATCAAAACATTGGAAGTCCTCCAACAACTGACAGATCAACAAATAAAGCTACTTTAAATTACACACAAATTCCAGCTGTTTGTGGAAGTCGTACTTTAAGTAGCCATATTTTATGGAGAAGTGCTTGTCGTAGAGATAATGTCAGTCATCTTCCAACGGCCCCACAACAAGTAGCAAATAGTTCAAAACAACAACCATTTATTAGAACAAATCAACAATTTACTGGTTTTCCTGACGGCAATAATTCTTTTGATGCTGATGAATTTTTGGATGTGAGGGATGAAACCCACACGAGAGACTTTCGTTATCCTTTTTCTGATCTTTTAATTTGGGCTGTTTTAACAAAAAGACACGATATGGCTATTTGTATGTGGCAACATGGACAGGAGGCTTTAGCTAAAGCTTTGGTAACGTGTCGTTTATATAAAAGTTTGGCTAAGGAAGCGGCGGAAGATTATTTGGAATTGGAAGTTTGTGAAGAATTGAAGAAATGTGCTGAAGAATTTAGACAGTTATCTCTTGATTTACTTGATCATTGTTATAAAGAAGATGATGCTCAAACTTTACAACTATTAACATATGAATTAGCTTATTGGGGAAGAGAAACGTGCCTTTCACTTGCTGTTTTGGTTAACAACAAACAATTTTTGGCTCATCCTTGGTAAGAAGTTTTCGAATATTTAGATTAGTTTTTGGTATTTTTTTCTAGCCAAGTTACAAAAAATTTTTGTTAGATCTTGTTAATTAGAAAATACCTATGTTAGAAATCAAAAAATGGGTGAATTTGGATTTTACTGACCCCTAGAAAAAAGATTGTCTGTAGCATTGAGAGTATTTTTCTGGCCCTTATCTAGTCCGATCTTTATTTCAAAACTAATTGTAATTAGAAATTTTTATTTAAATTTTATTAAGATTTTTTATTCAATTTTTATTTTATTTAGTTGTCAAATTTT
This sequence comes from Meloidogyne enterolobii, assembly GCA_963681835.1. Classification (NCBI taxonomy): domain Eukaryota; kingdom Metazoa; phylum Nematoda; class Chromadorea; order Rhabditida; family Meloidogynidae; genus Meloidogyne; species Meloidogyne enterolobii. The sequence continues at coordinate 1,405,101 of CAVMJV010000054.1, forward strand.
GCTGGCTGATTTATGGCATGGTGGTTTGCGTATTAGAAGGTAAACACTTTTCGGTTTAAAAAATTAACTTGAATATTTTTTAGCAATTCAAATTTAAAAGTGATTCTTGGTATAATTTTTCCACCATCTATTTTTCTACTTGAGTAAGTCTTATATGAAAACTTTTGCTTTCTAATATTTATTTTTAGGTTTAAATCTCGTGAGGAATTAATGCTTCAACCTCAAACGGCTGCAGAACATCAAGAAGATATTAACGATTCTTCCTCTTCGTCATCAGATTCTTCCGTTTCTTCGCCCTCCTCTTCTCCATCAGAAAGCGAAAATGAAGATGTAGATTCTGATTATGATTTATCTGAGAAAACTGGTGGAGCTTCTTTGAGTGATAGACGACGAAGAGTTTCTTCTAGGGGGAGTATGCAATCATTAAATTTTACATCGGTTAGTTTTTTCGAAGATTTTCCCCAGATATTTATATTTTTAGATTTTTCAAAGCAAGAGGCGAAGTAAACGTTCTTCTCACATAAATGCCTCAAATAGCCTCAATACTCAGGATCTTGAGCTTGGGAAAGTTTCAAATCAAGGTTAGTTTTTCTCAACAGCTTTGCTGTGAGCTTTCTTTAAACCTGTCCTCAGAATGCCGAAATCTTTTAGACGAACCTTCTGTTGGACGGAGCCGTTCAAATGCGAGAGAATTGCGAAGGCCCAAAACGAAAACCAGAGCTGAACGACAGAGGAGAATAAATGCTAGTAATGCAGCAACTGTTGGTGGTCAATCAATAATCGAAACTGCAGGAGGAGATACGTCACCATCAGATTGTAAGAGTTTTTGAGAAGGCCCTTAGATCTGTCGCTTATTAAATTAAAATACATTTTGGGTTCACGCCAAATCTGTCAGAATTCTTAATGTTTATTCATGGACACAGGCCTTTTTTCTTTTATCCATTTTCAAATTAAACCTGGAAATCGAAATTAAATTTATGTCAGTTGCCGTTTTTTCTAATATTACATGGGTAAGAGTCTCTTCACTTTATTGTCGCCAAACCCTCCACTTTTTTTATTCAATTTTTACAAATATAATTTTCAGATTCCCTTTCCAATCAAATTTCAAAACCATCATCACTTCCTCTTAAATCTTCATTAAAACTTCCAACAACAGTAACACCTTTACATATAGACGTTAATGCTTATCATCATCCTCAATTTTTATTGGGAAATGATGATATTGTTACGAGTGGAAAAGAAGAAGAGAAGGATTCTAATTCAATTCAAAGAAATTCTACTTCTACAATTTCTGATGAAGTTGTTAAATTATCTGTTGATAAAGAACAAGGTTTTTATTTTTATTGAGGGATTTGGGTAGTTTTTTACGTAATTTTATAAAAGCTCGAATTCCATGAATTATTCTGAGAATTTCTTAAAATCTGAATAGTTGTAGGACATCTTTGACTTCTCAGATCTCCCAACTGATTTTTTTGTTATTATATTAATAAATTCAGATATTCCTTCACCTGATCGGAACCCTTCAGATAGACCTTTCATTCATCAAACGAAATCATTTCCATTCAATAACCGCTGGAAATTTGTGAAAAACATTGGAGCTGGAATTGCTACAAACGATAAACCAAAAACAATGGAACATCCTAATAGCAGGTTAACAATTAGTGGAGGACATGTACCAAAAGGAATTCCTTTGCCAGAGGGGGTGACGTTAAATAAAAAGGTTTTTTTTTCTTTTTCATTAATATTTTTTTAAATTAATTCTTTTTCTCAGCGTCAAATAAAATTTCGTCGCAAAGTTTATGAATTTTTTGTTGCTCCAATAACAACTTTTTGGGCTTGGATGCTTAGTTTTGTTGTGTTTTTATCCACCCTTACATATGTTTTGCTTATTCGAACTCCACTTAAACCAACATTTTTGGAATGGTATTTACTTGCTTATGTTGTTGGTTTTGGGATTGAGACTGTTAGAAAGGTTTAAATTTTTTTAGAAATTTTTTTAAAAACAAAAATTTTTAGTTTGCCATGTCTGAACCAAAAAAATTCTCAGAAAAAGTTCAATACTTTTTTGGTAATTATTGGAATTTTCTTACAACAGTTGCTATTCTTGGTTTTGTTGTTGGTTTTATATTCCGTTTGAATCCGTCAACAAGGTTTTTTAATTTTGGATTAGTAGAGGTGATTTTTCAATATTTTAGTAAAAGTGTTGGGCGAATAATTTTAGCTGTTGATTCTGTTCTTTGGACAATTAAATTGCTGGACTTTTTGGGAGTTTTTCCACGTTTTGGACCTTATATTACAATGGCTGGGAAAATGGTTTGAAAGATTTTTTATTCAATTATTTTTCATCTTTTCTTAAGATTATGAATATGAGCTCAATTGTTGTTATGTTGGGAATTTCTTTATTAGGATTTGGTTTGGCACGGCAATCAATTACATATCCAAATGAAGATTGGCATTGGTTATTGCTAAGAAATGTTTTTTATAAACCTTATTTTATGTTATATGGAGAAGTTTATGCTGATGAAATTGATACTTGTGGAGATGAAGGTTTTTTTTTAATTTTTTAAAAATAATTTTTCTTGGGAAGTTTCGACTGAATATTTTTAGAGTATTTTTAAATTTATATTTAATCTCTATTCTAAATGACAAGCTTCAATTTTTCCAAAATTTTTTTTTTCAAAATTTGGGTTGACTAAAAATAATCAATTAAACGCGAAGGAAAAAACGATTGTAATCATTTATCAAATTTTAAAACTCATGTCAGTAGGCAAGTCTAATATTCCACTACCCCCATGGTTTAAAATCTAAACTATTCACTCTCTGTGTTATTTTTTTAATTAATTCTTAATTTTTTCAGCCTGGGACGAACATCTTGACAAAAACATTTCTATATCTACAGCATGGACTCATCGTGATAATAGAGACAAAGAACTAGCTTGTGTTCCTGGCCATTGGATTCCTCCAATTTTAATGACTGTATTTCTTTTAATTGCAAATATTTTATTAATTAGTATGTTAATTGCTATTTTTAACAACATTTTTGATTCAACAATAAAAATATCTCAACAAATTTGGCTCTTTCAAAGATATCGTCAAGTAATGGAATATGAAGCAACACCTTTTCTTCCACCTCCATTTACCCCAATTTATCATATTTATATGATTTATAAATATTTAAATTATCGAAATGGATCTTTTTGTATTTGTTTTGCATTTTTAACGAGGCAATTAAACAACAGAAAATTTTTTAAACGAAGAAAAGATGTTTTGGAGGAAGAACCAAAGGAAGAAAAATTGGAAGAAAAGCAACAACAATCAAATAAAAATGATGAAATTAATAATAAAATACCTCCACTTGCTAAAAATGCTTTTGAACAAAGACAAAATCTTCAAGAAAGAGCCAGAAATTATAATAAACAAGAACAATTTGCTCTTTTTGATTTTTCTTTGAGTGAGTTTTTTTTAAATTTAATTTTTTAAATTTAATGTTGGGAGGGATTGGAATGGGCAGGTCCGTAGCCAGGATTTTTTTTCGGGGGGGGGGGGGGTTTCTTCCTTTTTTAGCGCCGCAGGCGAAAATTTTTTAAATTTCAGAGGCCGTAGGCCAAAAAAATTCACTTTTTTTGCCCCAGCCCTTCCCCAAATTTTTTCCTTTTTCCCATTTCGGGGGGGGGGGGGGGGGGGGAATTCCCCCCTCACCCCCCCCCCCCCCCCGGCTACGGGCCTGGGAATGGGGATATTATTTTGGTGCTCTCCCTTGGAAATTTTAGGGAAGGAAATCTGTTAAATTAATTTCCCTTCTCATCGAGGAATTCCGTTGAACAATTTGTTTACTAAAATTAATTTTTTCAGAACTTTTTCTGACTGACGAACAAGTCGAAAAAATTCATGAATTCGAAGCTGAATGTATGGAAAATTTAGCTCGTGAAAAAGAACTTGCAAGAAATCGTTCTAATGAAGAAAGGCTAAACAGGACTTGTGAAAGGTAGAAAATTAATTTAATAAAATTTATTTTTAAATAAATTGCGAATGATTGAGAAATGGAAGTTGAGAAAGTTTTTCTGTGACAGTAATTAATTTGTATATGTCCATTCTGACGCTTTTTTTGCCTTCAAAAAATTTTATTTAAATCATAAATATTTTTTTCAAAAATTTTTTTCAGAACGGAGGCAATTTTGCGTCGTATGGATGATTTAGTTTCAAGAGAAACAATTCAGAAGAATGTAAATACTCTCGAAAATAAAGTGGAAATGATTCAAAATACACAGGTAAATTAAAAGAATACTTTTAATAGGAGTTTGCAAGAAGCATTGGTGGTTAAGTGGTTAACGGTCTTGCTGTTAGAATACTTTTAGCACATTCACGGAGAGTTTTCCTTGTTTTATTTTGACTAGGAAATCTCATAATGTTTGTGCAAAATTGAAAGAATTTGGTGTGTTACTTGCTACGATTTGTTATAATTTAAGCGAGTGTCAAACATTTTCTACAAGAAAATTTGTTTTTTAAAATCTTTTAATAATTTTTTTTTCTTTTTTTAGTCACAAATTCTCGAGTGTCTTCAACAAATAAACTCGGTGATACCAGCTTTGACCCAGTCTTTACAGATGCTTAACTCTTTCCCAGTACAACAATCTAATAATACAGAACAACAATCTCCAATTCCTTTAATCCGGTCATCTCTAAATAATAAAGACAGCTATTAAAAAATAAGGAGAGAGAATTTTTGTTTTAATTTGCATTTAAGGCTGTCTAAAAAATATTTTTTGTTTAATTAATTAATTTTCCTATCAACGTTTTAATTCAAGCATTTTTAAGAATTTTTTAGTCAAGTAAAAACAATAATGCTTTTCTTTTTTTTTGTTTCTTAAATCATGACATTTAATACTTTTATTTTTAAAATCTGTTCTTTCTTTGACTTTATTCTAATAATTCAACACAATTTCTGGACCTTTATTTACTCTAATAGATCTGACAAAAGGTTGTTTTCACCTTTAATTCTGTATATCCCGGCCCCGTGAATTCTTAAATTTTTGTAATTCCTGTGTTGAATTATATAATAAAGACAGCTATTAAAAAACATGCAATTGCATTTCTTCCTCTTTCGCATTCCTAATTTTTGATAAAATTTTCTAATACTTTTTTGTAAAGGAATAAACGTGTAAATAATCTTGTTGGTAAAAATACTAAATGGGCAGATCTGTTTAACAAAAATCTAACCAATTTAAATCTAATTTCCAACTAATTCATTTTAAAAGTTTTTTAAAGAGAATTAGAAAATTAAAACAGGATTTAAAAAGGAATGGATAAATAATTCAATTGAGACTGAATGAAAAGAGAAAAATCAGTGAAAAGATCGGAGAACGACCTAAACCTAATCCCAGATTGAGCTCGATTTGGTCAATGTAAAGTTAAAATTGTCAAAACGGTGGAAAAGTAGCAGGGTTGCGTCGTAATCGAGAATTTTTTCCGTAATCGTAATTCGTAACTCAAAGAATGCCGTAATTTGAAATCGTAATTACGACGCAACTGAAGAGTAGCACGATAAGAATTCTTCCTTTTTCAATGGACATAAATGTCACAATAATAGAAAGTTAGGCATCCCAATCCGTTGATACCGGCAAATTACTAGTTGCTTCAATTCACAAGAAAATTTAAAAAATAAGGGTTAAAACCGCTTAAAAGAAGCCATGTTTTGGAATAAAATCAGAACGGTGAAACCTCTACTAAAGGTTAACTTCAAGATTTATTAAACGAGACAGGTCTGCTACAAAATGGACCGCGAAAAAGTGGCCGGTAAATAATGCATGTAATTTAAAAATTTTGGTTCACTTACCGAAATGAAGAAAAACCACTTTGACATTTCTTTAAAAATTTATGCTTTAAATTCTTAACAAAAATGTTTTTTGATTTTCGTCCTTTTTTTTAATCATCATGTTAATTAAGTATAGCACAGAATAATTTTTTCGTCTTCACTCTCACTACTCACTGATTCTTATGTGGTCCACTTCCTCAAATTTTCCCTCCTCCCTTTGTTTCTGAGCCATGTTGTTTTTAATGTGCTTTGATAACGTCTATTTTCCCAAGAAACTTGGTTTTGAGAATATAACTTAGTTGTTTGAATTTAAATATGATCATGAATCTTTACAAGAATTTTGAATAACTTAAACCGGAAAAATTTCGGAAAACGAACAGAGCGCAAATGGGTCAAATCATATGTCATTCGAAAGAGCTAGTCTAGTTGAGTCGAATGGTGGAAAAATTTTCGTGCGGACTCATAGAGGGGCTGAGATATAGGCCCCCGAAAATCGAAAATCCATAGGGGGGACCAAGCACTTTTTTTGGGGTGAAAAATTCGAAAATGCAAATAATAGCTTATTCGAAAGAGCTCGTCGAGCTGAGTTGAATGACACCAAAATCAACTCGAAATCCTGATTTTGAGCCGAGATAGAGGCCCAAAATGTTCAACGTAAATCTATGGGGCGTAGGCGAGGCGCTTGTGCAAAACCCCGCGCTTCGCGCGGGGTTTTGCGGCACGCGCCTCGCGGGAAGTCTACGGGCGATGGGTTCTGGGCTCGTAACTTAATCCTATTTCAATTATCGCTGTAATGGGTTATCTGGCTTCCTCCGTAGCAGGAAAAATCTCCACAGATGCCATAGGTAAGGAGCTAAAACAAACGATCATAACTTTGTCAAATCAAGTCAGATTTCGTTGATTTTGGTGTCATTCGACTCAGCTCGATGAGCTCTTTCGAATGAGGTATAATTTGCATTTTCGAATTTTTCACCCCAAAAAAGTGCTTGGTCCCCCTATGGTTTTTCGATTTTCGCGGACCTATATCTCAGCACTCTATGAGTCCACACAAAAATTTTTTCAGCATTCGACATAACTCGACGAGCTCTTTCGAATGACATATAATTTGACCTATTTCGGATCTGTTCGTTTTCTGAAATTATACCCAGTCGATAAGGAGACCATATTCTGGTCTTTGGTCGTGAAACTTTTCAAGGTTTTTTAATTTAGGGAAATTTTTGGAAAAATTTTTTTGGAAATTTTCTTTTTAGGAAAATTTTTGTTTTGAATTTCAGAATGGTCCCTTTTGATGGTCGATGGACCATTCTTTATAATCAGAATATTTAAATAATAAGCTTGGCGCCTAATCGGTAGTCGGCCCGCGCCTAATCGGGCGTGTCCCGCTACAAGATATGGCTAGTTGATATTTTCTCGAAGGTTGACGAAAAAATTTTTGGTAAACTGAATTTAGCATTTTGTTATTTTAGACAAGGAAATATTCAAATTCTTAACACTCTCCAAAACTTTCTTTTCTCTATTCTTATGTAGCCGATTCTAATTGTCAGAATACATAGTTAAAAAAATATTTTTTAAAACATTCATTTTCATTTTAATGTTGATTTTTAATACTTTTAAATTTTTTAGATTTAATTAGTTAAATTCAATCAATTTTAATTCGAAGAATTAAGAATGTTCACTACAAGAAATATGGAAGAATTAAGCCGACAAATTGAGGCTATGCCGGTTAAACTTTAATACTTTTTGGTATTTACGTATTACGTCTGTCAACACTTTTAATTGGCGAGATTGGAGATATGAAAAACTTGCAATGATAAGCGAAAGTTCGTCAAGATGAGTTGATTGACACAGACCATATTGATTCGATGATTCAAACAAAATTATGACCAAATGAAAATGCTTGAAGAAACCCTGTATTGATTTATTTTCAAGGCGCCGTCGTATCATCCTCGACATAATTATATGCCACATGGTATAGGTAAAACAGCTGGTCATGATTTTGTTCAATCGTTGAATTTGGTCATACAAGTTTTTTTTATCTAATTAGTTAAAAAAGTGTTGACAGATAATACGTAGGTACATTATTTTTTAAATTTATCAACATTAATAAGCAGAAAAATCCTAGGATTTTCCTAGGATTAGTTATTGTTCAGGAATGGGTCACGGATGTTTGCGTTTTACATTTCGGAATTTTGGTCTCCAAAGGCTCTAAGTGAAAAAAGCGGAATATTGGGCTCTAAATTGTTTGGTCCGATTCAGTGGAATTTTATAAAGAAATCCGGTAATAGTTAAGTTTATGTTTTCCCTTTTTTCTTTCGGCTGTAGTGTAGTGTACCAAGGTAAAAGTTCGTGACGTGTCATGTCATTCGATTCGTCTCGATGAGCTGAGTCGATGGTACCACTCCCAACTGCAGGAAATGATTCTGGACTGAGTTATATTATTCCAAAATCGACCTGGCTAAAGTACACTTTACCGGGGGATTTTAGATTTTTATGATTTATATGTCAATCGAAAGAGCTCGTCAAGCTGAGTCGAATGACACCAAAATTAGTCCGCGGACTCAACTATGGACCGAGATATGGGTCCCCAAAAATCGAAAAACCATAGGGGGGACCAAGCATTTTTTTGGGGTAAAAAATTCGAATATGCAAATTATACCTCATTCGAAAGAGCTCGTCGAGCTGAGTCGAATGACACCAAAATCAACGAAATCCGACTTAATTGGACAAAGTTATGATCTTTTATTTTAGCTCCTTACCTATGGCATCTGTGGAGATTTTTGCTGCTACGGAGGCCACAAATACGTCCAGAGCAAGGGAGATAGGAATAGGTTTATGTTACGAGCCCAGACCCAGCGCCCGTAGACTCCCCGCGAGGCGCGTGCCGCAAAACCCAGCGCGAAGCGCTGGGTTTTGCACAAGCGCCTCGCCGACGCTCCATAGGTTTAGGTTTTTTGTTTTTGTGTCATAACTTTGTCTAATCTTGTTCAATCACGGTGATATTGGTGTCATTCGACTCAGCTCGAGGAGCTCTTTCGAATGAGCTATTATTTGTAAAATCGAATTTTTCACCCCAAAATTGAGCTTACTCCCCCCTATGGTTTTTGACCATTTCGAGCCCTATATCTCGGCCCACAGTTGAGTCCGCGGGCTAATTTTGGTGTCATTCGACTCAGCTTGACGAGCTCTTTCGATTGACATATAAATTGTTCAAATCTAAAATCCCCCGGTAAAGTGTACTTAGGCCATCGACCTTAATCCCCCAATGGTTTTTCAATATTTAGGGACCCATAACTCGGTCCAGAATCATTTCCTGCATTGGGAGTGGCAACTTCGACTCAGCTCATCGAGACGAATCGAATGACATATGTCACGCTCCGAACTTTTACCTCGGTACACTACACTACAGCCGAAAGAAAAAAGGGGAAACACAAACTTAACTATTACTAAGAAATCCTAATTTTGCCAGTAACAGCTCTCTCCGGAGCTGGGTTCACCGGGCCCAAAATTTTTTGCCCTATTCTGCTTTTTTCACGTATTTTTTGTGGGGTGTTTTTCTCTTTTAATAATAACTTACGCTACTGTAATTTTTTCTTTTTTTGATTCAAACTGGCGAATTTCGCACCGAGATGGTTAAAAATTTCCGTAAACTTTTAATGCTATAAGATTCATATTTAGTGCCCCGGTTTCTTTGAAAAATCTAAAAATGGAGAATACACTGATTTTCCTATGATAATCAGTAGAAAATTACCCATTGAATTAACCTCCGAAATAATCACTTCCATTCCTTTAAATCAAAAATGGGAAAATATCCGTGTCTCTGGTTTATTTGATATTTTAATAATTAAACATCAAAAAGAATTTATAATTAAATTGAAATTTGTGGGTATTCATGCTTTTAATTTTAATATTAAAATTTTAATTTAATTTTAGGAGTATAAGAGTATGCATGATGTTATTGGAGAAATTTTTAAACAATTGGGTGTTGTGGACGAATACGTTCCCGGGCCTCTGGTTTCTAAATTAAAGTATGGTACTTTGTGTAATCTTTCTGGAATGTTTGACGGTGAGTAGTGATTTTTAATATTAATCATTTAAATCAATACTTTTTAGGACTTTTCGAGTGTCTGCACACATATTTTTTGAAGTATTTTATTGCTTTGCACCCGTTAATGAAGGTAATTGAGAATATTTTCCTAAATTTTATTTTTTTGTTAAGAAAACTGATGCCGTTAAATGGCCTAATACTATACCTGATCTAGACCAGTTCGGAGTATGTTTTTGTCTTTTTAGCATCAATTTATTTAAAAATTTATGAGTTAATGTTACATTTTTAGGTTAATAATTGTGTTTATATGAAGTTGGACATTATGAAGGATGTGTACAAATATTTTCGTGATCTTCCTGCATCTGAGTATAGCTATGCAAACTCTCCTCGGGATTTGTTTGTTGAGTTTGGAGGTTTACTTAAAGGTTTAATTTTCTATTAAAAAAGTTATTCAACCCAAAATTACTTGAGAAAATTCTGGAATTTTGTTACACCTCATAAGGAACCATCTTTTACTGTAAGTGCGAATTTGGTATTTTTTGGTACCATTCATAGAGGACCCCCGACTTTCTATTGGATAGTGTTATCCGTTTTCTTGCAAAATGGCTTTGGGCCGAGTTATGACCGTTTAAAGTTTTAGTTTTTGGGATGTTTGAGTATACGCAAAAGCGGGAAGAGAAATGTTATATTTCTTCTTTCCTCTGCTTTCATACATTGTCATACAGAGGAGAAAAGAATGCAAGAGTCGTGTGCAAAAAATGTCAGACACGACAAATAAAGAGGAATGGGCGAGTGCTTTTTGAGTATGAATTAAAAAGAGAAATTGCTTATTCACCCTATAAATGCAGACTCTAAAATTAAACTTAACTCGACCCAAAGTCATTTTGCAAGAAAACGGATAACACTATCCAATAGAAAGTCGGGGGTCCTCTATCGAATGGTACAAAAAATACCAACCTCGCACTTAAAGTAAAAGATGGTTCCTTGTTAGATATTTTCTTTTTTTTCCCACAGCTTTTAAAATCATACTTGTTAAATCGTCGAAAAGATTTTAGAAAAATAAAATTTTTAAAAATTTAATAGTCCTTTTCTTAATTTGCTCATCTTTAGGACAATTGTGGACTCTCCAAAGTATTGTTAAACTTTGCAAGAAATATGGGGCCGAGGAAGTTGGTGATTTGTCTGTGCGATCTGAAACTGCCCCTCCAAAAGCTAACTAAAATTGTTTAGTAAAATGATTATTCTCCATTTAAAATATTTTAATTTTTTATTGTTAAATAAATAAATTTTGTTTTTTTATTTTTCAAAACTTGATTCGTTCAATTCAATTTTTATCCATTTTAAATTTCTTCAGGTTTGGGGGCACTAACGTTGTGTTGAAGTTTTTTCCATACGAAAAAATTTTTAATTGACAACTTTCTTATTCATTGAATTATAAATTATTTATGAATTTTATTGAATTATTAATTTTCTGCAAAAACATGCAATTTTGAATTTCCTCCTTTTTTCTATTCCTAATTTTTGATTTTAAAAAATTCTAATATTTTTTATTAGCTATAAAAAGTATTGACCGGATCCGGCCGGATTTTTCCGCAGTCCGGGAGGCCTATTCCATCAAACGACATTGACATTAAATGTCGCGACATTTCGCAATCGGCCGACATTCCGATTGCGATTGTGTTCCACATAGCGACTTTAAAATTATTTTGTGACAACGACATTGCATTTACTTTTAGCGACATTGACAGCGAAATGTCGCGATTGTGTTCCACATAGATTTAAAATTTGAGTGTCAATCGACACTAGCAATCAAAATGTCGATTTTCGGCGACACAGCGTTAGGGCTATGTCGTTAATGAGAAATTGTGTTTTTAAAATTCAAAATACAAACTAAAAATTACAAAGTAAATATTTTTAGAGAGATTAGAGTGTGCTCTTTAATTTTATATAAGTTTTAAAAATTTTTGGTCAAAAATAAATTTTCTATAATCTCTCGCAAAAAGTACCCCATTTTTTAGCGAAAAAGGGACTCGTTCTCTCCAATAAGCAATCGATTATTTCAATCAAGGATCCTTAATCGAAATTTTCGATGAAATTTTTTATAAGTGTACTTTTTTATAAATTTTATGCAGATTTGATTATTTTTTATAAACTAATGACCTCCGATTAAAGTTTTATTCAAAAATCTCTTTATTTAGGGATAGGTAAGGGAACTGCTTGTCGTTCAATAAGAGAAGTTACGTCAGTGATTAATGAGGAATTCCAACATTCAATTGTTTGGCCGCAAAAAGTAGATTATTGTTCAGCTATTGCAAGAGATTTTTTTTAAATTGCTGGCTTTCCTTTTGTTTGTGGTCGAATTTGAATTGAAACTTCGAATTTGAAAAAATTCACAAATATTCGATCGAATCTCGAATACCTAATTTAAAATTTCCTTAATCACTCTAAATCCACTAAAATTCTCTTAATCACTCCAAATTTTCCTCAATGGATAAAGGAAAGACAAAATTCAAGAAAACAACTTAAGAAATAAACTAAAAAATAGATAACGAACAAAATTTAAACAAAAACAAATAGCTTAATGATGACATCGACATTTCGACAATGACATAGACCTATTTCTTTAGTGGAACACAATCGTGTGTCACTGTCGACAATTGGTGTCGATGTCATTAGAAATGTCACAAATTTAGTTGTCGCTTAGTGGAACACAATCCTATGTCAATGTCGCAATCGCGATTGACACTTGGACATCGACATTTGATGTCATTGTCGTTTGGTGGAATAGGCCCCGGGTCCCAAATCCGGGTTTTTTCGCGATTTCCGGATTTTTTCCGGACCGGATTAATCCTGAAAAATCCGGCCGGATCCGGTCCGGCATGAGTGTAAAATCCAAAATCCGGTTTCCGGGCCCGGAAAAATGATTTTGCCGGTCACTAAAACATAAAAAGATTTCAAAAAATATATTTTTATTTTAAATTCGTTAAATCTTTTTAAATTTCCAATTATATTAATGGAATGTTTTTGGAGTTTTTCTCCTTTACAATAATAATCTAAATTAGTGCGGAGGGGGTTTTCTGGCGCAATAATATTTTCTTTATATTTTTTTCCGTTATTCAACCAACAATAATCTCCCCCACATCCGTCCCTTCATAAAAATTCCTTTGACTTTATTTTTCTGAAAGCCTGCCTTGAATTCCCCCCAAAGTATCTCGGTTCATTAATCTGAATTTCTTTGTCATTTACGAGAAAAAAAGTTCAAACTCCGATGTTCTAAATCTCATATGTAGACAGTCCTAATAAACGTCTTTCCCACTAATAGAATAAATTATGGATATAATTGCACCAGAAATCCCCTAAAATTTTAAAAATTCTTTAAAAAATTTTCTTTTAACCTTCAATCAATTTAAATATATATATTTACATAAATTGTCTTCTCTCCTCTTCCTTAACTTCTTCCATTCTTCTCTTTTATTTATTGCCATAACATAAATATAATTAACACCAAAAAAGAGCAATAGCTAATTAACATTAAAGGCTTAATTGCCTTTGAAGAAGAAGAATAATTATTGTTAAAATTAGTATTTTGGCAATATTCTTCAAGTGAAGGTTTTGCTTTATATATTTCTGAACGATTTGTAAATGTTTTTAAACTACATTCATTTTCACAGCCAGTGATGTGTTGTGTTACATCTATAGTATCTTTGCTTTCTGGTGGCCAATAAAAGGCCTGAAAATTGGTGGAAAATGAGTGTAATAAGTTAACAGTTTCTTGATGGAATTTGGGATTCTAAGGCCTCACAGTTTTACAGTTGACGCTGGTTGTAAGAACCCCTCGATAATAGAGACCTCTCGATATAAAAGACAAACAGAAATTGAACTTCTCGAAAAATCTCCTCTTGAAGAAGGTCTCCTCATCTCGGTCTGATATTCCATTCCTATAGTAAATAGTGTAGATCCCGAATATTTATTAAAAGATTTTTAATGACCTGAAAGTGTAAATTCCTCCAACTATTATTTTCTAAACAGTTTTTAATTTCTCCCATTTTCTAAGTGTTTTCCGGGTATTTTTAAAAGGATTAACCCTAAGAATCTCAATTTCTTTGATTCCTTCCAATTTCCCTCCTATTCCACAAATTTTAAAAATATAAAAGAAACCCCAACCTTAATATAAGGATCCCCTCCACTATTATTTGCCCATAGTTCAAAAGTAATGCATGTTGTGTAATGAGGAAATCTTTTTTAAATAAGATTATTCTAGTAAAATTACTAAATTAATATTTTTACCCATCCTCTTGATAATTAGTTTTTGGGAAACCTAATGTTGAGAATAAGGCAGCAAGTGTTGAATCGTGCTTAAAATTTAAAAAATTATTTCTTTTTGAATTTACAACTAGTATTATTGTTTAAATATAGACTTCTGTTAAAGTGGCGCCATAAATGGATGAAAGGAGAATTGGATTGGAAATCTGATTCCCATGATATTCGATGTCTTTTTCAACTTTTATTTCCATTTTGGAAATTTCCCACTCTCCGATTTCCGAATTCGATTTTAGACTTCAGTTATTTGAGCTGTCTCTGAATTTAGCATTTCCAACCCAACTTTAAATAAATGTGAGCTTTATCCATTATTATATTTAAGAGGAACTACTATTTTAATCACACACGTTATAAAGGTTATATCACTATTAAGTGCCTTTCTATCCCAATTCCACTAGCATAACGGAAGGAAACTTTAATAATTTTAAGAGACAAAATACTTATTTTTTCCAAAAAATAAATATATTTTCTCAAAACTTACAGCTGAATAAGCAAAATATTTTCTTGTACTAATCCATTGACAAATAGGATTACCCAATGGGGAACTATTTTGAACTAAAAAATTTTATTTAAAAATTTTTTTCAAAAAAATTTTGCCTGATCGAGGAGTTCTGTTTTTATCAGCATCGGGCTTTAAACAATGCATTTTTGCCAGCATATTTCCAATAAGTAGCCAAAGTATTGGCCCACCATGAATTCTTGGGAGTTCTAAACTGAAGTCGACTCCGTTGAAGGGCTTAAGGCCTTTAATGGGATAAAATGCGGAAATGGATTTTTTCGAATTATTTTTTAAATTTTATCTTAAATTTTTAGGGAAAAACAGAAAATTTGAGTTTTTATGCTGACAAAGTTTGCGGATAATTTTTATGGACAATAATTTTTGCGGACAAAGTTTGCGGACAAAATTTTTTGCGGACAAAGTTTGCGGACGTATTTATCTTCCAATTTTTTTCCTAAGTTGTGCCATAAATATTGAGAAAGGATTGAAAGGTTTTTTTGTTTGTAAAGGTCCTCTTCCTTTTTTGAACTTTTCTTTAAAAATATTTATTTGTTTACCCCTTCCATTATTCCATTCATTCATTAAATCACTAATATTTTTAATTTCAGCCCTAATAGTTTTGTTTTGTGTCCATTCTGGCATTTCTAATTTTAATTTATTTTTGTAAAGATCTTCAATAAAAAGAGTATCTTGTAACATTCCAATATTGGATGTGTTTATTGCTTGTCCACAAAATTTTGTTAAATCATCAAATATCCACTAAAATTTTGTTTTTGAATGATAAATTCGACAGAGAATCTACAGTAACCCCACCTTCTTATCACTCATTAATTTCTCATATTCGGGTGTTTTCTTCATCAATATTTGCATTTCAGATAGTCTAGGACAAGGAGAAACCATATCTGTAACGAGTTGATCACTTTGACTGCTAGTAGAGTGGACAGCGACGGGGGTAAAGCTTTAAAAGAATTTTTGAAAATTTTTTCCAAAAATTTCCAACGTTTACCCTTTCGGCCAAGCATCTTCAGGAAAGTCTTCTCCCGGTTCTCCATTCTTATAAAACCCAACCATATTTGAAATAGCACTAGTTAATGTTCTATTAAAGTCTGTACTTCTTACATAAATTTCTGTACTTTTATAACGAGGACTGACAAATTTTAATTCTCTAATATATTTTTGAGCAAGTTTATCACCCAAAATAACTTGTTGAGACATTCCTTTCTTTAATAAAAATTAAAATTTAATGAGAGAGAAAAATTTCAATCTCCTCGTAATTAAGGTTAGTGGATCCAGATCTGAAAAAAGTTACATATCCGTAAAGTTTCGGTTCGGATCCGGATATCCGAAGATTTCTAACTATCCGCCAACCTTAATCGTAATGGATGCTTCTATTAGAGCGAGTTTCTATTAGAACATTCACGTGATATTCTTCTTGAACCTTTGTGTTCCACGTGTCCCTTAATCTTTCGCCCTTAATGATGGAAATCCATGGTCAGATTCAAGTCTTACGACTAGAATAACTATCATTCCCAATACTCCCCGAAACCAATAACTCTCTTTATAGAGGCTTTAGTATTGATATTTTAATTTCCACGTGGATTAAAGGATTTTCATCTTATGTCATTAAAGAAATTAAATTTTACAGGTGTAAGTTGCCCCCATCCTTGCAGCCATCTGTCCTCCTTAATTGGATCATTAGCATAAGTAGTAATTGGCCAACGATCACCATGACGCCAAAACTAAAGATTAAAATTAAAAAATATTTTTCTAAAAATTAATCTCTCACAGCTTGTACAAGCAATAATTCATCTTTAGACTCAACAAAAATTCCAAACTGCGCAATAAATAAAATAAAAAATAAAAAGAAGATAAGGACAGAAAATGAAAATTTATTCATTTTTTGGTGAGAAGACCAATAAACGAAAAAATAAAAATTTTTGAGAAGGAGGGAAATGAAATGAAGTGAAGAAGGGAGAAAGAGAGAGAGAGGGCCTTTTACAACCCTTCTTTCCTCTCTCGTTCTAAAAATTTTTTTTAAAGCTTAAAGTGATAAAATATTGTTTTAATGGTATTTGGGGGGAGGGGGGGGGGGAAGAGGAGAAGAAAAGAGAGGAGGAAGTAAGGTATAAAAGCAAACAAAAAAAGTTTTTTAAAAAAAAAGTTTGGGGGAAGGGAAGGAAATTTAAAGAAAAAAAATTAAATTATTAAATGTTGGAATGGAGTGTTGGCTTTATTTGAAATTAAAAAATTAAATTGACTGTTTCTCTCTCTTTTAATTTAAAAAACCTGTTTTTATTTAAAAAAGATTTTTGAATAAAAAAAGAGAAGGGAAGAATTAATTTATTTAATTTAAATAGGGATAACCCTAAAGATCGAAGGAGATAATAATGTTTTCCTATCTCTATTTGAACGAGGATTTAACAGGAAAGATTATTCTCATATATCCGTTCCCTTATTTTTATCCTTTCAAAGATATCCAACTAAACAAACAAAGTTAAATCAGCCTATAAGATTTAATTCCCATGGGTGGTCCTTACACTTAACTTTGTAAACAAATCATTGTTGTAATGTTGGTAATGAGAGCAGGGTTGGTGTTTTCGAATCGGTAAGACGTTTGAGTCATTTTTTCGGGCCGAATCGGTTGAGTCAATTTACGGGCCAAAATTCGAAGTCCGATTCGATCTTTCGAACCGAGCCGGGCCCCTAACCCTAAATGAGAGGTTCGATATTCGTTGTTGGTGATCTTACAAAATTAATTTGTTAGTTAATATTAAAGTTGGTAAACGGGATGGGATTGAGGAAAGGATCTTTAGACATGTCTTCCATAATTTGCCTTTTTTTTAAATTAAATTCCTATCCTAACAGTAAAGAAGACCCCAGACTTTTTGAAAAACAATTTTTTCTTTAATTAAACAAAATCAAAGTTTTATTTAATTCATTTAACAATGCTTACTAAGGGAACAAACAAAAATTTAAACAAAAAAATTTAATAAGTTTTTATATATTAAAATGACTGTAACGATTAAATAACACAAATATGTATGACAATAAAAATTTTATTTTATGCCTTACTTTGCATTTTTAAAATAAAAATAGAAAAGGAAAATATACAAAAAGTAGAAGAAAACCACGTTTATTTCAATGAATTTTGTTATTGTTTAGTTGGAAATTTTAAAAATATTTTTGTTGGTAAAAAATTAAAATTGTTTTACATAGCTTCGAATTTTTTGTTTTAGCTAAAATTAATTTTTCTAAACTTCACTATGAAATTGAGAGGGATACTGTAGATTTGGTGGAGAAGTTAGAAAATGTCTTCAAGTCTGTGATAATGTCTTGACTCTTCTATTGTTATATTTGTTAGAAAATTATTTTAAATTTTAACAGAACTCCCAATAAATTCCTTCATCAAAACATAAAAACAGAAACACAATTGGATGAAAAAACATTTTATACACGGAGTATTTTTCAAATGGACATTTGTTCAATTGGGCATTTTGTCCCATGTCGAAGTATTCTTTTGTTCCACTTCCAACGCAATCATTTACTCTTTTTCTTTCGTATCCCCTCAAAATCTCTATTCCTTAAAATCTCTACTGGGCTAAAATGCCTTATAATCTCTACACAGCTAAAATGCATTAAAATCTCTACTCGGCTAAAAATGATTAAAATAACTATTCCTTAAAATCTCTATTCCTCATAATCTCTACAAGGGTAAAATGCCTTAAAATCTCTACACGGCCAAAAATAGGATAAAATGTCTATTTTTTCATTCGGAAGCCTTTTGAGTGCCAACGTTCAGTGCGGAAACGTTGTTCTGATTTCTGGCTTATCTTTTGATATTATTTTGCTTGTATTGTTTTTGCCGCTGCGGATGAACCCAGGCATGTCCAGCGGAACGACAGCAGCCGCTTCGATACGATCACCGCAAGCAAAATGAACACGACCGCAGCGAAGCAGTCGTGTATTATATCTTCAATATTTACAGCGGATACAAGCAGATATCCGCAGCCATTTTTAAATCAATTGTATCCGTATCCATTACCAAGTCTGGGTTTTCCAATGAATAGTTCATATTTTACACTTTTGTTGAGACTCTACCGTCCATTTGCACGGTGTAGAGATTTTAATTATTTTTACCCCGGTAGAGATTTTAAGGAATAGTTATTTTAAGGAATAGAGATTTTAAGCATTTTTACCCTAGTAGAGATTTTAAGGAATAGCGATTTTAAGGAATAGAGATTTTGTATGGGAGCCTTTTCTTTTCTTTAATTTTCATTGCGTCTCTCTCTATTACTTTTCTTTATTCTTTCAACAATTTTGTTTCTCAATTGTTAAAATATCAAAAAATAAAATTTTCATAATACCAATTCCTTATAAATATTACAAAACATCCCTTCTCTCTGTGTTGACGTTCTCAATTTTATTTCTCTATTAGATATTATGAAATTTGTTTATTTTTCAAAGAATTTTTTCGTCATTGTTGTGCTAGTTGCGTTACGCTTTAAATATTTTCACGTTACACGTTTAACCTCTTTTTTATTTTTCTTTTAACTTTACCGCAATTAATTAGCCTCTACGTATTTTTATTATCAATTAAAGTCTAGATTTATTAATGCAAGCAGAAAATTGTTAATTTTTGTTGAAAAACAAATAAAAGAAATATTTAATTTTATTATTTTGCTTTATTTGTGACGTTTAAAATTATTTAAAAAATGACGCGGGTATTCTCAATAACTACTATATTTGTATATTTTGTAAGTGTTTTCTCTTGTTTTTTAAAATCTTGAATGTTTTTTAGCTTGTCTTTCATTGGAGCTTTATTTCAAAAACAGTTGCGAACAAAGAAGGAAAACAAGATTTTCCTACAAAACTTTGTGGTGATCCAAAATGTGAAGGTTTTTACAGACTTTTTTTCGTTAAATTAATCAAATTTATTTTCAGTAACTCTCTTCTCTTCAAAATTTACACGAGACTATTCTCCTGCGGAGGGTGTAATGATGTTATCTGCAAAGGAGAAGGATGAAGTTAATGTTGTGGCTATTAAATTCTCAAATAGACCGGACTTTTTTGAGGCTAAGGTTCGTTATTTTGAAGAATTTATATTCAAATTGTGTACAGGGGTTTTTCTCCATTTGTGGCTTTTTTAGGTAAAATTGAACTTCGTACCCCCCCCCCCTTTTTTTTTTATCCTTCCACAAAGTGGAGTGGTCAGACTTAAAAGGTGACTGACCATTTTGGCTTCTCTTGGAACAAGCAAGGGGTACGAAGTTCAATTTTACCCTTTTTTATCCGTAATCCAATGAAATTTACGGAAATTTTATATTACAACTTCTAATATAATTAATTTTGATGTCCAGCATAAGCATATTTATTTTTCTTTATCGAACGCAAATAAATATAATGTGAAACAATAAAATAAAACTCCCGTATCCACATGGATCGCTTATGGAGATGTATTCCTTTCTTGCTCCTTAAACCTTAAAATTCTCAAATTAAAAAAAATTTTCACTTCAGAAAGGCGATGCTCGTGGTCTAATTTATAAACAACATATTGATGGCAAACCTTTCATACAATTCTTGGAGAGCGCACTAAAAAATAATTTGTCTCTTTTTGTTGTTGAACAAGATAATAAAAAATTTATACGTTTGTTTTAAATTTAAAAAAAAATTAAAAATGTTTACTTTAAGGGGAGATAAACGCTTTTCCTGAATTAATTAAAGATTACACTGTTTATGTAAAAGAGATTAAAGATTATCAGGTTGATAAGGATTTATTTGAAAAAGTTGCGTTGCTTGATGGTGGAACAACACAAGAAAAATCTAAAGCAAAGTTTGTTGTTTGTTTTTAAATTAAATTATTTTTTATGAAAATCTTGCCGTTATTGAAATTTGGGGGATAAGGGGCGCCTCTTTTTTTATTAGTGGTTTGCCCGGGTTTTTCAAAAAAAATCCGTTTTAAATTAAGCTGCTAGTCTGTAGATTATGTTGATTAGTCCAGACTTGTTGTTAGATATTTTTTACAGATTTTTTTAAAACTGAATTAAGTTACATAACAATTAAAGCTAAATTGCTGTGGAATTAACCGCATAACAGTTAATTTACCTTTTATTACTTTAAAATTAATTTTAAAGGTTAATTAACAAAATTTTCAGAGTTATTGCGAGTTCTGAAAGCACTGAGAATACAAATAAATTGAATACATTAGATGGAGAAAATCAAAAATTAAATGTAAATGTCATGAATAAAAATAATGCCGAAGAATCCATAAAAGATGACAATAGAAACCCTTCTGTTCCTTTAGAAGTTTCCAATCAAAATTTAAAAAATAATGAAGAAATAAAGAATAATCAACAAGAGCAAGCAAATTTAAATGAAAATCAACAATCAAAATCAATAGAAAATCAGGGTAAAATAAATGAGAATCAAATTGATGATACAAAAGGAAAAAAGGTTTTTAATGGAAAATTAATGTTTAGTAGAAGAATGAAAGTGAAAACATTTCAGGAAAATCAAAAAATTGATGCGAATATTGTGGCGGCTTTGAATGATTCTGAAACTGCTAAACTTGAGACAGATAAAGAAGGTGATGCAAATACACAAGAAAAGAAAAATGAAAATGTTAAGCAAAAATTGGATGAAACAAAAACTTTGGAAGAAAATAAAAAATTAAATGCTGATGAGAATAAAGAAGTCATTGATCAAGAAAAGAATGAAAAGGCAAGTGAACATGTTAATGCGCAACCACAAATTCAATTACCAACTACAATCCAACCGCCATTTTCAAATGAACAACCTTCAGAACATTCGGTATATTTTTAACATTTCCCGTGTGATATTCATTGAGGGATGGGGATTAAGTTATATCTCCCTTATAAAAATGGATTCCAAACAAATATTTTATTTTTTATAGCAACAACAAACTATTTTAAATTCATCAGTTTCTATAGACCCTCCCCTACCTCTACCTTCTATTTCACCTGTATCTGACCCTATTGACTCTCCGGAAGTACCAATCGTGCAGAAAGATCAGACGAAGGATGCTGGAATTGAAGCGACAAATATGTCACCACCACCAATTGTTCAAAATCAATCTTTGAATCAGGCAGCAGCTATTGAAGGAAAAGCTTTGGAATCAACTAATATTTCGAATGATAAGAAAGGAGAGGATGAAAAGCCACAAATTAATAATGTTAAAGGAAAGGATGAGGTCCTACCTGTTTTAAAGAAAGGTGGATTGGAACAACAAAATATGTCAGACGACACAAAAACTTCTTTACGTGAAGAGACGGATCCTCCAAAACAACCAGAAGTGCCTGATAAGAAGATTGATCAGCCAATGGAAAATAATCCTAAAATTAATGAACAACAAAAAAGCTCGGAACTTCCTCCGCCATCACCCCCTCCATCACCTCCTGTTCCAAATATTCCTATGGATGGAAATGCAAATGGAATTGACAGCATTAAAATTAAAATAAAGGAAGATAATTCTGCTCAAATAAAAAATAATATAGTAAATGTTAATCAACAATATTCTCCTCCTCCACTACCACCACCTCCATATTCACCCCCTCCATCACCTCCTGTTCTAAATATTCCTAAACCTCCGATTGAGGTCGTACAACCAAACATCGAGTTATATAATAATCCTCCTATGGATGAGAAACAGCAGCAAGCAGCTACTACTACTTCCGGCGATCACAGCAACATTGGGGATTTAAAAGAGGAAAGCGGCAAAGAGAATACTCCTAAAGCAGCAGATATAGGACAACAACAACAAACTGATTCTAAAGCAGATATGGGACAACAACAAAACGATCCCATTAAAGATATGCAAGAGCAAAAAACTTTGCCAGAAGATAAGGTCCGATTGTTATTTTGGGAGGATTTAGTTCAAAGGAATAGGCATAGTATTCGATTAATAATTAGAGAATAATTAGAGCAATAGGACAGTTATTTAATTCATTATCAGAAAAGCAATTGCTTTTCTCTTTTTTCTAAACAAGTTTCCTCTTACGCATTTACGCATATCAACGATTTTTAAATTTAAATCAATCATCGTAAAAGGCTGATATCAGAGATTCCTTTGTCTTTTTTATTGCGTTTCATTTTTTAATTATTAAATACAGTTTGTATATCACCTTCTAAATTTTTTTTCGTAGAAAGGAGGTAAAATAATAAAAACAGTTGGAAACTGTGTGATATACAAATTGTTTTATTAAACTTTTTTTAGTTTTTATTATTCTTTATTTAAATTTCTTTTATTTTTTTTTCAGATTTAAAAAAATTAAATTTTCTATTTATTTCTTTAAGTCTGATTATTGCTACAAAGACGATTGTAAAAAATTGGACAATATTCCTTCTGACACCGAAAAATCACCTTTTGATTCAAAAATTCGCAAAATGTTTCGAGAAACGATGGCTTCAATTAAAGGACTTTTGCCTGAACCTTTATGTTATTTTGAAGATACTGGATTGATAATTATTGCTTTTGTGTTGATATCTATTCTTTTGCATCTTACAAATATGTTGTTTTCTAAAAGTGTTGGTAAGTGATTTAAAAATTAATGGATATTTTATTGGGTAAAATGAGATGTTTTTTTGATTGATGTGAGGTAGCCTAGATAAAAAGGCATAGATAAAACTTAAGTCAAGAAATCAGGGTCTGTATATAGCAAGATAGTATATCAACCAACACTATAGGTGAAAAGCAGGTAATCCTTAAGATCATTGGTCTGTTGGCCCTAGGAAAATATGCTAAAAAATTTTATTGGGTATAACGAGATGTTTTTCTTGATTAATATAAGATAGTACCCCCATTTTTTGATAACGTTTACAGATTGGATTATTTTATTCGATTATTTTTGTGATCCTTAAAACAAACTTTCAAGGGTGTCCTATATCCTATAATACTTTAAATTTGTTTATTAATTTTTTTACAAAGGCCCTGATCCATTTGACCATCGTCTCTTACATGATTGTATTACACGTTTAAAAGAACAAGAAGTAATTATTGAACAAATGAATGCTAATGCTGCAGATAATCAACGTTTAAGAGAAATTGCTAACAATGCTGAACAACTACAAAGAGAAAATAATATTTTGGAAGAAAGGATTCACGTTGCTGATGAAGAGTTTGTTTTGAAATTAAAAATTGTATTTTTTAAATTTTTTAATTTTTAGAATATTAGAATTGAAGAAAGAAAATGGAGAACTTAGAAAGTCGTTAATGAGTATTTACCATGAATTGGAGCAAAGCAAAAATTCTGTTGGCGAGCTTAAGAAGAGTTTGGACAACAAGGAGGCTTTGCTAAAGGTTTTTTTCTATTTTTTTATATTTAAATGTTTTTTAAAAACTCTAATTTGTAAAACTAAAATGCAGGGGAGGACTAGTAAAATAATTTAAAATTTATTCTAAAATGAGATTTTTTGCTTCATTTTACCTCCACCTTTAACACGGAACCATATGTTACTTTGAGTACGGATTCGGTATTTTTTGGTACCATTCGATAGAGGACCCTATTTTCTATTGGATAGTGTATCCGTTTTCTTACAAAAAACGTATTGGTACCATTCCTCAATCGAATGGTACCAAAAAATACCTAACTCGTATTCACAGAACATATTGTTCCTTGTAAATCAATTTCTATGACCTTGATTTTCGTTAACCGCTTTATTTCAAAAATTCTCATAATTAGTTTTGTTATAATTAATTTTTAAAGAGCACCGAATCAGAACGTCAACGAATCGAAGCAGAACTTGACCAAACACTTTCTAAATTATCCCAAACTCAAAATAGAGAAAAATATTTGGATGAAGATTTAAAAGAAGCGTTAACAAAAATAGATAAATTAAAAATTGAATTGGAAAATTCTTTAAAAGAATTACAAAAATGGCAAAATGAATATACAGAAAAGAAGGCAGAAGTTGATGAATTGTTGGAAATTATTGCTGAATTTAATAACAAAAATATTGAAAAAGAAGGGAAGAAATTCAATAAGAAAAATATTAATAGAGGTTCTAATGATTCAGTTAGCCCTGATTCTCCGCCTGAACAAATGGTTGAATCTGGAGAATTGGTATATTTTTAATGGTTTTTTGGAAATTTCTTTTTTCAACTTTAATTGCGTTTCCAATTAGTCAAAATTTTAGGTTTCGGTTATTGAGATTTAAGGGCTTAAGCCAGAAAGGATTTTTTTATCTGGATATACTCCCTATTTATATTTATCATGGGGCTATCACAATTTTAAAATTGACGAACTTGGTCAATTTTGATATCATTCAATGGATCTAATATGACTACTAATTTTTGGAAGATTTACTAAATTTCAGAACATTCTTTCATTATTTAATATAGTATTCCAGTCAAGTAAATATGCTAGTTGAAAAATGCATGCTCCTTTTTATTCTTAGAATTTATGTTTATTTTAGGATGTAGATAATGGGGCAGGTTCAGGTGGTAGTGCTGGTTGGTCAGACCTTGGGGATGGAATTGAAATTACTGGAAATGATTCAGAACCAAAAGTTGGGGAGAAAAGTCCACCAAAACAAAAGAAGTCTTTAACTAAAGATGAACAAATTTCTGAAGCAATTGTTGGGGAAGAAGATGTTAAGGAAACGAAGAAAGAAAGTGGAGATAAACATTCTGCAAAATTGGTTGATATTTTGGAAATGGCAAAACTTAAAGGGAAGCTTCGTTCTTTGGAGACTGAAAGAGGACAATTAAAGTTTGTAGTTTATAATATTAATTGCGCTTTTTAATAACCTAAAGAAAATAATTATGAAAATTATTTTTGGTTTGTAATTTGGGGATTGTAATGTTTTTTTAGACTTTTTTCGGGGTCAGTCAAAGAATTTTGAAAAATAAAAACTTGAATAATTTAAATTACTTGAATAACTTAAATTAGAAATAACCGATTTTTAGCCTAGTTCTTCTACATTTTCTCACTATTTTTCAAGAAAAATTACTGACCTTATAATACTTTTTTCAGATTTTCTCTAAAAATTGAAAAAGAAGAAAAAGAAAATTTACAAAAAGAATTGGACCGTCTTCGACAAGAAATTGTTGAAAAAGAACGTGATTCTGAACAGAGGGAATTGGATAGACATGGACTTACTCAACAATGTTCCAAATTATTACAAATGATTGAAGAAAAAGAGAAAAAAGTAGAATATAGTGAAAATGAACGTGAAAGACTTCGTTCTCGTTTATCAGAAATTGAGTTGGAATTGAGACGTGTTGAGGATGAAAGAAGAGAATTGGTGCATAAACATAAAGAATTGGAACAATCTATGAAGAGAAGTAATGAATTGAATGGAAAATTGGAAAATAAATTGTTTCATGAAGAAAGAAAAATGAATGCAAAAATTAGACAATTGGAAGAGGTTTTCTTAAAAATTTGTTTTGAAATTAATTTTAATTTTTTAGCAATTAATTACAGCAAAATCTTCATTAAGTCCGTTAAATTTAAGTGCTGGTGGAGGTGTTAGTAGCGATTTAAATATGAGTGGAAATTCTTCTGATCGTGATTTTATTCCTTTAAATGGACCTGAGGGAGGAGATGAGGGCGGCGGTCATGTTGAGCGAAGTATGGTACCAAGCCTGTGGTCTGAAATTGAGGCTTCGGAGCCTGTTGATGAGTTAGTTCTTTTAAGATTAACACAATCAAATTTCATTATACCATTGTGATTGATGTAATTATCTTATAATGAGGTGTTTTTTATATGGGGGGGAGGGGATTTAGGTGTCTCCCTCTGCCAGGTAGTCAATTAAGTTTAAAAATGTTCAAAATTGAGTATTGTGTATATCTTATAGTCAAGTCTGATTTATTTTAGCCTTATTTGACATCAAAAAATTTTTTCTTTCAGATTAGTCAACCTCGAACGAAAGGCCAGCATGCGCCGACGTAGAAGTGCTGCTCGAGAATCTCCCTTCCTAGGAGATATTGTTCACATATCAAGCTCTGGACGTGAAGAACGTTTCAATACTTCAAAATATTCTTCTGTTTCTTCTACAGCCGTTCCACGTCAAAGAATGCGTTCTCGTTCAGCTGGAAGGCAATCTGCTCGTCTTACTGGTGTTTCAGCGACAAATCCTCTCTACAATACTACAAGTTCAATTGGTGCTTCAACAACTTCTTTAAACCGTCAAAGAGCTTCTGTTTTACCGACAGGGAAGAGTTCTCCATACAGAAATATGATTGAAAGACCAGCTTCTACACGCCCTCGAAATAATTTGTATACGACTACATCTGCTGGAGCAATGTCAGGAGGAGCTTATTCTTCAGATTCTAATGGTGCTTCAAGTCCTCCTCCAGAGGTAGATTTTAAACGATTAAATCCCTATTTGGGTTAGAATTATGCCTCATCTTGAAATTTTGAGAAAACTTGATATTAATTTAACTTGAAGGCGAAATTTGTAGGAGTAAGAGTTTTCAAGTTTCCGATCCTTAAAATTTAATACTTATTTTTCATTAAATTTATAAATTATTTTTAAGATGCCTCTTCTTTCTGGCGTTCCTCCGCCTGGCTTAAACAAAAGACCTGCTATTATTTTACCACAAAGGATGCAGGTACATTTACACAAACCTGCGAATATTTTACCTAAATAATTAAAAAGAGTAGAAAAATATTTTTTTAAGAAAATTAACGTTTAATTAGATTTTAGGTTAAGACTAAATCCATTCGTTGGGAAACACCCTTTGAAAACGTGGTTATGGTCTCTCTTCCACAACCCTCTGCAGCAATTTTGCATCTCAATTTTTAAAATTATAGCAATAAGTAAATAATAGATAAAATAGTTGTAAGTGATATTAATAAAAATAGTACATAGTTAAAAACAACAGCTGTATTTGGGAGGTCCATATTTTGTGGAAACCCACTTACAGACAGATTATCAAATGGAAAACGAGATATCCAAAATTTTACATTTTTAAATGTTGGGACAAGAAATAAATTAACACACTGATAAGGCAAATTAAATAACCGTTATAATACATTTATAATTTTATCTAATACGATATTATTTATCCTCCTCCTTGCACAATTCAATCAATCCTACTAGTGGTGTTTGGAACTTCGACACCTCTCACCACTTTGGGTCGACATTCCTTACCAAGAGCAATCAGACGTTCCTTTAAGAAAATAGTCAAATTTATAAAAATGTATAACTAACAAACCTGACAACCACAATAATGCTGGTGTTTCTAAGGTTTGTTAGTTATACATTTTTATAAATTTGACTATTTTCTTTAAGGAACGTCTGATTGCTCTTGGTAAGGAATGTCGACCCAAAGTGGTGAGAGGTGTTGAAGTTCCAAACACTACTAGTAGGATTGATTGAATTATGCAAGGAGGAGGATAAATAATATCGTATTAGATAAGATTATAAATGTATTATAACGGTTATTTAATTTGCCTTATGTTAATTTATTAGTGTTAATTTATTTCTTGTCCCAACATTTAAAAATGTAAAATTTTGGATATCTCGTTTTCCATTTGATAATCTGTCTCATGGTTCGAATTTATTTTTTAAATTTAGAAAATTATTTTTAAGTGAGATAAGATTTTCGAAATTGATTGAGATTTTAGTTACAAGGAGAAAATAATATTTCAAAAGATATTATTATTTATTGCTATATTTTTAAAAATTGAGATGCAAATATGCTGCAGAGGGTTGTGGAAAGAGACAACAACCACGTTTTCAAAGTCACCTAAATAATTAAAAAGGATAAAAAAATATTTTAGATTTTATGTTAAAACTAGATTTCTTTTCGAAATTTAGTTTCTTTTAAAAGTATTTCTACTCAACTATAAGACCGAAAGTTATTGTTGTGTATTTTTTATTTTATTTTTGTTTTTTTTTTGTAATTTTAACTGATTATATAATTTTGGGTAAAAATTAGTTTTTATTTTCGAAACAAAATTTAGCGAAAAATAATAAGGCAGTAAGGTGAATAAAAATCTTTCTATGATCTAGGCACAAGTATATCCTCCTTCCCATCGTTGTTGTGGTTGTCGTTCACAAACATCAAAAGTTAATCGAATACAAGCAAATTCATTTTCTATAAAAATTTTTTTAATTAATTTCAGTCTTAAAAATCCAAAAAAATTGCCATAAAGTAGCCAGGGCAAATAATCATTTTTATGCCAAATATTCTTTTGCTGTTCAATATACCAATTTTTAACTTGATCAAAAGGTATATTACTGTCCACATTTTTTATTTTCTGTTCAAATTCTCTAAGAGAATTTCTTTCAATTTGTGCTTCTTTTATTGCCTTTTTTCGTTCAATTTCAGGTGTAGCATTGAATGCAAGGCGAATTTTTGTCTTTGAGAATTTTTTTAGGAATTGTTTTTATTTAAAAGAATTATTTAACAAAACCAACCACAATTGTTCCCTATATTTAAATTTAAAAAATAGATATTTAAATTTATATATATTTTTTACATATCCAACTTGTTGGAGTGCGGACATTGCTATTTTTATTCCGCTTTGGTCATCTTCCGTTTCGGAAAGTATATCTAATTGACAATCTCTGAAATAAGAATAATTTTTAAAAATTTAAATAGGCGTCATAGGAATTATGGGATTATTTGCCTACTTTGGTTATACCTTAAGGAATATGGTGTTTTTGGTGTTCTCAGAAATGAAATTTTCGACCAGTATTAAAAAGGAAATCGAACATTCTTTAAATTGTTCAAAAGTTGGGGATTCAGCTCTATTATCGGGCGAATCGAATTTTCGATTAATATTTTTTGAACTTTTGACCGATTTTTTTGTAAAATCGAATATTTCCGAATTCTACTTTTGCATTTTCACGATCATAAAAATTTATAAATCATAAATCATAAAAATTATAATAAGTTGATCATAAAAATCAACTCATAAAAATTCCTCTTTTCCCAATTTTGTTAAATTATTTACCCATCATTGTCTAACCAATGCCAATCATTAAAACAAAATTGTTTTCTAAAAGTATATAATCCTGGTTCTGACGGGCATTTTATACTGTAGAATTTAAAATATATTTTTTACAGTATTTTAAAAACCCTTTAAGTTGTTGAGCAATATTGGAAGGTAATAATTCGTTATCCTCTTCATTTTGTTTATCCACTTTTTTTAAACTTTCACAAATATCACAGTAATAACTAAAAATTGAATGGATGTGGATGAGGGAAGGAAAGATGCTACTATGAGTAATTACCAATTATTCCCAAAACCTCCACATCCATTAGAACTTGAATTTTGACATTTTGCTTTTCTTTAAATTTTTTATTTAAAATAAACTGAAAGGGCAAATTTACTCAGAATCCCGTACGTTAAGCCATTGATATTCTGTTTTGGCAAATATTGAATTGGGGAGTCCTAAACAAGGAGAATTTTTTATTATTTTAATTTTTAGAATTTAAGGGTAATTAAAGGTATTTACTAGAGATCGGTCTGGATTTTTCCTGGATCCAGAATCCAGTCCAGGTCATTAACCTAAATCTAGATCTAGGATTTTTGAAAATATCGATCTCTAGTATTTAGTAGGGTTGGACGGACACAAACGGTTAATCGAACCGAAGACCGAGGGTAAAAAACCGGCGAAAACCGATGAGCAAGACCGACCGATTTCGAAATACCCACTGAGGATGGATTTGTTCTGTGAATTTTTTTGGATACTTTTTATAATTTTTTATTGTTATAAGAAAATTTTAAAAGAAAATTTTCTTTTGGATTTTCTGTGAATTTTTCCGATAAATTTCCTTCAATTTTAATTCTTAACCATTATCGTCCACAATATGTATATTTCTAATTTCAACAGTAAAACAGCCAGGAAATTTAATTATTGAAGGTCTAATCTTTACCTTTAAAAATTTTAGTTTTTTCTTAAATAAATTTATTTTTAATATTTAAATGCCTGTCTAGCATCCATTTCCACTAATCTCTTTGAATTTGGTCTGGCTAAAAATTAAAAAAAATTTTTAATTTTGGAAGCAATTTTTACTGCAAGAGGCATCTGCCTTTCCAGGTATTAGCCACAAATCTGGAGAGAAAATTTAAAAAATATTTTTTAATCAATTTTTGGCATTATGTTATTTTCAAAAAAAATTTTTTTGAAAATTAACCCTGGTAATTGCAATTTTGTTTTCTCCTTTTATTATTAATATTTTTATTGTTGGGCATAAATTGTTGACAAATTGAATCTTTAAAAGAAAATTGAGAAGAGAAAAGGAAATTTTTAAAAATTTTGTTACCACCGGGAAATTGTTCACAAAAAATTGTTGAGGCAGAAAATTCGTAAGAGAAGGGAAGAATTAATAAAATAAAAATATTAAAAAATAAATTTAAAGACAATAAAATATTAAAAATCATTTTTTAATTAAGCCTTTTTAAAAAAATTTAAAAAATAATTAAAAGAGAAAATTCCTTTGGTTTTCTCTCACTAAAAAAATTTTTATTTCTAATTTATTAAAATCTCCACCTTATCCCAACACTTTTTTATCATATTGTTCAACAATCTACGGCATATCACACTTAGAGATCGACCAGATCCAAGAAAGTAAAGGAGGAAATAATGATTGTTACTGGGCATAACTCCGGGAACTAGCTCCACCCAGAGGTGTGTCGGAAATGATGAAGGTGCCGGAAATCGGAAGTGGCTTAAAAGGAATCCAGCCTAAATTTTTGAAATCGGAAGGAAAAAACGTAGGAGATCGGAATTCCGATCCACCTCTGGCTTCGACAACCAGTCGGAGCTAAGATTTTAAAAAGATCGAAGCCAGAGCCACAAAATACCTATTTATGGCTGCTTTTGTGAAAGTTAATGACTAAAAATGGGGGGTTTTTGTAAAGTATGTATGCTATGTATTAAAAAAGAATCTCAGAATTAGTAAAAAAATTATAAAAAGTGGTTACATAATTTGCAGAAAATAGTTATAAATTAAATAAAAATAAAGAGTCTTTAAACTTTCCTTTTTTTCATTAAATTTTATATTAAAATAAATATTCATTCAAGCATTGTAAAACCAAAAAAATACAATAGGATTATTTAAATTTAAAAAAAAAGTATCGAAAATAAAGCTTTTTATTAAAAAGAGAAGCTTTTATTGAAAAAAGATTTTGGTGAAAAAATATAAATAAAAATAGTAAAAATTGTAGACAAAAATGAAAAAAAAGTGAAAAATAAAAATTTGAATTGCCCTCAATTATTTAAATAAAAACAGGAAATTTGAAAAGAAAAAAAAAGAAAAATGCGCGATATTTTGCATTAAAAAATAAATAAATTGAACAGTGTTCAATTTATTGAAAAAAACACAAAAGAGACAATTCAAAAATTTGTGGAATTTGGAAATTAAAAAATAAATGGGTAAATTGAATAAATCTAGGTAGGTAAATAAATAAAAAAAGATGAGAAGTTTGGAAACATGTAAAGAATGGAGTGTTTTTCCATGAAGCGAATTTTAACTTTTTGTTGTTACTTTAGTGTAATATTGTATCCTAACTTTTTGAGGATTTTATTTTTAATTGGAAAGAGACTTGAACCACAAAGTCTATCAAATCAGTTGGACAATAGAATGACAAAGAAATAATGTGTAGTATAACTGATGGATGCATCAAAATATTCAGTGCATCATAAACAGGAAGACTTTGTCTTAGTAACTACTACTTGCTATATTTTCTTTACTCAGAAACAAAAATGCACTACTTTCAAAATTAACACAATTATTTACTCTTTTTAAGACTAGAAAATTTGAAAATCCGAATGAAAATGACAAAAGTTAATTCCCCTCATAAAAGAGAAAATTTTTCTCTCTGACCATTTTTACTTTTCTCGCGTCTGACCATTTTATATTTTTCCTCGTTATTGACCATTTGGGTACGGCCCACCTTGTCGCGGGCCACCTTGTCGCGACCACCTTGTCGCGACCACTTTGTCGCAGGCCACCTTGTCGCAGGCCCACCTTGTCGCAGGCCACTTTGTCGCAAGCTTTCCTTTGGTTTTTCTTTTAAGGTTGGCCCAAACTTTGCTCGCCATGTGCCATACTTCATGCCACGGCTACAACGATGGGAAAATTAGAAAGGTTTGGAATTTTTATTTTGTTTTTTTAAGTTTTTTTTAATTTTTTAGTTGATTTCCGTCAGTTTCTGACTGGCGATTTTCAAGTTAGAAGTTTCTGAAGGAACGAAGATGTTTAAATTAGGAGAACATTGACAAGAAAAACAAACCCAAACTGCCCTGCTTAGGGTCACAAATTTAATTAGTGAAGCGCGACAATGGCTTTTTTAAAAATTTTTTGATTAAGTTTTGAGTGCTTTTTCCCTTTAATTATTTTCTCTTATCCGGGTAAATTCTTCCGGAGGTTTTGACAGAGTAATACCGAACCAGATTACTCCAGAAAACCCCGATCGTGCCCAGAATGCCTTTTTCCTACTCTCCATATCAGCATAAAAATTTTTCACCCCTTGCGACAAAGTGGCCTGCGACAAGGTGGGCCTGCGACAAGGTAACCTGCGACAAAGTGGTCGCGACAAGGTGGTCGCGACAAGGTGGCCCGCGACAAGGAGGGCGTGTCCCGACCATTTATCTTGTTTCTCATTTTGCTTTCCGCGCATTTAACGTGTTTGAATAATTAGGCTTACTTTTTTAATTTTTTTCTTAATTAATTAAGTTTCTGATTTTTATTTTTTTTTGATTGACCTTAATTGACTTTACAAATTTTAGGTAAATTTACAAGCTATAATGTCAACATTACCAAAATTAGTGCCAAATTCATTATATTCATTTTCCAATCTCCACATTTCGTCGAATGCTCCTTTCTCTGCGCCGCCTGTTGAAAACAGCAATAAAAAACAAGAGACAGATCGTATTTTCTTTGGGGAAAGTTTCAACGGTTTTTAAATTTAATTTTATTAAAAATCAACGAATTTTTAGAAACGCAGCCTTATTTCTCAAACAACAATTCTCCAATTGGAAGTGTTAGTGACTTTAGCAATTTGATGAATCTTCGGTCTTTTCCACCTTTGTCTTCTGAATTGCCTCCGCCACTTTCTGCGCCACCTTTTCATTCTTGCACCAATGGGGGTGGTTTTGCTGGAATTCGTGGTGGAGGAAGTGCTGGTTGTAGTAGTGGAAATAGCGGAATGGTTCAGGGTGGTGGTACTGGAACTCGCTTCCGTTTTACTAATCGCCCAACCTCTCAGCCGGTCTATTTTTCTTTGAAAGTGTTTCTTGGTGGAATTCAGGCGTCGTTGACTACAAGTTTGTTTTTCTTTGTTTTATTTATTAATATGGGTACTCTGGGAGATTAACAAATTTTATGTCATTAAAAAGAGTTTCGGATGGCGTTGACGCCGAAATTAGACATCACTCAACGGGTGGGATACACATCTGAGTATTGCTTAAAGGAGAAGTCAAGCTCATCTTTGTGGTAACCCCCTCTCCCTTGAAATGGGGAAAAGGGACTAACTTGAGGAGAGAACCCCTCCCCCCTACGCTCTTGATGAACAAAGAAGCTCATTTGAGGATAAAATCACAGGGTTAAATATAAAAATGACTTAATTTTTCAATATTCCAAAGTGGCCTGTATTCTTGATTTTTACTACTTTCTAAATCGATTAAATTTAAAAAAGAAAAGCCCTATATGCATTTCATTTTATGCAATTTTCCTCAATCCTCGCTGATGTTTTTATTAACATTGAATATTTTTTTAGATGTTCTCCAACTTAACTTTGCCAAATTTGGTTCAAATTTTATTGACTGGCCGAAGAAGACTACAATTCAGGATCGTCCTCCAAATGGTTATTTCTTCTAATTTTTATTTAAAATTTAATGAATTAAAGGCTATGCATTTGTTGTCTTCGAAAATGAGCATTCCATCATTCACATGCTTCGACATTGCCAACAGTCAAACAACCGAATTTTCTTTCCTGTTTACACGTTGAATGGTTTAATGCATCCGGTTTAAAATTTTTAAAGATTTTTTAAAATCAAAAAAATTTGTTTCAAGGTTGAGATCAAGGTTTGGCAAATGAATGACACCACGTATGCTGCCCAGCCTGATTGGCGCAAATTACGTCGTTTTTCTGTTTTTGTTGGAGGAATTCCTAGAACTTGTACTGCAGGTTTGGTTTTAAATTTAATAATTTTGTAAAAATAACTTTTTTAAGCTACGCTCGCTTATGCAATTGAAGATGTTATTGGGCCTGTTGCTTACTGTGCAATTGAACTTGACCCGAATCATTTCTATCCTAAAGGGGCTGCCTGCGTAGTTTTCAGCACAAAAGAATCGTATATTAAGGCGATAGCTGCACACGAAGTTATTCTTTCATTTGGCTCTTTTGAACGAAAGGTTTTTATTTTTAAATTATTTATAGTAGGGCATAGAAAAGACAGGTAAAATTTTTGAGGAAATTTGTGACAAAAGTTGTTAGGAAATCCCAAAGGTGATTTTTTGTCTGTTAAAATCATTTACTTATCCAAATTTTTTCAGTCATCTTTCTAACTTTACTGAGGAGACCTTAACCAGGGGTGTCCGCATTGCGTTGATATTTGGTCTTGCGTTGCGTTTTTCACGATTGCCTCTTGTGTTCACCCCTGGCCTTAACCTGTAGTTCTGTGCTTCTGTCACCAAAAATATCTTTTGACATCCCGAATTCAGATATTTTTGGAGTATTTATATTCCTCTTCCCTTTCTTGGAATAATTTCTTTTTGATTTTTACAACTGCAATATTTTTTTTAAATTTTCAGGTCGAATTGAAAGCGTTTCTTGCATCAAATATGCCTTGTGAAAAGTGTGGAATTACTAATGGGACTCGTTTTTGCAATGAAATCATTTGCCTTGCTTATTACTGTGTCAATTGCTGGAAAATGGTTCATGTTCGTCCTTCGATGAGTAGCCACACCCCGTCAAAACGCCACGTTAAAGGAGGAGGAAGTGGAGAAAGTCCAACACAATCATAAATTTAAAATTGAGGTTTTTTTTGTTTTTGCCAACTATTACATATATTTTAATACTTTCATTTCTCTCTCTCTCTCCCTAATTTCAATACTACTAAAATCAAAAAATTTTTGAATTTAAAATGATTTTTATGTCCAAAAATGTTCCTGCCTTTCCAAAAAATATTTTTAATTTTTTCCGCTCTTTCTGCTCTCTTCTATCTCCAAACCAAACACTTGCCGCAAACATTTTATTTAAAATATTCTCTATTTTGCTATTATTTTTAAATTAATTTGCCGATTTATTTTGAAATTTTACAGTTTATTTGTTATTAAAAATAAATATTGAATTGATTAAATATAGATTTTTTTAATTTTATAAATGATCTTTTAACGACACCGCTGTTTTTAGTGAGGAAAACTTCTTAATCTAAGTTTCAGCGTCAATTTTAAATTATTTTTGCCCGTGATAATTTCATGATTTAAGAATGAGGTGTGCTGCTAAAAAATGACTTCATGAATATAGAAATGTATTTTCAAAATGAGTTGTTTTTTGAGGACCCCCCCTCCCTAATCGGATACCGAGAATCAGCCAAACCTACTCCAAACGGTGAGCAGTAGACTGAGCGCTACCATATCTATTCGATATTTTTAAATATTTTTGGATTTATTTCGATTTTGGATTCTTTAGTCTCTAAACAGCTCTGGACAGAATTGAGGTTTTAAAACAAAATTGTATGTATGTAAAAAATATACACGATTAAAGAATCTTTTGTAAAATTCAAATTTAGAAAAAATTAAAATCTTTTTATCAAATTTATTTTAACAAATTTCCTCTATTTATCCAACAATAATACTTCCTTTTTTATATTTACAAGAGCTAAGTTTACATTCGTCCTGAGGAAGGCATTGACCCTCTGGTTTCATTTGAGCTGATCCAGAAGTTCCATTATATTCTTGACAGCCAAAAGATATTGTTGGGGGAGTTGGGTCTATGTGGATATTATTTATTTCCATTGTATCTCCATAATTGTAATTTAATGCTGGAAAGAAACAAAATTTAAATTGAAAATTAATTTTATTTTTTCAATAAGTATTTCTAAGTTAAAGATTTTTTGGGTTTTCTTTTCATCTTTCCCTTGGCAAATTTCATTCATCTGACCTTCTAAACTAAAACCTAAGATCCCTAAAAACATAAAATTGTGTTAAATATTATAGTGAGGGTAATTATTCGAGTGAAGATAATAACCTTCACTCGAATAATTACCCTCACGTTTCAAATTTTGCTGGAGGGAGGGGGAAGGTAATTAATGCAGTATATACGTTAATCTACTTAAATAATAATATCTAAGACTACCGTATTTTCTCGATTAATTTCCAAGGGCAATTATTGTTTCAACCCATCCGTGGTATGGGGAATTACTCGAGTGTAGGGAATTAATCGAGAAAATACTAGGGTTAATTACCCCATTATTTAATTAAAATTATTCACTTACAAATTAATGATAGACCAGGCCCTTTAAATTTAGAATTTGCCATTTTAATACTTCGAGGGTGTTGACTGCATAATTCCCCACAAGAGCGATAAACTTTGCTGAAATTTTGAGCACAGAAATTTTGAATAATTGTTGTGCCTGCCCCAGCTTGGGTAAAAACCTTTAAGAATATTTTTTTAGATTTTATAAAAAATTCTACTTTATCAACAGCATTCAGTACCGCTCCCCCAATTACTTGATATAATTTAGGGGTACCGTCCAAACTATTTCCAAAGTCAACGGCATGGTAGCAAGTCCTTTTAAAGCTGAAATTAAAAATGTAAAAAAATTAAATCTATCTAATAAAATTCATTTATAGTTTGTTTCAGCTAACTTAATGCCCAAAAGGAAATATAGTTTCCATGGGTGGTTTTTAGTACTCTAAAGCAGAAAATTACTAAAGAAGGCAAGCCCTATTCAATAGCAAAGTCCTATAAGGATTATTCACCTAGAGAATTTAAATCGCTTAGGCGGGGGTTAAACGATCTAAAAGGATAAAAGAGAGCATTAGTGGTAGAGCTTCTGTATATGGTGAGCGAAATAACCACAAGGAGGTCGCAGATTCGAATCCTCCTCGGTGGCTAAACTTTTGTTAAACTCTGTCCAATTAACAAGGTATCCCTTTTTGCTACACCAATTTATTACTTGACCGTCAAAACCATTTTTAATTTTTTGTTTATTAAAAAAACTCACAAAACATTAGTTAATGTACACCTTCCTTTACACCAAACCCCCTTTGCCGGGACATCAATAATTAAATTACTTATAGAACCTCCATCCTCTATTTCAATAATATTCTTTCCCTTTACAGAACCTTTAATATCACAACTTGTATACATACTCGGGTCTGCAGTAATTAAGGCATTTTTAAAGTCTGTATGGCCCGTTATTGGTCTGAAAATATAATTTAAATAATTTAAAAAGGATATTTACTAAATAAATTTCTGCAAAAATTAATTTTAAGCAACTAATCTTTTTTGTATTTAATTTATTTTTAGAAATATATATTTCTGCAATTTTACATATATATTTTTTTGTAAATAATAAAATATTATATTTATTTATTTTATTGATTTAAAAAAATATTTTTTATTTAAATTTAACAGAAAATTTCCAAAAATTTTTTTGGAAATTTATCAGAAATTTAGAGTTTTACTAACTCCTAATTACTATTTGTTAATTTAATTTTAAACGTATTTCCCCTGTTTTCTAGTTAATATTAACAAATTAAAGAGAGCTGAATTTTTTTTTGTCAAGAAAGGTTTATTCCGAAAATGTTTTTATTTAACCTTTAAATATTTTCTTCAATTTTCTGACTATTTTTGAATCAAGAATTTTGAAATTTACAGTATTTACTCAAATCTTTAGACCGGTTAATTACATATTTGTTTCAACCTCTGGTTGGCGGGGAGGATATTTAATAGGAGGGGGGGGGTAATTATTTAAATTTGATTAATTCAAGTGATTATGTATTTGAATAAATTTTTTAGCTCCTCAATTAATCCAGAAATCTTTAGGGAACAGGCAGTTTTCACTACAAAACAGCCTTTTACTTAAATAATTTTTAAAATTAACTCCAATTAAAACTCTAATTTAATTTTTAGATTATTAAAAAATTAATTTAAATAAATTTATACATTGGTACTTTAATTGGAGGTGTTGAAGTGTCTTTAATAGAAGGAAAAGGGCAAAATTGAGTTAAATTGGAATTAAATAAATTAAATAAATAAAATAATATTTTTGGGGAAATTAATAAAAATTTGAAGAAAAATGGGAAAAAATATTTAATTTTAATAATTAACATTTTTTTGTGAATAATATAATAATTTTTGAGAGAGAAAATAATTTTTTTTATTTTTTATTAATTAAATTATAAAGAGTAAAAACTATAAAATATTATAATTATTTTCCCTTTTTTATAAAATAATGAGAAATATAAAAAAATTATTAAAAAAAGTATACAATTCTTTATTGTTTGTGTCAACGTGGTTCTACTAGTATAGCTAGAAAAAATTTTTTTTTAATATTTTTGGCTATTAAAATAAATAATTTTAAATTTTTTGGTACAATTTAATACTTTTAAATTAAAATTAACCAAACTAGGGAGTAAAATTATTAATAATCTTTTTTTATTAAAATATTGTTTATTTAAAAAGTTGATCACAAATATAACAAA
Source organism: Meloidogyne enterolobii (assembly GCA_963681835.1). Lineage (NCBI taxonomy): Eukaryota > Metazoa > Nematoda > Chromadorea > Rhabditida > Meloidogynidae > Meloidogyne > Meloidogyne enterolobii. The sequence goes on from CAVMJV010000054.1 coordinate 1,444,409, forward strand.
AATATTTGGGCATCCTGCCAACCAGAGATAGGTCGGAACAGTCAGAGGTATCGGAAATTGGAAGAGCTAGAAATCGGAACTGATTCAAAAGTCGGAAGTCGGAATTTCGACCCGCCTCTGCTGCCAACCAGACTCCCGAAAACTGGCTTCTTTCGAATGTTTCTACTAAATTTAGATAACGAAAAAAAAACCTTTTCTTCGTCCTCTGCTTTTATAAAAATGCAATTTTATTTTGCGGATTTTTCCCGAAATGATTAGAAAAATAGGAGTAAGTACAGGAGAAATTTTATCAGATAACTTGAACTGTCAAAGCACTAATTGTAAGTAACGGAGGTTTTTCGTAATGGAAAACGTTAAAAAAAGTGAGAGAAATATTATAATTACAATCGAATCTTTCTGATATATCATCCCTCCAATGTCACTTTCCTTCATATGTTCAGAGGGTTTCTAAATTTAGGTTCTAAAGGGGTGATCTATTAGAAAGATCAGATTTATTCATTTAACAATAATACTTCCTTTTTTGTATTTACACGATCTTAGTCTGCATTCATTTTGAGGCAAACATTGACCTTCAGGCTTCAAAGTTGACCTTCCTCTTGTCCCGTTATATTCTTGACAACCAAAAAATATTCTTGGATAAGTTAATTGGATATTATTTATATACATTGTATCTCCATAATTGTAATTTAATGCTGAAAAAAATTTTTTTAAAGAAATTAGGGAAATTTTCAACAATTTTCTGCATTTCTTTTTATTTCCCACATTTTTGTTATGTAGCGTCAATTAAGTAAGCGCAGGCCGGATAGTCGGGGTTATTAGTTCCCAACCATCCGCCTGGTATTCGGAGCGCCGTTAGAGAGGGTGGGGGAGACAAGAGGACGAGAATCAAGTCGGGGGAGGCGCAGGGGATTTAATTAATTAATTTAATTGAAATAGAATAGATTTACTAAAACATTTATCTTATATTTCAAATATACAGATTAAATGAGTTTTTGGTTCAGCATAAATATTGGAATAATGGAAATAGTAATATAACAGGGACTAGGATAACATTGGGACATAGACACTTTATAGGACCGAACACATCTGAACTCAAAACTGTCATTTGTTGTTTAATCCTTTGGTTAAATAGTGGGGAAAGTGGGAGGAGGAATTGGAAAATACAAATTGAATGTTTGGGAAAGTTGGGAAGTAATAATTGTGGTAATGTTGGGAAAAGGGATAAAAGGTTGTTTACATTATTGGGAATGTTCGGGAAGGATAAGGGAGTAATGGGAACGGAAATTAATAAATGTAAAAATTGAAGATAGGAGGGGAAGATAGGTGATGGGAAAGGAAAGAATTAAATTACAATTAATAAGGTGAAGATGGGATGGGAAAGAATAGGTGTAATAAATATAAATTAAATGTGAAATAAAGTCGGGGTCGGGACTTGGATAAATTTATAAGTATCGAGTCTCGAGTCCGGGGCTTACATCTCCCTACCGCCAATAAGCGCGACCCTGCGCTTACGTGCGTGGTGTGGTTGGATTTTTGGGTGAGAATATGGGGAAAAGGGGGGATAGGAAGGGGTGAGGGGGATGGGAAAGAGAACGGGAGGTTTACAAATGGTGACTCAAACTTAATTGGTCCCCGTTTGTGTAAAGTTTAGGACATAGCGCATTACTCGATCAAATGGTTACCAATTTTTTTTTGGGCCATCTGAAGGACCTTACTCACAGGGGTTGGGTGAGGGTTAATTAGTGGTTGTGGAGGAGGGTTGAATGGGGGAGAGTGTTGAAGTGGGGGAGGGTAGAAGGGGGGATAGTGTAGAAGGGGAGAAGTTGGTAGAAGATAAGGGTTGAAGGGGGAAGAGGTTTGAAAAGTTGTTATAGTTTTTAGTCTCTAACTACTTTTCATTTAATTAATTTTAGTTTTTGTTTAAGTAAAGGGAATTGGGTTCCTCATGATTTACTTTTGTGGAAGTGATTCGTGAGGTTTTGTAGTGAATGGTTATTAATCGGATGTTGAACATGGTTTTAAGCTGTTTTCCTTTGTAATGATAGACTCGATACTTAAATATAAGGGGAGCGAAAAGGAAAATTAGAACCAATTAAATATAAAATATAGATGAAGGGAAGGAAAAGAAAAATCCGGAATTAAATATTTTGAGGTGGAAATAACTATAGGGGGAAAGGAAAAAAAAATTTGAAAATTACAAATTTGGAAGAAAAGAAAATATGATTGAATTTGTTTTTGTTCATCCGGTTTCATTCTTCGGTCAAAATCATTTTGTGTTAGAGCAATTTCGAGTTCAGCTTGAATTTGTAAGCAGTTGTGTGTTCAGGGAAGCATATTGTGTTGAGAAAGCAATGGCATATTGTCGTTGAGAAGGGATTGAGAAAGGCATGTTCTGTTGAGGAGGCATATTGTGTTGAGTAAGCATATTGTGTTGGGAATGGATTCGAGTTCAGACTGAATTTTGTATAATTAGTTTTGGAGTGAGGGGTTATTTTATTATTAGAATAATTAACTTATAACATGTTGATTGAACTTAGTGAAATACCTCAAGGATTTCAACTTAGTGCATGGGAATTGATAAGGGAATTAGGAGATTGATTGTGTATCCAAAATTATTGAAAAGTTGTCCTAGGGATCTTTAATAATTTAAAGAATTTTTTTTTAGTTACCGAAATAAATTTGAAAGGGGTTTTTTTAGGATTGAAGGGGGTTGAAAGTGGGGTTTAATGGCAGTTCTAATTTCTTTGGGATGGTAATTTCATATTGCTTCCCTAAAGGCTTTTTATGGAATATAACTGGTCCTTGAGGTTTTTTTTTTAAATTGGATTAAAGGAGTTTGGGATTTCCTAAGTAGTTTTTAAATAGTTTTTGCCCAGGGATAGGTAAGTCAGTTTTAGATTCCCTCAAGGCCTTTTATGGTATATAACTGGTCCTTGAGGTTTTTGGACTAAATGGGATTGGCATCTCTAAGTGTTAACTGATGATGGGATTGAGGGAAAATTCTTTCGAAATTCTTTTCCTCAAGGTCTTTTACATAATAACAGGTCTGAGAGGTTTCCTTAAAATTGGATTAAGGGGATGGGATTTTTAAGTTTCATTGAATGATGGAGCTAATTATCAATTCTAACTTCCCAGGGGTAAATAAGGATATTTTCCCTCAAGGCCTTTTATGTGATAACATTATGGTCCTTGAGGTTTTGTTACAGTTAATTAGGAGAGGAAAAAGGTATGGGATTTGTTTTGGTAAACTTATCACGTCCATGTTCTTTAAGAATAAGTTGAGTTGCTTGAGTTCATGGTTTTCTAATGACATGTGGAGGAGTCAATGTAATAGTTGGATTAATTATTGTTGAATTTGTAGTTAATAATTGGAGTAGAAAATATAATATTAAGATTAATTTGAGAAATGCGCGTAAAAAATAGAAGTGAGAGAACGGGGGAGGGGTCAATTAGTGGGGATGGAGGAGGGTTGAAGGGGGAAGTAGTGTAGAGGGGGGATAGTGTAGAAGGGGGGATAGTGTAGAAGGGGGATGGTGTAGGAGTTAAAGGGGGGAAGAGTGTTGGAAGGATTCTTAGAGAATTTATGGGAAGATTTGGAGGTTGTGTTTTACTCATTCTAGATTAGATTAATTCATATTTAATAATAAATTAATTCTAATGGATTTCTTTACAATTGGGTTCAAAAATTGTTTGTCTGACTTGGGTTGTTTAAAAATTTAGTAGTGAGGAGTGGGGGTTTTGAAATGTCCAAATTATTAATTCTCAGTTAGATTAATTATATAAATTTAATTATAAATTAATTCTAATGGATTTCTTTACAACTGGATTAAAATTTATTGGTTTTTCTGATATGGGAGTTTTGGGAAGGGGGGTTAATTGTTTCCTAATTAGCTTAATTATGATTAATTTCAAATTAATTATAATGGATTTCTTTACTTGAAGAGAGGGGGAGAGATTGTAAGGATAAGCGCTTGGAATAAAATGTAAAAAATTTAAGTCGGAAAAAGGAGGGAAAAATATTTCAAAAATATTCATCGATTAAAAATTTCCCAGGATAGTTGATAGATTATATTAAAGGATTTTATTAAAGGATTTATGTATTTTGTCATTGGAAAAAATTAAAACGGAAAAAATTGGATTATTATCGGAAACTGGAAAAAATTTTAAAAATTTTAAAAATAGGGAAGAATTGTGTTCTCGTTGGAAAAAATTTAAAATATTGAATTCTCATTGGAAAAACCTTTTTTAATGGAAAAATGTAAAAATCGGAAAAAATGATCTCATTGGAAAAAAAACTTTTTTTTAATGGAAAAAATGTAAAAATCGGAAAAAATGATTCTCATTGGAAAAAACTTTTTTTTAATGGAAAAAATGTAAAAATCGGAAAAAATGATTCTCATTGGAAAAAATTGTAAAAATTGATCTCATTGGAAAATTTGTAAAAATAGGAAAAAATGGATTCTCATTTGAAAAAAATTTAAAACTTGGAAAAAATTTATTGTCATTGGGAAAATTTACTGGGATTTCTTTGAAAATGAGGGAAGTGAAAATGAAAACGGTTAGATTTTAATCTCTCCCTTTTTCTCTCTCTCCTTTTTTAATTCAGAAACTTAATTCTGATTAAAAAATTTTTTAATTTGATTATGGAAGGAATTGTCAAAAATAAGGGGTTACAGTAAAAGAAGGAGGGGAGAAGTGTGGGAGGGATGTGGCTATATTCAAAAATATATTTTTAATTCAGAAACTTAATTCTGATTAAAAAAGATTTTTGATGGTGGGGGGGGGGGGGGGGGGGAGTGGTAAAAATTGCTAAATAATGTTTGTAATTAAATTTATAATTATTTAAATTTATATTATATAATCTAAAAATATTTACAAGTACAAAGGAATGGGAAGGTGTAGGGGATAGATAGGAAAAAAGAAGCGAAGCTTTTCACTTCCTTCTTTTTATTTAAAAATGCTATGACGGGAAGAAATGTAAGATCGATTGGGGTTGGGAAAGTAAAAAGGGAGCTGCTAATCTTATGGCAAAAGCGACGGGATAAGCGTTACTTTTTGCCGTAAAAAAATGGAAGTGGGAGGGAATGGAATGGAAATAAAAATGGGAATGGGAGCGGGGATAATTTTTAATTTAAATTAAATTAATTCAAAATTAAATATTGAGAAGAGATTGAGGGAAGAAAGAGGAGGGAGAACCTTACTTAAAAAATATAGGGAGAAACTGGAGTGACTAAGACCTAGAGGGAAAACATTAAAAAATTATAGGGGAAGGGCGGGGGTGACCAATACCTAGAGGGCATTTGAACCATCCGGTGCTACCAGTAAGCGCAGGCCGGATAGTCGGGGTTATTAGTTCCCAACCATCCGCCTGGTATTCGGAGCGCCGTTAGAGAGGGTGGGGGAGACAAGAGGACGAGAATCAAGTCGGGGGAGGCGCAGGGGATTTAATTAATTAATTTAATTGAAATAGAATAGATTTACTAAAACATTTATCTTATATTTCAAATATACAGATTAAATGAGTTTTTGGTTCAGCATAAATATTGGAATAATGGAAATAGTAATATAACAGGGACTAGGATAACATTGGGACATAGACACTTTATAGGACCGAACACATCTGAACTCAAAACTGTCATTTGTTGTTTAATCCTTTGGTTAAATAGTGGGGAAAGTGGGAGGAGGAATTGGAAAATACAAATTGAATGTTTGGGAAAGTTGGGAAGTAATAATTGTGGTAATGTTGGGAAAAGGGATAAAAGGTTGTTTACATTATTGGGAATGTTCGGGAAGGATAAGGGAGTAATGGGAACGGAAATTAATAAATGTAAAAATTGAAGATAGGAGGGGAAGATAGGTGATGGGAAAGGAAAGAATTAAATTACAATTAATAAGGTGAAGATGGGATGGGAAAGAATAGGTGTAATAAATATAAATTAAATGTGAAATAAAGTCGGGGTCGGGACTTGGATAAATTTATAAGTATCGAGTCTCGAGTCCGGGGCTTACAATTAAAAATTACATATCCAAATTAATTTCCGAAAAAAATTCGGATATCTACTCATCGCCTCTCCAAATAACAATTTATATTTTTGTGATAAATAAATTTTTTTCCTTTTTTTGATTTTAAAATAGGGATTTGCTAAAATTGGGACCTCTTCCCATTTTGTATTTCGATTGAAAATTTATTGTGATCCCAAGTAAGGTTGAGAAATATAAGCCCATTGAAAAATATAGGCCCAGGCTGCATATTTTTAGGAAACAATGTGAATGTCGGCCTTATAATTTTGTCGGCCAAGAAGCCCGATCCATTTTGCTGTCGCTGGCGAAAATTTGCAGTCGAAACAATACTTCAAAAATTATCGGAATTTGGAAATTTTATAAAAATTTCGGAAATCGGAAGTCAGAAATCGGAATTATGATCGAACTTTGCCTTTAGGGGGTATTCTATAGTGACTATTTAAATTATCCACTTACAAATTAATGATAGACCCGGCCCTTTAAATTTACAATTTGCCATTTTAATACTTCGAGGGTGTTGACTGCATAATTCCCCACAAGAGCGATAAACTTTGCTGAAATTTTGAGCACAGAAATTTTGAATAATTGTTGTGCCTGCCCCAGCTTGGGTAAAAACCTTTAAAAATATTTCTTTAGATTTTATAAAAAATTCTACTTTATCAACAGCATTCAATACCGCTCCCCCAATTACTTGATATAATTTAGGGGTACCGTCCAAACTATTTCCAAAGTCAACGGCATGGTAACAAGTCCTTTTAAAGCTGAAATTTAAAAATATATTATTTCAAAATTCCTAAATAAAAAATCACTAGACAGCTTAGTACCCGAAGCGAATGAAATCCAATTTGCTGTTGGGTTCCTTATAAAATCCGAAGAGAGAAGGAACTTCTTTTTTAACTAAAATTTCCATCTCTGATTATAAATTTTTTAAATAAAATTCTATTATATGTACATAAATCCATTCCCCCAATTATTAAAATAATTAAAAGTCAACAAATTATATTAAAAAAGAAATTAGAATATTTTAAAATATTTTTATCTATCCTCTAATTAAAAAACTCACAAAACATTAGTTAATGTACACCTTCCTTTACACCAAATCCCCTTTGCCGGGACATCAATAATTAAATTACTTATAGAACCTCCATCCTCTATTTCAATAATATTCTTTCCCTTAACAGAACCTTTAATATCACAACTTGTATACATACTCGGGTCTGCAGTAATTAAGGCATTTTTAAAGTCTGTATGGCCCGTTATTGGTCTGAAAAAATAAATTTAAATAATTATAAACGTTGAAAATTACTGAAAATAAAAGTTAATTTATGACGTAAATTTTATTTTTTTTCTAATTTAACATTATTTTTTTTCACAATTTTTAATGAAAAAAATTTTAGCTATAAATTCAACGTTCCTTATGTAAATAAAAAAATAAATATAGATTTTATTTTTGCAAAAATATTTAATTTTTAAATTTGTGTATTTTTATTAATAAATTTTAAAAATTTAAAAACTCTAATAATTATTTCTTAATTTTTATTTAATCAAAAAAATTTTTTTAATTACAAAGTTACAAAAAATATTTTTCGAAAAAATTTTAAAAATAAAAAATATTTTCCATTAAAATATTTTTTATTTATTGGATAGCCGTAACGAGATAATAAAAAAATCTGAACTTCCCTAAATTCTCTGCTTTAATCTCAATTGAAGGAATATTAAAATCTAACAACGTTTTACAATTTTTTTTAAAAAACTAAATTAAAAATTAAAAGGTAATTATTTTTCTATCGAGTAAGTATTTCACTCAAATTTTAATACAAATTTAAAAAATTTTTCGTGAAAATAAATTTACGCTCCAACAAAATTCTTTTGAAGGGAAAAGAGGCGCGTATTGTGAATATGAATCCCTGTTTAAAATAAAGTTTCTTATCCGCTGACAAGGAATGTATGCGCAAGCAAGGTTTCGGGCAGACAAAGTTCCAGCAATTAAAAAAATTAATTAAAAAAAATACATTGGTTTTTTGATTGGAGGTGTTGAGGTGTCTTTTGGAGAAGGAAAAGGGCAAAATTGAGTTAAATTAGAATTAAATAAATTAAATAATAATATAAATATTTTAAATTTTAAAATTAAATAATTAATTAAAGAAAAAATAAAAATTAAATTATTTAATAAATTATAGAAGAAATATTTAAATTGAAATGATGACATTTTTATTTAATATTTTTGAGGGTTTCGAGGTATTTTGGAAGGTATTTGGAGGTTAATTGGAAGGTATTTGAGCTTCTTACATTTTTTAGAATTTTTGGGAGTTTTTAAATTTTTATTAGGGTTATTTTAGATATTTTTATTAATTTTCTATTTTTTTGGATTAGAAAAAAATATTTTTTTTTAAAAATTAATTTTAAATTATTCTCTCAATTAATTTTTTAAATTAAAAAATGTGTGGGAATTAATTTAAAAATAAATTTTATTTTTTGCAAAAATTTAAATATGAACCAAAAAATTTTATATACAAGAATGATGTTTGATAAAAAAATAAAAAAAGGCAAACATTTAAAAGAATTATTAGAAAAAAATATTTAATCTAAAAATATTTTTGGTGCAATCAGCACTTAAATGTGGTTTTTAGACTTTCGAAGAAAATTTTTTTGATGATTTTTGATGTTTAATTGTTTGTTTGACAGAATTCTTTGGTTAAAAACAATCAGAAAATTTTTGAAGGTTTTTTGTTTCGTTAAAGTTTGAAACCAAAAACTAAAAGTAATAAACCTATTTAAAGTCGAATTTATTTTTAACACTTTTTAGGAGCAAACATGTAAAGTAATTGAGAGGACAGTAAGCTTTGTAGAGGTATACCCTTAGGGATTATTTTGTTTATTACCCAGACTTTTGAGGATATTGAAAATAATTTTTTCTTAAAAATATTTTTTTATTAAATATTAAAAATTAAACTTAAAAATAAGCTAATTTAAAAACACGCCAAAATTCAGTCAATTTAAAAATTATAACAATTAATCTGTTCCTGCCAAATTTAATTTTTAGGCCATAACTTTACCTCTTTCAATTTAGTTTTGGCATAAATTACCAAAAATCATTTTTGGCGTTTGGTGGGATAATCAACTTAAACCGAAAATCTTTCATAACACTCAAAGAAGCATTATCAACTTTATGTGTTTAAAACCCGTTAAAAATTGATAAAAAATTAATTTTAAAAAATATTTTTCTCTCAAAATTTATTTATTTAGTTGTTTATTTTGAACATAATATAAATAATAAAGCCAATAAAAAGCATTCCAAATAGTAAAAGTTAAAGGAAATAGCCAACGAGATAATCTATCTATTGCCAAACCCTTGCGTGAATATAAAAAGCCTTGACGTAGAAAATGATTTGTTATCTAAAAAATAAAATTTTTTTTTGAAATTTTTTAAATTAAAAAAGTTTTTAATAAAATATAAATTATTTTTAAGTTTAAAATTCTAAAATTTATTTTTCTGATAAAAAAATCCCTCAAAGATTATTAATACTTAAAATTATTTTTAATAAAAATTTTAAGAGTAGAGATGTGATGGATCGAAAATAATTTCACAACACAAGACTAAGACTTCTCCCTGATTCTTTGCTGAAACCGATGCCGAATCATAGCTTAAGATCCCTTAAGACCGAAAAAAAGACCGAAAAATCAAATCGTGTTGATTTCATTATTCTAAAATCCCAATATGTCGGTCAATCCCCAATTTAAATAAAATTAAATACGAATTACCAAAGGATTTGTTTCTATTTTTCCATAATTCTTTGAACAATTTTCTTTTTCCTTTTTAAATTTATTTACAGAAGATGGCCGATAAAATTGTCTAAAATGTGCTGCTCGCTAAAAAAATATTTTTTTTTAATTTTTTAAATTTAAATTCCAATTCCTTTTTACCATTTTATTTCCATTATTTTTAATTTCCCTCTCATTTTTCTTTAAAAGTTTCCTTTCATTATTTTTATTATTAATTAAATTATTTTCTTTTGTTGGGGAATCTGTTGTTGGTAACCAAATATTTGGATTTATTTCTCCAATTGTTGCTGCAGAAGACCATTTGACGCCCTCAAAACTTTCGTCTATCTAAAAATTAATTTAAAAAATAATTATTAAACATAGACGATAATATAATTAAATAGGGCCCATTTTGGATATAAGAGCATCAATGATTCACCCTTGAGGCATCAATATTCCATCCCCTTGGGAGTTATATACAACGAGATTCGATTAAAATCTTCTGACACCGTTTATACCGATAATGGAATTAATACTTTTATAAAAAAGGGAAGTTCCAACCCAAAGGTTTCCTAGTAAAATCACATTGGATCCAAACAAATCAAATGGTTTTCTAAAACAGGACTTTAACAGATTTTAAGACCAAATTTGCTTGATTTAATTTCAAAAAATAATTACAGAAGCATCTATGGAAGGAAGAAGACTTAATGTATCAGCTCTAGATTTCAAGCTTTCCTTCTCTCCCTTTTCATTTTTTTCGCCAAAAGCTTTGTTTTTAGAGAACAAAACTGCCGTTTGAGCATTTAATGATGAATCTAAATTTAAATATATATTAAATGAAATCGCTGACAAATCCCTAACCCGTTGGATTATAACAGATAGGATATATTAGAGAGGAGGTAAAATAACGATAAATCGGGAATTTTGATGGGATAAGTAAAAGATTTTAATTTCGAGAAATAATCACTTTTAACACAGTCAAACCTAGATTTTAGGTACCCACAAAATTGGGTATCGTTAGTGTGTAAAAATACTTTTTTTTAAATTTGGGGAGTGCATTTTAAAAGAAAAATAAAAACTTTTCTTTGCATAATAAGTTGCATAACGTTCAAACTTTTCTGCATGTCGCATATATGAATTTACCTTAAAAAATAATTTTAAAAAGGAATTTTTTTCAATAAAAACAACTAACAGCAGCAAATTCCAAAAGGCTCAAAAAGACAAAAAATAAACAGGCTAAATTAATAATATTTTAATTTATTTTAATTAATTAATTACCTCCAAACCAAAAATCGATGGCTTTAGCATATGCTACTTGAGGAAGGCCAAAACGGAGGCCATTCCCCTATAAAAATTTTTTTGAAAAAATATTAACTGAAAAATTATTAATTTTAGAAATTTTTTGTTACAAAAATTAAAAAATGCCCTGAGGCAATTTAATTTAAAACTAGCAAATATCCCCTATTTTTCTTTAAAAATAGTTAAGTTTCTAATTAAGAAAAATTATTTTTTTCGAGTTTCTGATTAAAAAATTAATTTTTCTACCAAAGTAGACAATGAAAGTAGAGTGGTAAATGAAAGAGTAACACGTGCCGGAACAGCTCTAAATAAATAGAAAAGTTTTTTTTATTTTAAAAAATTGCCTTCTGTCAATCCAAAAGGAGACCTTTAAACAAAATAAATATTTATCTAAATTTAAATAATTACCCAAGAAATAATAACAATAAGACCAGTAGGTATATATGACTGTACAACATGATAACCAATTTGTCTATTTAAATGAATTATTGCTTCCAAACAACTAAATTCATCTAAATATTTTTATTATTTTTAATAAAAAAAATATTTTTTTTACAATCTAGGGCCAAGAATTTTTTTAAATATTTATTTTTTAAGTAGTAATAAATTTAAAAATTCATAAAAATTAAAAGATTTAGAGCAGTCGGATCTCATTTTTAAATATCTCCTTGAATAAGAAAATTTAATAATTAGAAGTATTTATATAGAGAGTAGCTTAAAGTGAAGTTTCTTCAATTAAAAAATACAAGTTGAAATAAAATACTTAAAATACTCCCTAAAATTGGAAAGCATTTAGAATCCTTGCAGAGGTCGATCGAAAATGACGAAAATGCCGGAAATAGGAACTGTCGTAAATCGGCAGGAAAAAAACGTCGGAACTCGGAATTCCGATCGACCTCTGTTAGGCAGTACCTTCCAATGTTTAATCAACTTAAAAATAATGTCAAATATCTAAAATCCCCCAAGATATCGAGTACTTAAATTTAATTTTAATTAAAAACCTCTTTTAAAAGAGTATTCCATAATAGCATAATTATATATTCCATTACAATATTCATTACTTAAATTGGAAATTCTAAATTCGGGTAATTGAATGTTTGGATTATATCGAGTAGAATTTCCAATAAACCAACGAACTTTTAATTGTTTTTCGATATAAGCATCTTTTTTTAAAAATTAATTTAAAAATATTTATATTTAAAAATACAAACAGCTTAAAAATTGAATAGAACATCTTTGACTATCCATTGGATATAATGACTACAAAATTAATTAATTTTAATATTTTTTGATTATTTTGTAAGAGGAATGTGATTTTGTGAGATTTAATAATTAAATTTCAAATCCAAATTTAATAAAGATTTAATTTTTAGTCAGTAGAATCATATTAATATAAATAATTATGGAAAATAATTAAATAATAAAAGGGCCGGCCTTTTAAATTAATTGCCTCAGGGCATTTTTAAATAATTTTTTATTTCGAGTCTTTAGCCCATTCTAACAATAATTAGAAATTAAATTAAATAAATAAACTAACCAAATCTAAATTGCATGCAACCCCCAAAGTAATCCTTTTTTTTAAATTATTTTTTTAATTAAAAAATTTATTTTTAACTACCTAGTAGAATAAGCAACTTCACCCGTTTGGTCAACAAATAAATTAAAATTGGGGGCTATAACATCATGAAAACGGGATATTCTAGCATTTGCAAAATACAAATCTGGTAACCTTTAATTCAATTATATTTTCTTAATTGTAAATAACTTTTTTTGTCAGTTATTTGTCTTGGGGAATAAATTTTTCCCGCTAATTTCTAATTAAGTTCGTGTATTTGTTTTTAAGGATTCGTCAAGACCTTTGCGATTGCTTGTATTATTATCTTCCCTTAATTTTAAAAATTTAACAAAGGTTTAGCCACCGGGAAAGACCTGAACCCGAGAGCTTCTGAAATGCTTGTTAGGCTTTCACCTAAATATTTATGTTTAATCTATCACGATTTATGTGTTCTTTCCTTTTATCCTTATTTATTGTTGGTTCCCATTTGAACGTTTAAATGCTGCTAGATAAATCAAACTCATTGTTTTAAAATAATTTTTTAATTTAAATTAGAAACCAACCAAATATATTTTCGTATATTTGGATCATTTAAAAGTAAATAATCATTAGAAGAATGATTTAAAGAATAATCTTTCCAACTCAAATATAAATATAAATCAACATCAAAACTCTAAAGAATTTTAATTAATTTAATTAATTAAAAATGACCATATCAGCAGCTCTAAAATTCCCCAAAGATTCAATATATATTCCTGCCAAAACTTGTAATGGTTGTCCATTTACTGAAGGAGGCATTTTTGGATTACGTTGAAGACGTTCACGTAAACCAAAATTGTTACGGGCTTTGACAAAGCTTTAAATAAATGAATTATTATCTTAAATTTGTACCAATTAATTGGATTTTTGGTTTTAAAAAATTAATGGGATATATCAACCTCTAAGGTATATAATAGGGATGGGCCGGGTTACCCGAAACCTGAAACCCGGACTTTTTTTCGACCCGAAACTCGATCCGAAGGAAATTTCGAAAACCCGATCCGAAACTCGACCCAACTTTTTTCTCAACCCGGCCCACCCCTGGTCAGGGGTGGGCGCATTGCGTTTTGCGTTATTTGCGTTAAATTTTGGCCTTTTTTTGCGTTTTGCGTTTTGCGTTAATTTCGATGAAATTAACAATGAAATTAACGCAAAAAATATACACAATCTGAGGACAAAATTGGAGAAATTTGGCTTCTTGGCCTTCCAAAATTTTGAAAATTTTCGCCTGCGGCGCTAAAAAAGAAGAAATCTGGCTGCTTGGATTACCAAAATTCCCAAAATTTTCGCCTGCGGCGCTAAAAAAGTAAGTAGGATCAAGTAGAACTAAGGGAAAGATCAGTTGATCTGAAGGGATAGAAGATAGCCCTTTATTGATAGCCCTTTATTCTACTGATAGCCCTTTATAACTACTGATAGCTTTTTATTCTCCGCTATCTCTCCAACTCACTCGACATCTGGGGCAATCCCATAGTATCTTTTTAAATCTTCTTAACCCCTCCAAATTACATGATAATCTCTGTAATCCCACGCTACTTCGGTAAACCCCCTTGAGACCTCTAAATCCTCTGATATCCTTCATAATCCCTTGTATCACCGATATCTCTCCAGATCATTACCCATCCAAATTAAAGTAGCACAAAATCGAGTAGGACTCGCTGACTTATAGTAATACTTCAATTTTTAACTGAAAAATGGCTAATACTTAATTTCAAAAATTTTTTTCCCAATTTTGCGTTCTTGCGTTTTGCGTTATTTGCGTTAAATTTTGGCCTTGCGTTGCGTTTTGCGTCTTGCGTTTTTTGAGATTGTCCTTGCGCCCACCCCTGCCCCTGGTATATAATACATGAAATGAAAGGCAATTATTTTACAATTATTTATTATCCCAATCAAGATACCATTTATCATTAGCAAAACCTCCAAATAAATAAATAATTAAAATAATTTCTAAAATAGATAGCATTTCTATTTAATTTAAAAATTCTAAAATAAAACATTAAATAATTTTAAAAATATTTTTATTAAATTTTAAAAAAGAAATTTTTTTTAAATAAAAATCTGTTACTAGTTTATTTATTTTTATCTACTAAAAACACATATTCCCCCCCTCCCCATATTTTTATATAAAAAATAAATTTATTGAAAAGAATTTTTTTGGTCTTTTTTGACACTTTTAATGTTCTCTATTTTATTCTTTTATTTTTCCTTTAGGACTTGAAATAAATTATCTAAAAAATAAACAGAAATTTTTTTAAGAAAAAAATTTCAAACAAATAAGCTTTAATATTTTTGTTTATTTTTTTATTTTTTAAATATAATTTTTTGGAAGGAAATTTTAAATTGAAAAATAAAGATATTAAAAGGAAACAAATGATGATATTATAATTATCGCTATTGTTGTCAGTAAGGTTGGCGGATCCGGATATACAGATTCGAAAGAAGGCAGGATATCCGGAAGTATTTGGTTCAGATATCGAATCCGGATATCCGAGGATTTCCAACTACCTATCCGTCAACATTAGTTGTCCAAATCCAATAAAAGCCCGGGTATCCGGAAATTTTTGGATAGGATTGGGGTCTGAAAAAGAATCGAATCTCTTTTAACTTTAATGAAAAAAATTGGCAAACTTAAATGCTACTAATTTTATGGTAAATGCTCTAAACAATTTGTTTTTATCTTTTAACAAAATTTTAGCTTTTTAATTGAAACCTGACGAATTCTTTAAAAAAATTTATTTCTTTTAATTAAAAATATTTAGGTAATTATTGAGTAATTAGAGTTTGTTTCGTAATTATTAATTACTCTTTAATTGCCCGTAAAAATTAAAAAAATTAAATATAATTTTTTGTCTATACTATTTTTATTTAATTTTTTAAATTATTTCTATAAAAAATTTAAGAAAAAATTTTTTTATAAAAAATATTGGAACGATAAAAAAATAAAAAAAATAAATAACCAACAAAAAAAACTCATCATCATCATCAAAACGATTAACTACTACAAAATGTGCATTTTTTATTTTTTTATTTTTTTTGTAAATATTATATTCCTTTGGGGATAAAATAAAGTCTAAAATGCACATCACAAATAAATATATATAAGTGCACACATTTTTATTTTAGAGATATTTTTTAAATAAAAATAAATAGTATTTATTTGTTTAATAAATTATATTTTTTTCAAAAATTTTTTTAATTTTACACATGAGCGCGATAATTTCAGACAATAATAAAATTGATAAAATAAACAAAAAAATTCTTAACATAACAATTTAAAAAGCAAAAAATGTCATTTAAGGTGAGGGAGTCAACAAACTGGGCCAAATCAAAAGTGAGTATATGTCAGGGTTGGAAGTAATTACTCTTTAACTGATTAAAAAAATTAAAAAAAATTTCATATGTTAGGTTCCAGGGATCCAAATTTGGATTCGATCTGGTTCAGGGTATCCGAAAATTTCCCAGAAGGGGTTGAAAGTCAATGTAAGTTTCTGTTTTAGAAAGAAATAATGAGGCAAAAGAAAGCATTTATAAAATAATAAATGGGAGAGAGGACTACAAAAAATTACAAAATATTTCAGGGATGGAATAAATCCCATAATTATGTACCTATTCTATTTTTTGTTAACTTAAACATTTTTATTTAGGTATTTAATTAAAAAAATTATATTTTTCGCCATTTTAATCTAATTTTTAAATGAAAATTTTAAAATAAAATTTTTTAAATAATATAGGTAATGTGTAATTCAAAAATAAATTTTTAAAAAATTCCTTAGCAAAAAATAATTTCTTTTCAAAATAAATATTTTTTCTTTTACAATTTTTCTTGTTCAATTTCCAAAATCGTTTGTTAAAATATCTTTTAGTTCCCTTCTGAAAAATAATTAAAATAAATTTTAATTTAAAAATACAAATAAAAACCTTTGTAAAAACGCGATTTTTGGTTTGTTAAATTAAAATTTAATTTTTCTTTTTCTTTTTTTAAATTAATTTCAAGTTTTTTAAAATTATTTAGCAATTCTTCCCATTCTAAAGAATTATCTGGATTTTTACAAATTTCATTTTCTACCAATTCTTTTACTCTTAAATCTTCCTTTGCCTCTTCCTCCTCATCTTCCTCATCACAACAATCCAAATAATCAAGATTTGTCAGATCCCAATCATCATCATCATCCTCATCATAATCTTCCTCCTCTTCCTCCACTTCCATTTTTATCATTTTCCCCTTTATCTTCTCCTTAATCTTCTCCTCCTTATAATCTTCCAAAATTCCTTCTTCCAATTCTTCTTCATCAAAATTAATTTCAACATCTTCCAACAACCCCTCCTCCAATTTTTCTTTACCTTTTTCTTTTTCCCATTTTTCTTTAATTTTTTGTTTTTCATTTTCTAATTTACCTATTCTCATCTTTTTTAAAAACCGATTTTCTTAAAAAATAAAAATATTTAAATTATTTTTATAAAGATCCCCCCTCCACCAAAAAATTTACTTACTTAATGTTTTAATTCTAAAAGGCAATTTTAATTCTTTTATCTTTTTATTTTGATAAGATTTTCGTTTCTTCAATATAGACTCTTTTGTAACTGTAAAAACATTTTCTTCTGGTTTTTCGTTTAAATTTGGTTCTGTCAACAAAACATTGGAATTTTGAGGAACAGATAAATGTTGTTGCAAGGAAGGTTGTTGAATGTTTTGTTGGTCGGTATGTTTTGTTGAGTGCTCTAATGTGGAAACAATTTGTTGAGATTGTTGCGATGTTTGTGCTAACATTTGTTGATGTTTTTGTTGTAATTGAGGGATGTTTGGATGATTTAATGAATGTTCGGGAGAATGTTTGGGAGAATGTTGGGTGGAATGTTGGGGAGCATGTTTGTCAGGATTTTCACTTGAATGTTGGGAGGTATGTTTGGACGATGTTTCTATTATCTGTTGAGGCATAGAAACATCAACATGTTTTCCTATATTTTCATTAATAGGAATGTTTTGCGGAATTAATTGTTTTATAGGTTTTAATAAATCTTTATATATGTTTATTTGTTCATCTGTCAAAACATTTAAAATATTTTCCGGTTTAATCAATTTATTCTCGTTTGTTTCCAATTTACAATTGTTTGTTTTAAAATCAAAAATATAAACATTTTCTCTTTCCCCTTCATTTATTGCTGTTTTACAATTAAATGGATGTTCCCTAGGTTTTACCTTTTCTTTAACATAAATTAATTTATATTTATCATTCCCACATATTTGCATTCTAAAATAATTACTAGAATAATATCCTTCTTCAGTTTTTTGATCCAATTCAAATAAATATTTATTTTCCTCATCATTTCCACACCCAACAAACATTTTTATATTTTTCATTCTTTTTTGTTTTGCAATAAATTTTAAAATTTTAATTGGACGTAAAATTAAAAGGGCATATTCTGACCAATTTGGAATTTGTTGATTGCTTATACACCGATATCCCATTAATTTAAAATCGTTAATTTGAAATATTATAATTGCATAATCAAATTTAAAATTAAAACCTTGGACAAGAATTTTCTTAAAAATATTTTTAAATTATTCTAAAAATTACATACTTTTTTATAAAATCATTTACAGGGTAACGAGAAATGAACCGAACACTTTATTTGTGACATAACTTTTTTCAAATTAAGGATCATGAAATCAAATAAGGCTTAAATGACAGAGAACTAAATAAGGAACAAGTCTACTCAAGAAATTTCGAAGTGCTCATTCTCTGAAGAACCGGGGCTTATTAGCCCTGAACGAGAATTGTTTGGGCTATAGAATGAGTATAAAAATATTTAAAAATTAAAATGAGTAAAAAAGATGTGCCTAATTGAAAAGTGTCCGGTCCATTTCTTGTCGTCCTGCTTGTAAAATATAATAAATTTATTAATTCTACATATTTATTTTTCGTTTCCTCTCTCGTTTAAAGAAGGAGGAAAAGATGTTTTTGTCGGATATTTATATTACTTATCTAAATTATCTTAAGGAGTCCTTTCCACAAGGGTTATCTGAAAAATGTTCGGATATCAAATGCTTTTTAAAATCCTCCGCTACTCCTACATATTCTTGATTTTTCCTCTTATTTTACATCGCTTAATTCCCTTCTTTTCAAAAAATATTTATTTTGGAATCAGAGATCGAATCCCCTTCAAAACCTTTCCCTCTACCAAATTCCTTATTTATTCCAAATTAACAACTTAAAATATAAGAAACCCAACAGAATAATTTAAAATAATAAAAACCATTCATTTATTTTTATTTTATTTACAAGAATATTTATTTAAATACCTTTTCATTGCCTAAAATATTCATAAAAATATTCAATATAAAATCTGATTTTTTAGTTTCAATTTTTTCCTCCTTTCCTTCATGAAATAATACCAAATCATAATTATTTGTCCACTTTTTTTGTTTTATATTTTTATAATTTAATTCCAACTCAAAACGATTATTTTGACCTTTTCTACATTCTTCTTTTCCTTCCCAATCTATTTTTACTAGAACCATAGATCCAGAAATTTTTAGAATTTTTAAATAAAATAAAAATACAATGAAAATAATTTTTAATGAAGGCATTTTCTCTGAAAAAAATTTATTTTTTTTTAAATTTATTTTTATTATTAAAAAATCAAAATTCCTTTTCCCTTCCTTTTCCGCTTTTTTAAAAAAACAATAGCAATGATGCAATAAAAAATTATTTAGCCCTGCCCTCGCCTTCCTCTCTTGCTATTTAAATTTAATTGATTAAATTTTTAATATTGAATGGAAAATGCTATTTTATAAAAAATAATTTTTTAAATAAATTAAATAGGAGAATTGTTAAATATTTTTTGAAGAAAGAATAAGAATTAAAGGAGGATTTTAGACATATTTGCTCCGATAACTACCCTCTTCCAATCGAGTCTTATTTAAAAAACTCGAATCAAATATTTTGACAACATTTTTTACTTTTTGTAGTCCGTTCTATAATTTTCGGTTTAGATTTGAGATTGGTAGTTTCAAAAATCCTGGATCTTGATTCTGGATTTAGGTTAGTAATCTAAGAAATTACACTAAAAATAATTTATTTTGATAAACTTTTTTTTCTTTTTTTAAGTATTTTTTGCGAAATAAAATCTCTCCTTTCCCATTATTAAATAAATTAAAAACAAACTTGTTATATAAAAATAAATAGGTAAATATTTTGTCTGAGAAAAATAAAATAATTTCTAAATAAATTTGATAAGGAAGGTTAAAAAAATTTTAAAAAAAAATAATTAAATGCTAAACAAATTTAAATATTTTTATTTTTCTGTCTACACTTTTAATTTTTCTTCTCATGCAATTTAAAAAAATTTAATTAAATGTGGCAAAAAATTTACTTTTAAAATTCTTTGCAAGAGAATTATGCAATAATTATTTTAAAATTAAGAAAAAACATTTTGAGGATTTGTAAAATAAAATAATTTCAAGTCTTTGTCTTGTAATTAATTTAAATCTTTAAAATTTAATAAAATAAATATTTATATTTAAAAAATAAAAATTAAATAAAATACCCAAATTTTTAACCAAAAATTTTTAAAAATTTCAAAGAAAAATTTGTTTAACTTAATAAATCAAAAATAAAATTTTTAATAATAAAATGTCGGGAGCAGGCCAACGTACCGCGAGCCCAATGTACCGCAGAGCTATAACTTCGTTCAAAATTGTCGAATCCGGGACGCCCTGATATGGTTCGATTCAGCTCGTCAAGATGCATCAAACCATACCCAGGAGTCCCGGATGCGACCATTTTGAACAAAGTTTTAGCTTCGCGGTACGTCACCCTAAAATGTCAATAAAATTAGTTAAATAACCCAATTAAATACCCCAAATAAATCTTTTAACTTTTTAAAATCTTTCTTCTGTTAAATACCACAAATTAGGGTTGTGTTGATGATGAAGAAGAGTTTTCTGAAGATTTTTTATTATAAAAATTAACAAACAAAAAATTTTTTTAACCTTTAGAGAAACGTGATTTACTTTTTGGTAAATAAATTTTATCAGTTTCACGACGTAAATTTACTATTTTCTCAATTTTTTCTCTAAAATATTCTAACAACTTTTCCCAATAATCAACAGTATCATATATTCCATTTCTGCATATTTCGGATGCAAACTCATCACAATTTTCATCATCTTCATCATCAGAATCGTCGTCATCATCGTCAGAATCAACATCCTCCTCTACATATTTTTCTTCTCTTCCTTCCTCTATTTCCTTCCCTTTCCCTTTTATATCTTCAACTTCCTTATCATCCTTTCTTCCTTCACCCTTATCCTCTTCCACTTCACCACTTTTTACTTCCTTTTTTTCATCCTCTTCAACCTTCTTCTTTTCATCCTTCTCTTCACCAAAAATCTCCTCCCTCTTTTTCTCTTTCTTTCCAACTTCATCTAATATTAATATCCCTTTACCCTTTTGTGTCAAATCCTCACTTTTTTGAGGCAATTCTAATGCTATTGCTTTTCCTTTACTACTTTCTTGTATATATTTTTTATGTAATTTTTCTAAAAAATTCAAAAATATTTTCATAAATTTCATAAAAATATTTTTAGCCACCGTGTAGGAATCTTGCTTACACTTTTGCAGATGCTTACTTAACTGACTGACCTATTATTTCTTGATAGCACTCCTTTTTCATCCTCGGCTACCTATCTGGATATTTAAGATTTTGTGGCTCCAAACCCGATCCCTTCTAAAATTTTTTAAAATTAAGTTCCAACTTCGGTTAGAGCTAGCTCATGGAGTCATACCCAGCAACAGGTCTATCATATTATTTAATCCCAGCCTAAATTTTTTAGAGTAACTGATTTTAAACCAATTTCAAAAAATAATGTCTAAAAATTTACCTCTAATTTGAAATGAAGGAGACATTTTAATTTTTTTATTTAATTTATTTTCAATTCTTGTTAGTTTACGTTTTTTCAATGTTAATTGATTTAGATTTGAATAATCAAATGTTTGGGGTGTTTTTGGTTTGGTTTCTTTTGTTTTTAAATTTTCTCTATGTTTATTTATTTTTAATATTTCTCCTTTTGGTAATCTGTTGAATTTTCCAACATTTAAATGTTGTCCCGATGTTTGGGGATGTTTTATTGTATGAGAAGTTTCTGAAACCGAGGAATGTTTTAAGGGATGTTGGGGAATGTTTTGTTGAGGAGGTGTTGGTGGATGTTTGAGAATGTTTTGTTGAAAAGTTAAGGGAAATGGGGGAATGTTTTGGTGAGGAGGTGTTGAATGATGTTGAGGAATGTTTTGAGGTGTTGAATGATGTTGAGGAATGTTTTGAGGTGTTGAGGTATGTTTTTGAATGTCCATTTGTTGAGATATCTGTTGCAACATTTGTTGTTGTTGTTGAAACATTTCTATTGCTTTAATGTTTGAATGTTCTGCAATAGAAGGCTGTGCTATATGTTGAGGAGAGAATTGTTGCGAATGTTCGGAAGCATGTGGGGAAGCATGTGTGGAAGTATGTTCGGAAGTATGCTTTATATGTTGAGAAGAATGTTGTTGTGAAGAACCCACAACAATTGTTTGTTCACTCTCATTTATTCGTAAAGGTTCAGAGGTGCTTGAAGATGTTTCATGTTGTGTAAGCTCGTCTTAAAATATAATTAATTATATACTAACAAAAAATCTTAATTTATATACTTAATTCTTTATATATTTTAATTTATCTGCATTCTATAATACATCTTATCTGCATTCTATAATAACATATCTGCATTCTATAATAATTACTAGAATAATATCCTTCTTCAGTTTTTTGATCCAATTCAAATAAATATTTATTTTCCTCATCATTTCCACACCCAACAAACATTTTTATATTTTTCATTCTTTTTTGTTTTGCAATAAATTTTAAAATTTTAATTGGACGTAAAATTAAAAGGGCATTTTCTGACCAATTTGGAATTTGTTGATTGCTAATTTCACGATATCCCACAAATTTAAAATCAACAATTTTAAATATTAAAATTGTATATTCATTAACAAATTGAAATTTTTTGACAACATTTCTCTTTAAAAAAATAAAATTGAAATGTTTAAAAATTAAAAAAATTATGCTTGATTCTAAGTTAAGCTTCTGGTGGATATTAATTTTTATAAAGTCTAGACAGGATTTCCCATTAAAAATTCCAAAATCAACTTAAGGGTCCCAAAGAGATGCTTAATTCAGAAAAGCTTATTTCTCTTACAGTCCCTAAATATCCTTAAATAAACATATAAAAAACCTTTTTATCTTCAATACGGGGGACATTAATAAAAATATTTAATTCAAAAATATTTTTCGATTCAATTTTCCAATTTTTATAAAAATAATTTTCCTCCTTTCCTTCATGAAATAATACCAAATCATAATTATTTGTCCACTTTTTTTTGTTTTATATTTTTATAATTTAATTCCAACTCAAAACGATTATTTTGACCTTTTCTGCATTCTTCTTTTCCTTCCCAATCTACAGGGTGCGGCAAATTTTCCGCCCCTTTTGTTTTTGCCATAACTTTTTTCAAAGTTAATGAAAATTGATAATTCTTTTTTTATTTTATTCCCAACACTCTAAGAAAATTTTTGGTACCGAATATTAGAAATTTGGTTTATAGACAATAAGGATATGCCCGAAATTGTCTATAAATTGCATCAAGAAATATTTTTTTATGACAAAGTTTACTTTGCCATAACTTCGCTCAAAGTCACCCAATCTGACTAATTTTGGTACCAATCGACTTGTCTCGACGAGGAGCATCGAAATAGCCTATAATTAGATTTTTGAAAATTTCACCTAAAAAAGTCATTATTTCATAATTTATCATTCAAAGGCCCATATCTTAGCTCAAGAACAAGATAATCGCTTTATTTTGACGTCATTCGAATCAGCTTAAAGAGCTTATTCGAATGAAATAAATTTCCCCCATATCAGACAGACTGCATTTAAATCAGACGACTTTTGGTCCAAAAAATTTTGCCAAAAGTTTAAGACAAAATAATCAAAGTGATTTTAAAAATTTTGAGAATATTTCGGTACCAAAAATTTTCTTAGAGTGTTGGGCATAAAATAAAAAAAGAATTATCAATTTTCATTGAAATTGAAAAAAGTTATGGCAAAAACAAAAGGGGCGGAAAATTTGCCGCACCCTGTATTTTTACTAAAACCATAAATCCAGAAATTTTTCGAATTTTTAAATAAAATAAAAATACAAACAAAATAATTTTTAAAGAAGGCATTTTTCTCTGAAAAAATTTAATTTTATATAGAATTCTGAGATATATTTTGAATTATTTTGTAGTTTGGCAACCCTTCTTCTTTCTAATAAAACACATACATGTATGTAGATAGGTGTGAACGATTTAGAAAAAAAATCGGTTTGGCTCCTGAATATACATATTTAAAAAATCTTCAGCTTTGGTTCCTACTAGGAAGAAGGAACTTTGGCTTCTTGGCCATTCCAATACATAACCTCGAAAATTTTCGGTTCGGATATCTGTATAACTTTTTAGAATTTTCTATGTATGTTCAGTTAAAAGTTTTCGTCAATTTAACGACCACTTATTTCTTAATTTAAAAAATATTTAAATAAAATTTTTTAAAAATATTTTTAATTAATTGTTTAATTAAACGAGAATTAAAATTTTTAAGGATTTTTTTATTTAATTTAAATATTAATTTATTTAATTAATTTTTTTTATTTATTTTTTTTTTATTTTTTTTTAATTTAAATTTTTAAGACCTATTAAACAATGGATTTTTAATTTTTAAGGCAATTGCTATTTTTTAAGAATCGATTAATTCTTCCTATCGAATAAATTTATTAAAACATAAAAATTTTTATATTTAAAAAATTATATAGAAAATTCACCAAAATTACCATTTACCGACAAAGTATTTAAATAAAATATCTGTTCTTCAGACTATTCTATTATACCGTAAATGCTGAAATAATTCAACCGGCTGAAGATCAGTTCATGAGCTTCCGCACAGAGCTCGAAGCCAACATGAAGTGGATCTGGAAATATCGACTCCTTTTTTAATTATAAAATCCCCGGAGGCACAAATCCCTAATACCCAGCACTGCTCTGTAGGAATTCGACTGGGTTTTTCGTTTAAGGAAGGGGAATTGTAGGGAATATTAATTATTATTTATAAGTCTTTTAAACTTTATTGGGATTTAAGAAAAAATAAATTTATTTTTAAATTTAAAATATTTTAATTAATAAATTTTATTTAAAAAAGTGAATAAAATAAATAAAAAAAATTTTTTTATAAAATTTAAATGGAGATAATGGAGGAGAGTCTATTGAATAAAAATATAAATCAATTTAAATTTTTTGTCAAGCATTAAGAGGAATCCTTCCCCCATCCCCCCAATTATTGTTCAATTATTCAATAAAAATTTTTATTGAATTTTTATGTGGAAAGAATTGTGTTGTAAATATTAGTGATGTTCGAGAGTCAAAAAATCCCGAGAGTCGAGAGTCGAGACCGAGACCGAGAATCAACCCCGAGACCGAGACCAAAACGAGAGTCGAGAGTCGAGACCGAGAGTCGAGACCGAGAGATTAAGAGGGATATCACTTGATGTCCCTCCTAATCCCCAAAAATCCCTTGATATACCTCAAAATCCCCATACTCGCTTGAATCCCCTTGTCCACAATATATATTCAATGATATTCACATTAATCTCTTAAAATCCCCTCATATCCTTCCATATCCCTACAAATCCAACAATATCTTTTTGATCCATCGATGCACCCATCCCTTGATATTAAATTTTATCCTGCAGAATCCACAGTATCTAATATACCACAAACCACAAAATCTAATCCTTTAATCTTATTAAATTAAAATTTTTGCTGCATTTTTGGCGCCGCAGGCGAAAATTTTTTGAATTTTGGAGCTCAAGAAGCCAAATTTCCTCCATTTTCAGCGCCGCAGGCGAAAATTTTGAGAATTTTGGAGCTCAAGAAGCCAGATTTCTTCCATTTTTCAGCGCCGCAGGCAAAATTTTGGGAATTTTGGAGACTTTTCCTTAAAAATTTTAATATCAAAGTACGCAAGGTCCGAGTAAAGTTCAAAAAATTTCCGTCATTAGGGGTGTAAATTTAGTCTCGTTTTCCGAGACCAAAACACCGAGACCGAGACCGAGACCGAGAGCTCAAAAAACCCGAGAAATTTCTCGACTCGAGAGTCGAGACCGAGAGTCTCGAACATCACTAGTAAATATATAGAGAATCACAAAGCAGAAATGTTTGGAATAATGTTCAGAAATATGTTGGGAGAAATTATTTGTTGTATATGTTGAGAAGAATGTTGTGATAAACATTTGTTGTGAAGAACTCACAACAATTGTTTGTACTCTCTCATTAATCCGAACATGTTCAGTAGCTTATTGTCTAATGTAGAGTAAGTCGAGTTCGAGCGAGTTCGAGTTTACTCGACTCGAACTCGGGGGATTTCAAACTCGGCATACTCGAACTCGGTTTTTCCCCAATTACTCGGTACTCGACTTACTTTAGTCTACATAATGTTTTCTGTCCACTATATTTTTTGTTCCATTAATTTAATTTAAAATTTTATTGTTTAATAGGGCTTTTCAATAATTTATTTTTTATTTACTTGTTTAACTTTAATTAAAATTAATTAATAAAAAAATAAAATTAAATAAAAGAAATTAAGAAAAAATAATTATTGCAAAGTTCTATTAAACAATAAATATTTAAAAGAAATTGCTATTTTTAAAAAATTAATTCTTCTTATCAAATAATACTAGGCAAATTAAAAAATTATCTATCAGGATTTTACATTTTATCGGCGACTTAAAAAAAAATAAAAAAAAATTTTTCAAAACAAAATTTGTATAAATTGAAGCATAAAAGAAGCAAGAATGTTTAACTACCTGACTTTGCTCGTCTTTTTTTTTAGGAAACATAAGATTAAATTAAAAATAAAGTTTTAATTTAATAAAAGCTTCGCTAATCAACTAAATTGTGACAAAGAAAAATCGGCCGGTTTTCAAAAATTGACCGAATTACTAGTGTTCTTTGTTTTAAATTTAGCTTATATTTGAATAAAAAAATTTTAATTCAAAAAATTCTCTTAATTCTAAAATTTAAATAAATAAAAAAATAAATGTATATAATCTCATAATTTTTTCAAAAATGTTTTTAATTTTCGGATTTGAATTTAATCATTTCCTGTTGAAGTTCAAGATCCAGGATTCTGTTCTATATAAATTTAATTTTTAAATAAATTTTTCTAAATAAATTTTGAAAGAAAATTTTTTTAATTAATTAATTTATTTATTTTTTTTAATTTTAATTTTAAATAAATTTTTCCAACAAAAATTTAAAAAAACCTTTAAAGAAACGAGATTTTCTTGTAGGCAAATAAATATTTCCACTTTTCATTTCCTCACGCAAATTTAAATTTCTTTCAATTTCACTATATTCTTCCAATAAATCTTCCCATAAACTCAGATTATCCCAAGACTCATTTCTACATGCTCCATATGCAAATTCATCAATTTCTTCTTCTTCTTCCACAACATTTTTCATTTTCTTCCTTTCATTCCCTTCTTCATCCTCCCCATCCCTTCCTCTTTTCCTCTCTACATTGTCATCCTCCTTCTCTTCTTCTACTTCCTTTTCTTTCCCTTTTTCCCCAACCTCTTCCACTTCCTCGTCTCCCTTCACTTCCTCAACACCTTCCATTCCCTCCTTTTCCTTTCCTTCACATAGAATACCTTCTTCCAACTCTTCTTCATCAAAATTTATTTCCTCAACTTCTTCCATTGACTCATCACTCCCTTCTTCACCAACTTCTTCATCAGACTTTTTTACCTTCATTTTTTCTTCAAATTCTTCTTCTGTTAATTAAATATTTAATTATTTTTTAATTAAATTCTCAAGGGATTTCATAAGGGTACCTAAATCAGAAAAGTATTTATTTATACCTGATAATTGAATTGAAGAAGATAATTTAATTTTTCTTTCTTTTGCCATTCTTTCAGAAAAATTTATTTCATTACGTCTTCGCATTGCTGCTTCATTCAAAATTGGAAAGTTAATTTGGATATTTTTTGCTTTTTCAGTTTTTGGTTTTAAACTTTTGTTAAAATGACTTAATATTTTTGTTTTATTTTCCATTGGCAAATACTTAAATGGATTGTAAATTGGGGTGGAGGGAGAGGAGGAGGGTGAATGATCATGTTTGTCTGAAGTTTTTAAATTTCCTTGCAATGTTTGTGTATGTTTTTTATGAACATCAGAAACTTCTTTAATTAATCTAGACATGTGTGGTGGTATTTTGGTTTGTTGAGGAGTTAATTTTGTAGGGTTTATTTGAGAAACAATTTGTTTAGTTTGTTTTGAATGTTGTTGAACTTCTTTTAATGGAATGTTTGTTTTGCTAGCTTGTTGTTCACTTAAATGTTTTGGAGAATGTTTGGAAGATGGAGAATGTTTGGGAGAATGTTTTGGAGACGGTTCATGCTTGGGAGAATGTTCTGGTAAATGTTTGGGAGAATGTTTTGGAGAATGTTGAGTTGGTTGTTGACTAGTTTGTTGGGTAGATTCTTTAGTAGTTTGTTGAGAAGATATTAAAGCTTGTTTTGAGCTTTCACCAACTTTTTCCTTAGGCTTTGCCTTTTGCATGTTTATCAAATTACTATAAATTTCAATCTGTTTTCTGTCAGAATATTTTCCTTTATATTTTCCTGACTAATTAATTTGTTTTCATTAATTTCTAAGTGACAATAGCCTGTAAATTCAAAAATATAAACATTTTCCATTTCTTCTTCATGGATTGCTGTATTACACATAAGTTGGACTATCTAAAATTTAAAGTTAAAAAGAAAGTTTGTTGGATTGTTTTGGGTTGTTTGGGAGAATGTTTTGAATGTTCGGGAGAATGCTTTGAGAAATGTTCGGAAGGATGTTTTGAGAAATGTTCGGGATGGGAAAATGTTATGGGAAATAGGCATACACTGAACAACATTAGGATGAATTATTCTATATCACAATTAAAGTGACAATTTATAAAAGAAAGAGGAAAACCATCAAACATCTCCAAATTTAAAAATTTTTAATTAATTTAAAATTTACCCCAAACTTTTTTCCTTTAACATAAATTAATTTATATACATCATTAACACATATTTGCATTTTATAATAATTACTAGAATAATATCCTTCTTTAGTTTTTTGATCCAATTCAAATAAATATTTATTTTCCTCATCATTTCCACACCCAACAAACATTTTTATATTTTTCATTCTTTTTTGTTTTGCAATAAATTTTAAAATTTTAATTGGACGTAAAATTAAAAGAGCATATTCTGACCAATTTGGAATTTGTTGATTAATAATTGCATGACGTCCAACAACTTTTAACCCATTAATTTTTAAAATAATAATTGTATAATCGTTTTTTTGAAATTGGAGTTTGCTTTTGCCAAACAACAATTTTCTCTTTAAAATTTAATTTTTCTTTTAATTTTTAAAAAAAAAATAAAAATTTGTATTCAAAGCCCCGACATATTCCGAAGAATTTTTTATGGGTTGATTAACGACAAAAATTTATTTTAGAACTAATTTTTTTGGAAAATATGTAAATATTCGAAAAGTAAATACTAGATAATTTAAAGAATTTTTGAATTTTAGAGAATTTTTCAAGGAAAAACTTGGTCGAATTTTGAATTATAAATTATTTAATTGAATATTCGATTTATTTTTACTTTACTCTCTGATCCTCCCAACATGTTCTTATTTGTTGTAAAAAACTCAAAATTTAAAATAGGAACTACTAACTACCCAAAATATAATTTTCAGAGAATCTTATTTTTTCAGGGATTGTTTGACTCAAAACTTTATGAATTCTTTCAGTTTCGGGTGAATGAATATTTGGGGAATTTTAAAAACTTAAATAAATCCTTTTTACTTATTTACATTTAAAAAATTAAATACTTTTTCTCCTTCAATTTCTGGGACATTAAAAGAAACAAATAAATGATAAACATTTTCTTCCTTAATTTTCCATTTTTCACTTAACAAAGCTTCCTCATTTCCTTCATGAAATAATACCAAATCATAATTATTTGTCCACTTTGTTTGTTTAATAACTTTATTTGTATTTCTGTCCCATTTATTTAATTCCAATTCAAAACGATTATTTTGACCTTTTCTACATTCTTCTTTTCCTGTCCAATCTATTTTTACTAAAACCATAAATCCAGAAATTTTTAGAATTTTTAAATAAAATAAAAATAATATAAACAAAATAATTTTTAAAGAAAGCATCTCTCTGAAAAAAAATTATTTTTTAAATTTATTTTTTAATTTAAAAAAATTGTAAATTTTCTTGAAACTTAAGGTGCCTCTAAAATTTAAATTAAATAATTTTTAAAGCTTTTTTTTTCAAAATTTTTAGATAAAATCCCTAGCAGCCTGTTTCTTTTTTTTCTGTTTTAGTTTAACAAAAAAAATTTTTAGCAACAAATAATTCATTTCTTTAAACAATTAAATGGATAAATAATTAAAATTTAAATATTTCAGGAAAGGCAAGATTTCTCAAAAAATTTATTAAAATAAAAATTTAAAATTTAATCTTTATTTATTTTTTTATTACTTATTAAATATTAAAAAATTTTATTTAAAAAATATTTTTTAATTAAAATTTAAAATTAATTTTATTTAGACAAGGAGAGGGAGGGGGATATAAAAATAAAATGTCATATGTAAATTAACAATGGAAAAATTTATAGAAAAAATCATATGCTTTAATCACCCCCCCCCCCTCCTCCTCCTCCTCCTACTTCCCTTAATTAATCAATTATAAATTCAATTATTAATTTAAAAATAAATAATAAAAAATTTTTAACTTATTAAAAATATATTTTTAATTTAATTATTTTTTAAACAAATAATTTTATTTTATTTTTAAATGTTGCTTTAAAAATCAATGAATAAACTTTGGCTAGTTTAACAGACAAAATAATGATTTAAAAATTATGAAATTTAATTTAAAAAATATTTTCTTTGGAAAACTTTTAAAGATTAAATAAGGAAGACACAAAAGTGTAAATTAATTTTTCAAAGATTAAAAAAAAATTTTTTCTCATTTTGGACAAAATGCAAAAACTTCCTGAACTGAACGTCTTTACAAAAGCTATATTAAACATCTCAATGTAAAGCATATATGTATGTAGTAGGGATGAAGCTCGTCTCGTATCTCGTGTCTCATGTTTTGTGGCACGAGCTACACCCCTGACATAGATATTTAATTTCTAAATCTGTGAAGGAGTCGTGGTGTAATGGATAACAAACACATCAGTCCAGCCAAATGAAAATGCTGGTTCGCTCAGAATTGTTAAATAACCTGAAGGAGAGGAATAGCTATAGCATAAAACAATTATAATATGAAATAAGTCGTTAACAATTACCCAATGTTTAGAAAACAGTGCCGGAATTGCTGAACAGTAAAATAAAAATAAAATTAATTTACTTTTCAATAATTAAATTTAATCCAAAAATAAATATTTATTTTATTCTTTTATTTTAAAAATTTAAAATTGCTTTAAGTAAAAAAATTATTTTTGTTAATTTTGGTGATTTTTTAAATTTCTTTAAAATATTTATTAAATATATATTTTATTTAAAAAATTTTTATATTTTATAAAGTATCAAAAATTAAACTTAAACTTTAATTTAAAATTGAGTATTGAATATATATTTTGGTGAGTATATTGAGTATATTTGTTTAGCTTTTTTTAACTTTATTTTAGAAAAAAATTATTGCGTATTTAATTTTAAAAAATTATTTTATTTTTAGAAAGAAAATTTTTATTTTTGGAAGAGAATTTAAAAAAAAAATTTTAAAATTGCGTAAATAATTTTATATGAAATGTGGCAAAAATATTTTTTGAAGCAAAATTAATTTTAAAAGAGAAAAAGAAAAAATAGAGAATAAATTTCTGTTATAGAAAAAATTAAAAAAAATTTTTTGTAAGAGAATATATCCACAAATCCATTTAAAAGTAATTCAAAACTTGCTTGACACTTACCATTTCTGTTTTATAATTTTATAATAAAATTTTAATAATTTATTTTTTAATGAAGCTTGAATTAATATTTAAATTTTTATTATTTTTTGGTAAGCAAAAATAATTTTTTAATTAAAAATAAAAATAATTTTAATTGGAAGGATTTTTTTTAATTTTCAATAAATAAAATTTATAAATTCTAAAAAATTATCGAATATCTTTTAAATTACCGCATTTATTTTAATACTAGAAACACAGTTAGTTCTATTTTTAAACCCCTCCGTTTGGGGTGGTAATATTAGAGACGGTGGTTCTATTAGAATAAATGCGGTATTTTTGTAAATAATTTAATTAAATTATCAGAAATATTATTTTAAAAGGAAATAATTTAAATTAAAAATAAAAAATATTTGAATCAAAAAAATTTTTTTTCGGAAGATGTGAAATAAAAATTTTAATTTTTATCGAAAAAAGACAAATTTAAAAATTTATTTTATTAGTAAAATTACTTGAAAAAGTAAAATTTTTTCTTTAAATTAAAATAAAAATAAAAAGGGAAGCCAAAAAATTTTTTCAGAAAAAAATTTTCATTTTCAAAATTTTATTTTTTTAATTTTACACTAAAAAATCCCTTAGTTTTTAAACATATTTTTAATTTAAAAATTTAAATAAAATTCCATCATTAAAGTTTAACATTTATTTAAAGGTTCCCCATCAATTTTATCCATTTTTGCTACCTCCGTTGATTTCTCAACAGAATTTAATGGAATTATTTCTTCATGTTTTCAAGACGGAAATTGGTCAAAAAAATTTTAAATTATTTTTTATTTTTTTTTAATTTTAGTATGACTTTATTAGAAAATCCCGCTGCTTCGCAAATTACAGTTAATAATTGGCTTAATAGCTATCTAAACGGGAAAATTACTTATGGAGACGGAAAAAATGGTAAATAAATAAATAATTTATATACCATATTTTCTCGATTAATTCCACTGGGGAATTATTTTTTCAACCCTTTCTTGGGATGGGGAATTAATCGGGGGAGAGGAATTATTCGAGTTTTGACATTTGAACGTGCGGTAGGGTATTTGGGATGGGGAATTATTGTTTCAACCCAACTTTAGCATGGGGAATTATTCGAGAGGGGGAATTAATCGAGAAAATACGATATGTATGCCTGCATTTTTTAAATAAAAATTTCTAAAAAATTCAAAATTTTTAAAAATGTTTTTCTGTTTCTAAGAAAACATTCTTGGAATTATGTCAAGGAAACATTTTTGGAATAAACAAAAAAATAAAATAATTATGAAAGGAGGGGGTTTAAAAGAAGTTTTTGGAAAAATAAAAATTAATAGATTTTTAAAGTGCTGTTTTAGGAAGATAAGCAAATTTCTGATTTCTGAATTAAAGGACTGGGAGAGAATTTAAATTGAGTTTGATTAGTCTCGTCTCGATCCGTTATTTATTTTTCAATAATTAAATTAAACACCCTGTTAACATTTAAATTTAATAATTGTTATTCAAATTTAAAGGATCCGCAGACTATACCGTTATTTTCGATTCTGTATTAAATATTGTTGGACAACCTGGCAATTTTTTACTTGCAAATTGTCCTAAAAAAGGAAAGGCATCTTGCAAAAAGAATAAAATGCAAATAATGGACATGGGGTAAAAAGAATTTTTTCCAATTAAAAAAAAATTTTGTTTAAAGAAATTTGCAATGTGACAAAGATTTTAATCAAACAACTTTGGATAATGCTACATTAAATATGCGAATTTGTGAAGATACTTTACAAGTAAAATAATTAATCTATTTGTTAAAATTGGCAGAAGGGAAAACAGAATTTTAATTTAAACTAGAGACTGGACCGAGACGAGATCTCAATCGAAAATCTCTGTTATCGAGAATGTTTCAAAGTTTCGATTCTCGCGCGACACTCCCAGTCCGGTCTCTAATGTAAACCCTGAAGTATTTGAAATAAGGAATGTTTGGTTATTGCTGGAGACAAAAAAATAAAAATAATTTCACGAGTCAAAACTGCTTAAATTTATGAACTAAAATTATAAAAAAATTTTAATATCTTATTGAAGTTCGGAAGGGTTGGAAAAAATATTGCCTCACAATTGAACGAAATGTAATAATCGTACAAATGTTGAGAATACAAAAGCTTAAGAATTATTTTAAATTAAAGAAATATGATTAAAATAATATTTTTTTATTTAAAAAAAGTTTGGAGGACAGCAAGATAATAATACAAAACTTTTATTGGTTGATGGAGAAAAATTTAACCAATTTGATGGAATTCTTAATTCTGGTGGCCCAAAGGCCCCTAAAGCTGACGGAGTATTTTCTCTAGCTTATTCTGATGATTCTTATAAATTGCAAAGTGGTGCCCAATATTTGGTTACTGGAAAACAAGAACAGCCTGTTGTGAGCATTTATATGCAAAAATTTGAGTAAGAATTATTTCCCTAAATTATTCTTAATATTCCAATTATTAACCCAATTGAATGGCCAGCTACATATGTGTTATAATGTATCTAAGCGATACGGTCTAGTACTCAACCTTTAGACCTAATTTTGTATAGAGGAGAAGTGGAATGGGAGAGATGAAGTCATAGAGATTAATCAACCCTTCCATTAATATGTATGAATGCGAGACCTCTATTTAATAAACTCTTCGATACATATAATAGACTTTTTTGTTCTTCTCTCAAAGGAACAAAATGTTAAAGCGAGCCAATAGGTTAAGATAAATATCAAGTTTGTCAAAATTTGGTTGGGTTGGGAGGATAAGCATAATCTTGTCACAACCGGACCAAAAATTATAATAAATAATTTTCTCAAAAATTTTTTTATTTACAGCAAATTAGACCCATTAAGTGGAACAAAGGGTGTTTTGAATTTTGGTTTAGTAAATAGTGAAAATTGTGTGCAATGGGGCCAGCCCCAATCTATAGTGGAAGGAGCTCGTCGCTGGTTTGGAAATATTTTTTAAAAAATTCTAAAGAAAAATTCTTTTTCAGGAAAATTTCGATGGAAGCAGAAAAAATATTAAACGAAACAAGTGAAACATTTAAAGACCAAGAAGCACTAATATCCACAACAGACATTTTTATGTTTGCACCTGAGAATTTTACAAGAGATATTTTAGATAAACTTAAACCAGTAAAGGACAATTGGTTCTTTAAATTTTTGCGAAAAATTAAATTATCTAAACTTGTAAGTTTTGAATTGTTTATATGTTGTTTAGATTTGTAAGGAATGTTTTTGTAGATAATATAGGGAGCAAATCGAGGAATTTTAAAAACGAGGGACCTAAGCAAATCGAGGGGTTCTTTCAAGGACAAATGAGAGAAAATTTTATGTAAAAGGTTTAGGGATAGAGTTTACTACTAGAAATTCTTTAAACAAAAAATTCCTTTTAATAGGATAAGGGTGAAAATTCTATCCTTTATTTATCTGGGAAATAAACTGAGGAAGATTGCCCTCTTTTCACAGTTTTCCAGTTAATCCTAGCTATACATATTTTTATGAAATTAAAAAAAAACTCAAAATTTTTATATTTTATAGTCTCCAAAAGACGTAATGGTTCAATGCCCAAGTGCTAAAGAATTAGAACAACTTCCAACAATTAAATTTACTTTTGGAGAAAATGGAAAATCGTTTTTATTTGAACCGAAGGATTATATTATGCCTGTAAAGAAATAATTATTTTCTAAAAATAATTTTTATTTTATTTTTCAGTTGGTTACTCCAAAAATGTTCGGAAAAAACTTTAAAATATTTAATTGGTGTCATGTGTTAATTCGCCACAGACCAGACCCTGCAATGTTAGCAAGAAATTTATTACCCGAAAATAACCAAAATCAGTGGATTCTTGGACAAGCATTTTATAATAAAGCTTGTGTGGCTTTTAATTACAAGGACAGTACTGTAAGCTTGGCTGAAGCTTGGACACAAGAAAAGTGAAATGATTTTGATGGGAAAAGAAGAAGTCTATTTAAAATTTAAAATTCTTTCATAATTTTGGTAAAAACATTCCCTTTCACTTTCAACAAAAACAAAAAGTTTTCTTTTAAATTTTCTTTCAACAATAATATTTTTTTAAATGGTAATTGGAAAATAAAGCTATAATTTGGGTAAACAATTGTTTGATTAGTAACACAGCTTATTCGGTAGAAAAAAAGAACACCGTAAATACTTATATTAGAGTATTTACGGTATAAGCTCTGGGCTTATACTTTTCAGTAGGTCATTTTAAGTGGGCTTATATTAGAGGTGGGCTTATATTAGAGTACTTACGGTACTTTTAAATCCCCTAAACGTGACTAAAAATAATTTCAAAGTAAATTAAAAATAAATTTTATTAAAAATAAAAGGAATGTTATAGTAATAAGAAAATAATTTTGAAGTTCAAATATCACATTCCAATTTTTGAATAATTTTAAAATAATGTTAAAATAAATTTTTTTAAGATTAAAAATTAATTTCCCTCAAAAATATATTATTTTATTCCTGTCGGATTTTCATCTAGAAATGTTACAAGCATTTTTGTATAGTCCATAACAAAGCTTGTAATTGACTAAAAATATTTTTTAACATTTTTTTATTTTACAATATTTATACCCTTCGTATCAACATTCGAGGGATTGGAATCTAAAAAATAAAAATTAAATTTTAAAATAAATTTAAATAAAATTTACCCGCAAATCTGTATTCATTAACCATTCAAACAAAGCATTTTTCTCTCCCAATTTAGAAATTCTAAACATATTTACACCATTACGACCCCTAAAAATTTTTAGAAAAAAAAATTAAATATTAAAAGAAATTTTTCTCTTTTTGATGACATTTTATACCTAAACAAAAGTTCGTCTAACCTCAAAAATTTTTTCAACGTTTATAAAGAAATTTAATTCCAGCCCAGCCTATAAATTTTCAATTAGCTGTTAAAAGGATTTTCTCACCGAATTTCAACTCCACCTTCATTTTTCGCACTTTTGGAAGTTTTTTGTTCTCCTCCCATTGTCCCTTCCTCAGCAAATTCAATCGACACATAAACCCCAACAAAAGAAGTTTCTTCAGTATTGGTGATAAAACGACTAAAAAATTTTATTTCCTTTTAAAATTTTGAGTAAAATAAATTTACCGAATGTCGATGAAATGCCTAGAATTTTAAAATTAAAAAAAAAATTTTTTTTGAAAACTTCAGAAAAAACTTATTTTTAGATATGAATTTTATTCTCAAAAATACCTCGGTGCAATATATCCACCACCAGAAGCTTTAGTAATCGTTATAACAATATCTGTTGTACTATCAACAACTTAAAAAGAAAATCAAAGTTAGAAAGTAAAAAATTAGAAAAAACCAAACCAGCAACTATCCTCGTCTCCAAAATTTGTTTATTCCATTTTTGACTTTCTCTCCAAACAGCATTAAAGACAGCTTTAAAATTTTTCTTGCAATTTATTTAAATTTTTTAAAAAAACCTCTAGCAGTGTGATCTATTACTGTTTTTATATAATAACTGTTTGAAGCGTCATGATAACGAATCTAAAAATTAATTTTAAAAATCGGTATCTGAATATAAAAATCATCAACAAACTTCGGGCACATTTTTATTTTCTTTTTGCAAAACTTTCCAACAATTTATATTAACAAAAAGTAAATCTGCTTCATTCTGAGCTCGAATAATTGCTTCTTTGCATTTTCTTCTAGATACTTTACCAATTCGTGAAATATTTTTGCAACGTTCTTCATTCTCGTCTGAATGATTTTTAATAAGTATATATTACTCTTAATTGGAAAAATTCTAAAAAATACCAAGAAATCGCTTTTTCATTTGTCAAAAACCTCCTTTTTAAAATTGTTCCCAAAAAAATCCAAAACCAACCAGAAGTGTCGTCTTCGAATGCAGTGTGAAAGAATTCCTCTTCATTAGCAACAATTTGCCTGATTAATTCTTGAGCATTTAAACGTTGTCTATCCGTATCAGATCCATTAATGACGGTTGTTCCTACACCTCTACAAAAATTATTTTTAATTTAAAACAAAAAATATAAACATGTCTCTTTGATGTTCTGAATCCAAAACTCTAAAGGGCATAAGCCAAAGTTCGAACCAAGCAATACAAAGCGAGGCAATAATCACCAAATACTGAAAGATTAAAGTTTGTAGTAAATTCTTACAATTAGTAATTTAAATTTTTAAAACTAAAATCTGAATTTTTTAGCACAAAAAATTATCCGAAAATCATAAAATTCTAAAAATTATAGCTAAAATGAATAAATAATAAAAAAGAAAATTTCATCAGAAAATAGGTAAATTCAACATTTATTTTCATAAAAATTTCAAAACTTAACCTGTTGTATTGAACCCTTGTCTTTATCGAAAAAATAGAATATTTTAATTCCAATAAAGATAGTTGAAACAGTTGTAGTGAACGCCACAGGAATCCTTCCTGGCATAAAAGTATTTTATTTACAATAAATTAAATATACCAGTGATCACATTTTATCCAAGCATAAGCAAATAAAAGAAGCAACATACGAAGAAATGAAAGTATTGCTAAAAATGTAATTTTTGGAAAATTTTCTAGGTTTTGAATAGAAAAATGAAGGAATTGGAGAATATTTACAGGATTTTAATGTAAGATAAAATTTGTTTCAGAACTTTGGACCTATAATCAAGAAATAAAGGCTCAAAACAAAAAAAACCTGAACAAAAATAGGTAGAAACTAGGGTTGTTGGTGACTGATTTATTTTCCCTGCGGCGGCTCAAATGCTCCTGTTCTTCTCTTTTTAAGCCATCAAAGGCAAAAACTACCCAGATGCTAACAACTCTAATAAAGACATAGCCTAAAGCCTGACTAGCTGTATAGCCTAGACCTCGTCCCCATCCAAACAAATTTAAAGCTAAAATCCTACCCAAATCAAAAAGCGAATTGTGAAGAAAATGAGGAGCAAAAATATTTATTTCTTCCAAAAATACTTCCATCCATGTATGTTTATAAGGTTTAGTAACAGCAGAAAGTAGCCAAAGAAGTGTAGAAAGAACAAAATCAAAAACATTAACTGAAAAAATTTTTTTAAAGAAAAATTTTAAAAATCTAAATTTAAACCAATTAAAAATCTTCTTCGTTCTTTACTCATTCCAATTTCTCTATTGTACAATAAATAAGCAGTTGGATTGTATAAAATATTTCCAATAGAAGGATTTATAGTTAAAATACGATCTCGAAGAGAGCCAGACATTTTTTAGGCTAAAAATTTAAAAAACAAATTTTTATTTTCTTTGTTAAAATATTTCAACCAAAAAAGGGCAAACTGATTAAAAATAATAAATACAAGTAAATTGTTCCTTATCAGTTAGCTTATCAATGCTTGAATTTTGCAAAATTTTTGTTTTACGAAATATTTTTGGCGAAATGTCTAAAAAATTTTTTTTTGTTTTTTTGCAGTTTACCTTTGTAAATTTCGAAATTTTGTTTTTAAAATTTTTATATTTCTTTTTATTTTGAAAACAGCTGAAGTTTGTTAAATTTTTAAACAACAAATTAATTAATGTCCTGTTTAAAAATTGTTTTTTTGTTTCTTTTGTTGAATAGAAAACAAAAATTAATTTACAAATTTGTTTATTTTTTAGTTAACGAAAACAAAAAATATAAATTTTGTCAAGTATCATATGAACAATAACGTTGTCAGTGCAAATCCGCCAACAAATCATTCGCATCAGAATTCTCCAATTACAAATGGTGGGACTCAGGGTAACGATGTTTCTCAACATCAGGTTTTCTTAAATCTGAAGAAATTTTAATGTTTCTCAAAACTTTAGCAACATCACGTTTATTCGCATAACGTAGGTGGAATTGGACAACAAGAACATCATTCGCAATATTCTGTGCCTCACAATTCGCATCGTTTTGCGCATAGAGATGGACCGTTAGTTTTAAGTTTTTTGATTTGTGTATATTCAATAGAGATCGAGCTGGGTCTGGACCAAGGCCTGGGTTTTTCCTGTACCCAGAGTCCAGGCCCAGGCATTTTTTGACCTTCCTGGGTTTTTACTGGGCCTGGGTTTTTCCTGGACTACAGGCCCAGGATCCGGCCCATGTCAATAAATCAAACCCGGAACCCAGGACAGACCAGGCTTTTCAAACATCTCGGTCTTTAATATTCAAATAGGGCAACTATAAACCTTCCACCTGGTACGCGCATTCAGCCTGCTATGATTCCTGATTCGACTCAAGTTGCAAATGTTCAACAGCAGCAGGATTTGGCTGCTGCAATGTATGGGATGTATCAAAATGCTAATAATCCTCAAACTGGTTTTGCTATGCAGCAGAGTGCGTATCCTAATCAACAATTAGCAACATCTGGAGGCCATTATTATTATACGTAAGCCATTATATTCTTTGTGCCTGCCCAATACATATATTTATTTTTAGTGCACCTGCTGGTCAATATTATACCAATACAGCTGGATATCCTGTAACTCAACAGGTTTTTTTTTCAGTATTTGGTCTAGAAAGAATTTAATTATTTTAATTTAGACTCTAATCATGCCACAGCCTCCGGCGCCTGCTTATCAAATTCTGAGTCAACCGGTTATTCCATCTAGCACCCATGCTACGCAGCAGCTTATTTCTTCGAGTGGAACTGGTATTCAACCACAGAATGTTAATGTTTCTATTGGAATGCCTGCGACTGCTGTTTCTATGCCACAGGTTTTTCATTTTTTATATTTGAAAAAGATTAAAAATTTTCAGAGCAATGTTATTGTTTCAAACGCTGGAGGAACTTTGTCCTCAGCTAATGCTCCAACCACACAAACACAGCCTCAGAAAGCAAAAAGAATTCTGGCAATTGTTAATCCAGATAGTGGAGAGTCTTTGAAGTTGGGACCGGGTATGTCTATTTGTCTTTTTAAAATAATTATTTTTAAACAATAGATACAAGACCAGCTACTTCTATTGGTTCATCAGCGGCCTCCGATGAGGAAACTAAATCAACAATCGTTAAGACTGACTTCTTCAGAAAAATTGCAGAACGTGCTCATGATGCTGGTTCTGTGCCACCACAGCAAGCTAATCGACGTTCGCCTTCCTCTTCTGCTGGTATGATGGCTAATGAGGCTATGAACCAAGCATTGTTAGAACAGCAGCGTCATTTGCATACAACTGGTTCAATTCCAATCATTCAGAAAGGGTCGCAAGGTAAAATTTATTGACACTAAATACATATAATGCTATTTCCGTTTTATAATTTTTTCCAAACTTTAATAACGAAAATTAAAAATTGTTTTCTAAACATATTGATTCATGTTTTTTACCATTTATGCTAATCCCTTGTTTTTTGTAATAATAATATGAATATTTTTGCATAATTTTTATTTTTTTATCTACGATCTTATTTTTAATTTTTAGCAAACACAGCTGGTTTCTCTGAACCAACACATTCGCCACAGTTTCCATACTTGTTGCATCCTCCAAATTCTGTTAACAGCGTTTCATCTCCGATTCCTATTGAACAGCATTCAATGCCAATAAATCATCAACATTCACCGCATAATTTGCCTTCTATCTTGGAGCTTAATGTTTTTCATTATCTAATTTTTTGCTATTTTTCTCTTTTCAGATTAAAAATCCATCGCCTAAAAATGAAGAAGACCAACTTAAATTTGTTCGAACAAGTCCGTCACTTTATGTTGATGAACAAAGAGTTCGATTGCCTGAATCGGATGAACATGGAAAACATGCTAATAAAGCAATAGTAGATATTTTTTCTGGACAGGTTTTTATTAACTTCATATTTGCCTATATGTTTATAATATTCAAGGAAGTTGATGGTGGACAGAGTCCTTCGCCAACTGAAATTAACGATGCCAAAACTTCCGAAGAAAAAATTAGCGAATTAGAAGA
Source organism: Meloidogyne enterolobii (assembly GCA_963681835.1). Lineage (NCBI taxonomy): Eukaryota > Metazoa > Nematoda > Chromadorea > Rhabditida > Meloidogynidae > Meloidogyne > Meloidogyne enterolobii. Next base: position 1,486,083 of record CAVMJV010000054.1, read on the forward strand.
AGCGATGGCAAAGTTTGATGGAATTCGGTTATTTTTTTAAAAACCTATTCTCGTTGAATATACATTTTTTCATTATATCAAATCATTTTTAGTGATGACACACATAATCTTGATGAAATGATTTATAGCCGTTCTTTCCTCATGCTTCTTCGAAAAGTCGCACGTGTTCGTTTTTGTTTAATTTTTGATCTATTTTAGAATTATTTTTAGGCAATAAAAACTGTTGAATGTCCCAGATCTGAGCAGGAACTTGAGGAGTTGGGGTTAAGCAAGAAAGGGATGGTTGTTAATCAGTTATCGATTGGATCGAAACCTAAGCGGTTTGAGGCTGCTGGTGGTGATTTCAAGCCTTCATGGCAGCATCAAGGAGGGGGTGGTAATGCTCAATTTGGAACTACTAATCAATTCGGTGGGGGATCGCGGTTTGGCTCTACTCGCCCGCCAAATTATGGTTTGCCAATTTTGCAAGTAATTAATTTTTTGTTTAATTTTAGTTGGCCGTCACAGTGATAATAAATTAAAGCCAAAGAAAGGGCCAATTGTTTGCCGTCCATCTTTGGATCAGAGACCAACAAAAATAGAAAAGGTTTGATTTTTATATTTCACGGATACAATTACAAACTTTTAGACTGATACTTTACCTAAAAAGTCTGCTAATGCTTGGAAATCAAAACGTGAAGAACGTTTTGATATGAATGCGCCTGTTAAAGATGAGGAAGAAGCTCGACATGATGTTTGTTTTTTTTAATAAAATTTTATTTCAATATTTTAGAAAATCAAAAAAGAAGTGCGTGGTTTGCTCAATAAAATCACACCTTCTTCATATCAAGAGGTTTGTTTCTAGATTTTTGTTTGATAATTATTCCTTTGAATTTTAGCTTTCTGATGAATTCTGTGCCTATAAATTTATTGAAGACACTAAACTTTTGACTCCAGTTATTGATCTGATTTTTGATAAAGCTGTAGAAGAGCCACATTTTTGTCCTCTTTATTCTGATTTGTGCAAAAAACAGGTATCGAAAAGAAAATGAGCGAAGATTTTAATATTTTTGTTAGGTTGATGTCGAGCGCCAAATGTATTTACAGCGTGATAAAACACCCGATAAACAGTCTGATAAGCAATCAGATCAGGCAGACAATCAAGCTGAAAAGCCAAAAGAGAAGAAGAATTTTAGGTTGTTTTTGATTTAAATTTGTTGATTAAAGAATTTTAGAGCTGAGATCATTACAAAATCTCAACGTACTTTTCTTGCTTCTGATGAGTATGACAATAAAGTAAAAGAATTAACAGAAAAATTAGAGACTGCAGATGATAAGACTCGTGTATTACTCGAAGAAGAACTCGAAACTCGTCGTTCTAAAGAAAAACGTCGACTTTTGGGGATTATAAAATTTATTGGACAATTATATCGACATCAATTGCTAATTGAAACGGTGAATGATATATAGAATAATAATTTTTAAGTTTATTATTTTAGATTATCGATTGGTGTGCTGTTGAATTAGTGCGTAGATTCGAAGCGACACATGATGAAGTTTATATCGAGTAATTTATTTTTCACCTATTTTTTGCAAAATGCCGTTTAGGTATGCTGTGGAGTTGATCGAAACAGTCGGAAAAAACTATGAAAAGCGGACAGAACAGGAAGGCCCAGGAATGCGCCAACTTCAACAGCAGAAGACTTCAGCTCAGATTATTTCTGGTGAAAAGCAGGTTATATTAAATTAGAAATTAGATAGACAATTTAAAATTTTAATTTAATTTTTAGCAGGAACAATTTCGTTTGGATATGGTTGTTTCTCATTTGAGTCAACTCAAACCTAAAGTTTCCAATCGAGTAACCAACTTTATTTTTTCTTTTTTTTTAATTAAAAATATTAAAGGTTCGTTTTGCAATAATGGACCTCGAAGATTTGAAAAAGAATCATTGGGTGCCTCGTGGAGGCGAAAAAGGTCCAAAAACAATTAATGAAGTAAGGGAAGAGGTGGAAAAGGAGCAACAAGTAAATGAATTGGAACGAATTGCAGTAATAATAAAATTAATTTTTTAAACTTTTTTTTCTCTTTTTTAGCACGAAAAGCAACAGGATAAGGTCCAGCTTTTGCGGAAACCAAATACTGGTCGAACTGGTTACGGAGGTAGAAGTTCGGCTGATAGGCGTCAAGCTGCGGTTATTTTTCCTATTCAATTTTAAAACAAAATTTTTATTTATTTAGGCAGCCAGTTCTTTGTATCCACGCGACAGCAAAACTGAAAGTCGCATTTCTTCAGCAAGACTTTCGGAGCTTGATAAAGAGAGTAGTGGTAAGCAACTAATTTTTGTTTAAAAAAATTTTGTTAAATGCTTTAATGAATTCTTAACTGAAAAAAATATTGTGAAAATATTTAGTTATCTATTAGCTAGTCTATTTTGGATTTTGAGTTTATTAGGTTCTCTTTTTGCTTTGTACCTTCTTAAAATCCAATTTATCTAATAAAATTAAATATTTTAAAGTAGTAATAATTAAAATTTTTTAGTAAAGAAACCAGCTTGGAGGCAGGATACTAGTAAAAGCGGTGGCCATTCAACTACGGGAGGTGGCGAGGCTTGTAAGATTTTTATTTCTTTAAATAATTTTTTACAAATTTATTTTTAATTAAAGAACAAGGCGGCCTTTCTCAGGTAGTGTTAAATTGATTTTATGGGTTCTAGAAAAGAAGGATATTATTTTGTGTTAGAAAAAGTACATATATTTTATAAATTCCCTTTTCTGTTTAAAGCACATAGCAAAAATTAATAAATATATATTTTTGTATTTTAGCTGATCCTAGATTTTTAAAATTATTTCCTTTAATTGTTTGGCTAGGTGCTTTTTCTGTTTTTGTTTCATAAGTGTCTAATATCCAAAATATTATTTTGCTGTTTATAAATAATATTTGTTGAATTTTGTTTTTTGATGGTTATCCTTTAAAATTTTATCTGGAAGATAGCCACTTTAATTTATACAGATCACTGATCTTCGGCAACCCTAGATAGAAATAAACCTAGCCCCCACCTTAATCTATACAGATCACTAATCTTCGGCTAGATCGAATAGGTCTAAACGTCATATGGTTCGCGACTAGCTTCTAGTTTAGTAAGCATAAATCATAGTGATAATGGTCTAGAATAGGTCTAAACATCATAGATGGTTCGCGACTAGCTTCTAGTTTAGTAAGCATAAGTCTTATATGTAGTGATAAGGGTCTCGAATAGGTTCATTGATGTTTCGCGACAAGCCTTAGTTTAGTTAACAAAAAATCTGGTGTATATTCGTTGTGTATTCGGAGCCGTGTTGAATTGTGCAAATTTTGTGAGCTTCTGGATTTTAAACTCTTTGCTTCGGCTCCGGGAATCTTCTGAGAAGCTAGCGTCATAGATGGTTCGCGACTACCCATACCCAGCACTAGGCGTAATCATATTTTCTAGCAGTACGTATAAAATATTAGGAAATATTAATATATTTAATATTAAACCAATTTATTAAATATTATTATTTTTAACTACTTATAAATTTTATTTTATAATTAAATTTCTCTTTAAATTATAATTAAAAATGTTTATGTATTTTTGCCGCGTGAGATGAATCTGCCCGCCAATTAGCTAAAACAATTCTTCCGTTGTTAATGCCAACCGAGAGGATAATATATTTTTTAGAATCGATGCTTTTGATTATTTAGAGATACTAGCAACCAATTTTTAAATAAATATTTAAATTGTCAAGAGGAAGACACCAAAAACGTAAAAATAAAAGTAACCTCGTAAATTAAAAATTTATCTGTATTTAATATACGGATGTGGAGACTTTAACAACAAAATATGCATTATGAAGGTGTTTGCAAGTATTTTCGCAATTATAAAGGATTTTTATTTGTTCTATTGTATTTTCCTGTGGGGTTTAATTTCTCAATTTTTTGTTTTTTATGGCAAATGAAAAATATATAATTAAAAACCGGGATTACGAATTTATTAACTAAACGCATTCTATATAATTATTGCGAAACTTGCAAACGCCTTCATAAGTCAATCATAAATTTTCCGTACGCTATGTTGAAAAAGTTGGGAATATTGCTTTCATAGTTAGACAGCTCTTCCCACCCATTGATATCCAAATTTTAAGAATTTACCTTAAATTGAGTGTGTTCTAAGTTAGGTGTTATTTGTTTTGTTTTCTTTTTCGCCGTATTTACCTTCCTAATTCTTTTAAATTAATAAAAAATATAATCTACAGATACGTCTAAATTCAGAAACAAATAAAACATCGTACATATTATTTAAACTATTGCTTAAAAAATTCCAACTTGTTGCAAGACATGCTCTACTAAAAGGTGTGGAATTAAAAACTTTATTTTAAATTTAAAAAAATTTTTCAGTGCCTTTTTTGTGTTTTTGCCTGTATATTTATTGCCTGTACATTACTCCAAATTTTTGCCTTTTCTATTAACCTTAATTACTTCAATTAGTCAATCATTTACACAATTAATTACCAATTCTTCTACAGCTTCGGTTACTGTAGGTTTGGTTAGTGTTGAGACTTTACCTAGTGAACAACTTTTAACTATGGCTAATCAACAATTACATACACTTAATTTAACTCAACGTGATATATTTCAAATTAGGTGTATTTTTGTTTACAAATTTTGATATCAAAAACGAACGCAACTATAGAACTAAATCTTCCCTCTTTATTTTCCCGTCCTTAAATTTTGCCAAGTTTACATACATATTTACCTTACAATAAATGCCCCTCAATTTTTCATTGTTTTCTTCAAGCTTTTCGAATGTTATATTAAAATAATATTTTTATTTGTAAAAGAGATCGGGCAAAGACTAGATTTCCTTCTAAAATCTCTTTATAATTGACCAACATTGATCCCCATCTATCACCAAGTCCAGTCTCTAACCTAATGAGGATTAGACACTTAATACCTCTTTAATAGTTTCATATACAGTCTAAAATGATTAGTAATATTACTTATAACAGTTCTAGCATACTAAAAAATTTTCTAAATTAAATAGTTATTACATCCCTTTAAAATATTTTCAGTGTTAAATCATACGATTCAAGTGGTTCATGCCCAACAGGCGTTCAAAGCATTGGGGGCTCATTTCAAGCATTACAAATGATTTATAATTCGAATATTAGTGCTTTATTTGGACCTATTTGCTCACATGGTAAAGGGAAAATTAATTTAAAGAAGAGGGATTTTAAATTTATATATAGATATTGAATTAATTGGAAGATTATCTTCAACTGAAAATTTACTTCAATTCGATTTTTGGCAAGATAATAGAAATAATTCTTTATTTAAAAGAGCACCTAACAGTATTATTCAAGTAAATAAAAAATTTTTAAATAAAAATTCGTTAGAAAATTGAATTAGCTTTAAATACCTTTTAGACATCGCCTGATTTTTGGGGTTAATTTTTGTTTATTTCGATTTTTTAATCGAGTGCTTTTTTGGGGTTTGAGTAGGGCCGACAGTTTTAACCTGAACTGAAAATTTCGGTAGTTTCAGTTACTCGAGGAATTTATTGAGAACTGACAACTCTTGCATTAGTATTATAATAGCGCCCGCCTACAATAGAGCCCCACGATGCATCTGAATAAAGTTCCTTGTTTGGAGGTTTGTTGGAAGTAGATCTCCATGGAACCTTATTTTAGAAAATACGATACTAAAAATTTTTATTTAACTGGTTTAAAAACTCAGTCTTTACTTGACGTTGTAAATTCAAAAAAATAAAATTTGGATTAATTTTTTAATTAAAAAAAAGATGTCAACAATGTCAATAACCAATTTGGGTGTAAATCTATTGTCTACACTAACTTTGTTTAATTGGAAAAGTATTGCTTTAATTAGTTGTCCAGATTGTGGAGATAAAGCTGAGCCTGGTACAAGTATGGAATCATTTCTTACAGACCATAAAGTGAATAAAAAATTTTAAAAATAAAAAATAAATTTTAAATTAATTTTTGAAAAATTAAAAAAAAGTTAATTTTTTGATAGGTCACTTAAGGGAAAGTGAGAATTTTTAATAATGATGTTTTTATTTTTAAGTTTATCTTTTCCGGATGAAATTTCAGGAAATTAATTAGAATATTAAATTAAAGCTTGTTTTTTTGGAAATTTTCTTTTGGAATTTTTAAAAGGAAATAACTTTAAATATTTAAAATTTAAATTAAAAATTTAATTATTTATTTAAGATAACAATTCTTTCACATATTCAACTTTCTCCAAATAAAGATGGAAGCAATTCAAGTAGTTCTTATGCTTCTCAATTGAAGGATGTTAAACAGAAGGCTAGAGGTAGAATAGAGGAAACAATTTTTAAATTAACGTAAATTCTCAAATAATTACTCTGGGTAATTATTATTTCGACCCCTCATTGTAGGGGTAATTAATAGAGAGAGGTAATTATTTAAGTAAATACGATATTTTATATTAAAAAATAAATTCGTAAATCAACCAAATAATTGTTAAATTAATTTTTAATAGAACACAATTAATTGTTTTTTAATTAACAATTAATTGGTTAATTAATAAAATATATTTTTTCAGTAATTGTTGCAGTTTTGGGGGATCAATTATCCGATTATGTCGACTTTTTGACTGCTCTACAAATTCTTGGAATATCTACAGTTAATTAATTAAATATTTAAAAATTAATATTGTTCATTAAAGACTGATTATTCCCCAATTCTTTGTATTACCCGTTATTGGCCAACAGAAATGGATTTACCTTGGATGCAAAAAACAAATGGAGATTATAAATTAAATAAACAAATGCTTGATTTATTTCAACATAATTTAGTGGTAATAATTTAGTAGTGATTTTGCTAAAATAAAAAATAAATTCCTATTCTGAGGTATAGGGTTGGGGGTCCGATCCGGCCCGGTCCGAAAGATCGAGTCGGGCAAAGAATTTTGGTCCGAAAAAGACTCGGACGGGCCTCGAACGAAGTCGGGCCTCGAACGGCTGCCAGACTTGAAAACCCCAACTCTATATAGGAACGGCAAGATCTTTGGTGTCTACTTAACAAAAATTCAAAAAGAGTTACCGACTTATCTCTTGTCTTTTGGTTGACTTATACAATAATTTTCTTTTGTTTTTAAAAAATTTAGAGGGAAAGTCCCCTAAACGAAAAATATTTTTTGGAAGCATTTCCCTTTTTTTAAATTTTTCTATTTAATTTTAAAAAAAGCTTGTCAACGATTTTTATTCAAATGATCAAATAAACACTTTTATTAAACAAATGGGGCTAAGTACCGATTCTGGTATTCAACAAAGAAATAAATTACTTCAATCAATTCAAGTAAAATTATATTTTTTCTGACAAAACCCCTTAAATAAAAAAGCTTTACGAATGTTTTTGGACTTATGCTTTAGCTTTGTGGCATGCATACAGCAGCACAAATGATCTGTCTGTTTATCAAAATGGGACGATTTTGGCTGATGCTGTTGGGCAAAGTTTGGAAGGTTTTTTGGAATAAATGCTTCTTTTTCTTGGAAAATATTCTTTTAGGCCCTTTTGGCACAATAACTTTAAGTGGATATCAAAAACGAATAGCTCCCTACAAACTTTTTTTGGTCCTTTCGTATAATTCAAACAACCAAACGGTTGGAAATTTTTATTTTTATTTGTTTTTAACTTTTCCGGATGCAGTTTTCCGGAAATTATATTGAGTGAATAATTAATGACTACCTTATAGTATGCTCAATAAAAAAATTTAAAAATATTTTTCATAAGGGGTACCCCTTTGGAAAAAATCGGGGGTACAAGATTTTCGAATATTGAATTTTCTAGAGGTTCTCTCTCTAAAGAGGGAAATTATTCGAGAGAGGGCCAATTATTCGAGTTATAAAAGTTGAATATATGTAGGACATTTGGTCGAGGATAATTATTATTTGAATCTCTTGATAGAGGTAATCGAAAGGGAGTAATTGTTTGAGAGAGGGTAATTATTCGAGCACATACGGTATATTATACCTTCATTTCTAATCAAAAATTAATTATTTGTTCGAATTTAAAGCAAAATTATATGGATGAAATTGCAAATATTTCAATAACTACAGACTGTTCAAAATCCCAACTTACTGCAGATGGAGTTTGTGTTGGATTGGTAGAATAATTTAAAAATTCCAAAAATATTTTTTAAAAATAAAGATAGCCAATTTATTTGTTGTTAATCAGAAATTGCCTGATAATTTTCCCAAAGATATTCCAAATTGTGGATTTAATGGGGAACTTTGTGATAATAAAAGGTTATTGGAATGAAAAGAAATCTTTAATTTTATTTTTGAAAATTTTAAGTATTATAATAATTATTGTAAGTGTTGTTGCTGCTGCTAGCTTGGGAATTGTTATATTTTTGTGCTTCAGAAGAGTGTATGTACTAAATATTTTTTTTTAAAAATAAAAGGCCAATTAATTGTTTTTTTAATTAGAAAAATTATTTTTAATTAACCAATTAATTGTTAGTTAAAACAATTAGTTATTGGTATAATTTATGTACATATCAGGATTATTTACTCATTTATTTATTCGTAGGGTTGTTGATAGAGACCGGATTGGGAGTGTCGCACGAGAATTGAGATCTCGATAACCGAGATTTTTGAACGAGATATTGTCTCGATCCGGTCTTTATTTAGTTGTCGGTTCCCCCAAATTCTTCGACTTAAATTTATTCACTAAAAAGTACCTTAAAAGGGTCACTAACATTCAGAAAAAATTATAAAACATGGCAAATAAACGTCACAAAAAATGTGAAATAAAAACAAAAACAGACCGGAAATCTTCGGTTTGGGTTGAAAAAAAATATAGTAGCAATAAAATAACTAATTAATTTTTATTTAGTTAATAATTTAATTTTAACCATATCTGCCACAATTTTTAATTAAATTTTGCAGTAAAAAAGGCGAAACTACCCAAATGCCTTATTATGTTTCTGAACAATTAATTTCCTTTGTTGATGTAAATGGATATGGAGGATCTTCAGTTAAACTTATTTTTAAAAATATTTTGATCGAAAAAATAATTTAGAGTATGTCTCTACACAGTTTAAACCATAATGAACAAATATTTCAAAATAATCAACAACTAAATGAGCAAAGAAATAGCGAAGATTTAACTAATAATGAACAAACAAATCAACAGGTAAAAGGAATAAGGAAAATATTATCCTCCTTAAAAATGTTAATATCAGATTTTGGAAAAAAATAGAAATTGGACCGAGACGAGATTTAGAACAAAAATGTCGGTTACCGATATCGATATTTTCTGAGATATAAATCTCGATTCTCGTATGATATTCCCAGATCGTCTCTAGAGGAGAATGATCGAGCTTAAAAATTTCATACTTATCGTGAGAGCAAAAAGCTTAGCGAATGAGTTGAATACCTAATTTTAAACTAGAGTTAAACATAATAATTCTCATTTTTTCAATAACCTTCTAGTAGAAGGGCCCTGTTTTAAATAAAAATTCCTCATCCAAACTAAAAAAATCATTTTCTAACTTAAAAAACAGAATATTCAAATATTTGGAATGCGAGAAGGAAGAGGAGGACCCCCAGTACAAAGCAAACATATTGGAACACTTGAACAAAGTTTTGTAATTATTGAATGTTACAATTTAAAAGAAAAATTATCTTTTGACAAAAAGGATATGCAATTATTATTTCAAGTAAAAATTGAAAATAATTTTAATTAAAAATTAAAATTTAAATAAATAGATGAAGCAAATAGTTCATGATAATATAAACCCTTTTTTGGGTGTTTGTGTTGATAGACCAAATGAATTAATGGTTATTTGGAGATATTGTTTTAGAGGAACTTTGGAGGATTTGCTCTTCCCTACTAATAATGTAGAAAATTATTTTGTAATTTAAAATTGTTTTTTTTGTAAAATATATTGGAAGTTGGGTTAGACCCCGGCACATCGGGGATAACTTTTCAGGGAAAGGAGATGTCGGGACGGCTGTTGGGGAACGGAGAATCTGAGACAGGGGAGCGCGAGAGGCCATATCCAACACCAAATCTTCTGCCAAACTAGATCATTCAATGTTGAAATAATAAAATTATTGGAAAGGCTAGGTTTAGCATATTGCTTTAATTTTTAATTTCCAATATTTCTTATCGTTTATATTTTAATCTCCATTTTAAAAAATATTTTTTTTCAAAGGAAGCAGCACCAGGTGCTCCAGGAGGTATAGGTGCTAGTGTTGCTTCTTTAACTAGCGAAGAAGGTGTTACAATTAGAACTAGAAGAAATGATTCTATTGATATAAACTTTAAAAGTGCTTTTGTTAGGGATATTATTAAAGTATTTTTAAAAAGGAAAAATTTAAAAAAATTAATTTCTAAGGGTCTGGATTTTATCCACAGCTCTTCTATAGGCTATCATGGAGCGTTAACCTCTTCTCGGTGTTTAATTGATAGTCATTGGATTTTGAAATTATCTGGTGAATATTTTTAAATTTTATGTTTGAAATTCTTTTCCCAAAGGTTTTGGAACTTCCCGAATGCTTTACAAATGGCGTTTTAATAATACACTTAGTAATGGTGATAGACAATTTATTCAGCCATTAATTCCAAATAATGGTAGGGATTTTAAATTTTGAGGAAGAAAAATATTTAAATAATTTTGTGATTAAATTAGAGAAATAATAGTACATCTAAACTTGTCTTCAAAATTAATATAGAAATTATAGTGGCTAAAACCTCGAAAAACCGGATTTTATCAAAATACACGGGTTTCCAGTCTACAAGGCCTGGAAAAGTCTACAAGGCCTGGAAAAAATATTTTTAGATTTTTTGAGTAAAATAGAGGATCTAAAATAATTTAATAATGTTAATAATAAAGAAATAATTTATACTATTCTTAATGAGGAAATAATTATTAATAAATATCCGTCCAACTTTGTTCTCTTATAAATTTAAATTTTATCAATGCCCTTCCCTATAATTAAATATTAAATTAATTTAGAATTGCATTATTATGCTCCTGAATTCCGTACAGCTATTAGAGCGGCTGTTTTAAGAAATAAAGTGGAAGATTTGGTAAACTAGATAACTATATCTTCTTTAAAAAAAGTTCAAATTTTCCTAGGAATTTTCAAATTTGGATGGCCAAACATATGATATGTTAGATTTAAAATAATTTAAAAAATATTAAAAAAATATTTAAAAAAAGGTATGCATTTGGTGCTATTTTATATGAAATTCTTTACAGAAGAAGGTAATTTAAATATTTAAATTATTTTTGAATTGAAAAAAAATATTTTTAGAATTGCTGAAACGGAGGATTATAGCGAAGGTTTTGTTGAATTTAATGGTAATTAAATAAAAGTAGTAGATTATGTGAACTAAAACATGTCCAATAAATTATTTGATTGGTAGTTTTATTGGTACTTGATTGGTGTTTATGCCACAAAAGATTAAAGATCTTTATAGATCAAAAGTAGGTGTGACAACCAACCTTACAACCTTATCCCCCCATTTATGCTCCGCTTGATCTATGATGATCATTGAACTTCGGCTAGCTTATATGGCAATCAACATACCCGGCCCTAATCAGTCTATAAATATCCTTAATCTTCATAGGCTTACAAGTTTTACTAGGATTTTGAAAAATTTTAAATAATTAATTAGTCTATTAATAAAACTTAACGAAAAATTTTGAATATTAACTTTAAAAATTTTTAAAAATCGTAAAGGATCTAATGGTCTTGAAGCTCTCGAGGATGATGTTTGTATTTTTAGTGCTGCTGCAGAAGAACATTTACCTATTTTTTCTGAATTTCCTGTAATTTACTTTAAAAAATTTTTAATTAAATTTTTAAAATAAAAGAATGAAGATAATACAGATTCTACAATTAACGGGGTTGTTAATGAAAGAGTACATCCTGATTTGGTTGCTTTAATGAAAAAATGTTTTGGAAAACCAGAACAAAGGTATTGAAATAAATAAAAATATTTAATTGAGTTTATGGAAAGTAAAGTTCTGAAATTACAAGAGGATTGATAAAAAAAGAGCCCTTGATAATTCTTGGCCCACAATCCAGGAAAAATAAATCAACTGATATGAATCCATATCAAAGCCTATATCTAGTGAATGGTCCTGCTCCTTTTATTCACATTCGAGTGTTTGAGTGATCAAAAAGTGACCTTGACAATACCCAATTTAAAAAACAGAGGAGTAGTCCTTCTCTTTTCCAGTTTCTCGGTCAAAAAATAATTCAAATATCTGTTTATCTTATTAAAACGGATATTAAATATTAAAATATTTTAAATTTATTTTTTAGGCCCGATGCTAATATGGTAAGGAAAATAACTGATGCAACATTGAAAATGTAATTTATTCAATTTTATTTTTAGATAAATTATTTTTCGAAAATTTTTCAGGCCTGGAAGTTTAGTTGATAATTTTCTAAAAGTAATTAATGTTTAAATTAATTTAATTATAATTTAAAAAAAATAAATTAGAATATGGAACAATATACAAATAATCTCGAAAATTTGGTTAGAGAACAAACAGGGAAATTAGAAGAAGAACAACAAATGGTTGAACAAATTCTTTTAGAATTGTTGCCAAAGTAGAGAGGAAATTTATTTATTAAATTTTATTTAAGTCAAAACCTCTATATTACGTACTCTTTTATTTAATGTATTTCTACCATCTTTTCCTTGGCACTTTTTAAGACTTTTCTGGAAAATCTACCTTATATTATTCATAATAAGTTCCCTACAAAAGGGTTTACGTAAATACAGGGGTTTAAATTTAATTTACTCCCCTTTAAAAGGTCGGTGGTTGATGAACTTCGTCTCGGTCTTCGTGTAGAACCTCAATTTTATGGTTCCGTTACTGTTATGTATAGCGATATTGTTGGATTTACCTCTCTTTGTAGTGAAAGTGCTCCGATGGAAGTTGTGGATTTGGTAGACTTTTTTTAATTTAAATTTATTTTTCTTTATTTTTAATTAAAAATATGCAATGAGAAATTTTTGGAAAGGAGAATGATTAAATATTTTATTTTCAAGTCTTTTCTATCAAAATCTGAATTTTCAAATACTAAAAAAAGTATTTTTATTTTAAATTATTTTTTAGCTTAATGGAATGTTTCGTGCTTTTGATGAAGTAATAAATCACTTTTCCCAGTTTTTTTTAAATTTTTTATTTAGGCAATAAGTAGACATCAAGCATTTAAAGTAGAAACTATAGGTAATTAAATAACTAAAAATATTTTTCCTTAATTTTTTAAAGGGGATGCTTATATGGTCGCCTCGGGTGTTCCCCAACAGATGGACAGCCATATTAAGGAAATTGCTTCTGTTGCTTTATTGCAAAGAGATGTACTTAAATTGATAATAAAAATTACAAAAATTATTATTTTGTTTAGTTTCTTTGTCATTATGAAATACCTCATAGACCTTCACAGTACCTCCATTGCCGTTGGGGGTTTAATTCTGGAAGTGTTTTTACTGGTAGTTTTTAAGATTTTAAATAAATCTAGCATTCGTTCGATTGTTGGGCAAATCTCGGATTTATTGAACAAAGTTGAACAAAGCTTTACTGTACGAACGAAAATGATTGACTAATGATCTAAAATAATATGTTTTACTGTAAACACTGAAATAAGGAGGGATGGACACTGAAATAAGGAGGATAGATTAGCTTATTAAATATCCCACCCTTCTAAACTTTTCTATTTCTATTCCAGGCGTTGTTGGGATAACAGCTCCACGTTATTGTGTGTTTGGCACAACTGGTATATTCCTTTATTTATTGAGTTTAAAATTTTCCATTCCATTAAAGTAACGTTAGCTGCAAAAATGGAAAATTCTGGTCAGCCAGACAAAATTCAGATGACTCTGAGGAGTTACCAATTACTTTCTGAACAATTTCCAGAATTTAAATGTGCACCGAGGGGAGGGGTTAGAATTGAGGTAGAAAGGGGTTTTTAATTTAAAAAACTCTAGAAATATTTTTAAGGGTGTTGGCACTCTCCTCACATATTGGTTAGAAGGTTTAGATAATGAATTACTTGAAACAGCCAGAACTGATAGTGGATTACAACATGTACCTATTATACCTCGTGCTGGAACTCCTCCAACACCCCCACCTATTATTTAATGAATTTTTAGAAAAAATATTTTTTTGTAAAATTTTTTTTGTATTTTTAAAATAAATGTATTTTAAATCTTTTGCCAATTTTCGGCCTTTTTTATCCTGACCCAATTAGAAAAATTATAGACTACAGGCCTCTATCGAACTAGAATTGGCCCCACTACCAAGAGAACTATTTGAGCTGTGTGTTAAACCAAAATGTTAAATCTGTTGATTCTGAACAGAATTATGAAGCTAAATCCTCGGAAAAGCTTTTTGAGCCGCTAAAATGGATTAAAATAGACAATCATAATTTGCTTGATTTATGTCATATTTCGTTAATTTTAGTGTCATTTGACTCAGCTCGAAGATAACTTTCAAATGATATATAATATCCAGAAAAAATGAGAACAAATGCAAAGAGGGATTCAGGGAAAAGAAAGGGGGTCTATTGCCAGAATTTTTTTTGAAAAATATTTTTTTGTATTTTTATTTTAGAAATTGTATCTTTTGTGTATTTTTTAAAAGCATTTTTAAATATTTTTCTTTCAATACCTAACTAATACATATAAGTAAGTAAAGTTATCTTTAAAGAAAATTAGAAAGATTAAAGATCTTCTTGTACACAAAAAGTACTTGAGAATAAAAGATTTTGTTTAAAGCATTTTTGACTTTTTTATTTTGCTTTTATTTTTCTTATCTGATTTTTTATTTGATAAATTTGCAGTTATCTAAGAGAATAATAAGGGAAAAGGAATAAAAGATATACTTAGGCATATCTATGTATATTTTAGTGCCGTCAAAGAGGCCAACCAACATTTAAAGATTATTTTTGTTTGTTTATTCTACAATACTTGGCGGTCTCTTTGAAGTTAGCCAATGTCCCATTTAATTATTCAAATGTCACAGAAACTACGGGGAAATTATTTGTGTCAAAAAGAAAAAATTTTTCTTTTACTTTAAAAAAAATATTTTTTATTTCTCTCATTTTTCCAATAGCTAATAAAATAAAAATAAATTGATGATGGGCAAATTGTGATTAAGAGCAATAAATAAAAAACTAAACAAAAAGAAATTTTATAAAAATATAAATTGCCATTCACCCCCCTTCTCTCTACGTTGATGAAAGAAAAGGGTTAGTAATGGACAACAATTTTCTTTTTTACTTTTAAATAAGCTAAAAGAGCAAGCACGTTGTTGTCTTTATATTTTTCTAGATTTTTATTTTCTAATAAAAAAACTTTTTCTTTATTAATGATTAACGTTTTAGAAAGTTTTTATGTCACAATCCCTGTTATAATTTATAATCTGTAATAATTTCTGAAGAAAAGGACAAAAAACTTTTTAAAATTCTAATAATTTAAATTATTATTTGATTATTCACAGACTTTATTTATTTAACACAAAACGCCTTTAATTCTGGAATGGTATTTCCACAATTTCGAATCCCTTGACTGCTTAACCAGGGTTGATAACTCTTTCGGGAATAGAGATATCGGGAAATAGACAGTCATTTCGGGATCGTCAGACGGAAGCGGGGAATCGGAAAGAGGGACCAAACCCTTACACTTAACTAAAGAGAGGAATTCAGGAATAGTATTTTCCACGAATTCGAATCCCCATAATGATGACCGCTAAACTAGAATTGATAACTTTTTAGATGAATGGAGATATCGGGAAATAGACTGTCAGATTTCGGTGTCGGGGATCGTCGGGCGGAGCTGGGGAATCAGAGTTAGGGACCAAACCCTTACACTTAACTAAAAAGAGGACATTCAAATAGATCTCTTTAAGAGAATATTCAATTTTGTAATGTTTTATTTAAAAAAATAAAGTTTAATATTAAAAAAACATATTTACATATGTACATTCTACATACTATTTACAACCTTTTTTCTAGCTTTAAAGCACTTTTTTTCCTTTTTCTAAATAAAAACTTTCCCAGTAATTATTACAAAAATATATTGCCATTAAATGGTAGGGAAATGTTAAATAAAAACTCCTCCTACAAATTTTTTACAATAAATACTAGCATATTTAATTTAGTTTCCCCATTCCGTATAAAATAAAATTCTGACATTCAGATAAAAACATTTTCTGTTGAATTTAAAATTAATTAAGAGGAATAATTCTTATCCAATAGCCGATTTTTCGAAAATAAATTTTAGAATTTTTGCTTTCAGATTTTTTAAAAGAGTGATTAATTGAAGAGAAACCTTCAATAAAATATTTATACATAATTCCCTCATTTTTCTTTTATTTTACAAGCTTAACTCTGTCCTATTTTAAAAAATTTTTAATTTAAATTTTTCAGATTCTTTAACTTTTAAAAAAAATCTTTATCAAAAACAGAATGCGTTTCTTCTACTTCCCCATACTTTCTATAATTTCAATCATTTCAATTCTTTTTTTTATTATTTCAATTATCTCAATTTCATCCGTTTCTGCTTTAACTTCTGTTTCTACAACGTCTAAAGCTTTGCCAGACAAATTTCTCGGTTCTTGGACTGTAGATCACAGCGAGAACTTTGATGAATATTTGGAGGTAAAGGAGGGAGGGGGATTTATTTTTGATAAATTTTTATAGAAAGAGATTAATAATCGGACCCATAAATGATCACCCAGAAGGAACCAACCACTGTTTGGTCCCAAAAAATTTTAACTGAATCAGAACCTTTCTTAAATTCGGGAGAGCCCCCTCTTCTTGATTTTTTTAAATTATAAAACTATATTTTCATTAATTTCAACTCTTTAGGCAAAAGGTTATGGCTGGTTTATGCGCCAAATGGTTAAATTAGGTAATAATTATTTTAAAAAAATTTGTGCATTTACAGCACCTTTTAGCTGGAATAACCAAAACATTTACTAAAAATGATGATGGAAGTTATGGATGCAAAATTGAGGTAAATGAAGAAGGAATTGAAGTTTTTGATAATTTCTAAAAATTTTCTAGACAACCAAAAAGAACGTTGAATGGCCTAAATTTAATTTGGGAGAAGAATTTACTGCGGAATATTTGGATGATTCTATGCATAAAGTAAAGAATTAATTTAAATTAATTTATTTTCTTTTAAAGATTAAATTTACTTACGACGCAAAGAAGGATGCCTTAACTGAAGTTCACACTAAAGTTGATGCTCCAAATGATCCAGCTGATGTGTACGACTATATTATTGATGGGGATGGATGGCTAGTTATGGTTAGTTGATTGGGGATTTTTTTAAAGATTTTAAATGTGACTGACTACTCTCTTAAGTATTAGTTTAAAAATTAAAAAAAAATATTTTTTTGACAAAGTTTTTATTTTTTTTAAATTTAAGCATATGGAATATAATGATGTGAAAACAAAACGTTTTTACAAGAAAATATGAAGGAAAGAACAATTAAATTTAAATTGTTTACACTGCTTTTATTTAATTAAACACTTACTTTAATTTTTTAAATTTAAAATTTGTAATCTGAAAATGATAAAAATGTTTTTTCTTTTTGTTAGTCTAATTAAGAGGCTTTTTAAAACAAACATTTTTATTAAGTAATAAAATTGTCTAGTTACGCGTAGAATTATATAAAGATCGAAGCTATTTAAATATTCTGATTATTTCAGTACAACACGTAATCCCCTAACTTTGGATTTGATTTAAAATCTACATTCCCTCAAATAATTTAAAAAATAAAGATTTCTTAAGTAATTATTCAATTTAAAAACAATTCCTTTTTAAATTATTTCCCCAAAACTTTCCGGAATTTTCAAATTAAAATTTTGTAATTTAATAATTATATTTTATTAAATTATCATAATAACTGAACAATTTTCCAATATTTATTTTTATTATTATAAAAAGTTATTTATAATAGTTATTTTTAATTTTCAACATTTCTACAAGGTCCTGATTGTTGAATTACAAATTAATTATCAACCTTTGGAAATGATAAAAATTTTTTTAATAGTATCCTCAATTTACTATTTAAATTTATCCAGTTTTTATTTTTAATTTAAAAAAAATAATAAACATTGTGTACTAGCTTGTAAACAAAGATTTATTTAGTACTTTTACTATTTTGGATATTTACATATTTTAGTAAAATGTATATTTTTTGTTGTTTACCGTTAAAAATATTTACACAAATTTTTGTTTTTATTTATGTTTTTACCTCATTTTATTTTTATTTTTTATTCTCAAAAAAAGTTGTCTTTTTATAATTTTAATATTATTTATTGTTCGTTGTTCCCCCTTTGATCTTATTTTTGTGATCGATAGTTTTACAATTAAAAGTGGATGAATAAGTAGAAATAAGAGGGACATTCTTTACAAAGAAGGGGGAGATTGAAACTTTGTAGTAAATCTACTTTGAATAAGTCTTAAGAATCCCCAACCTTAGCTAACAAAGGAGAGTACCTGGGGTGTCCATAGGACTTCGGGATGAAATTTGGTATACAGATAGATCATACCCTAGTTTAGTATAGTAAATGATCCCATTGCACCACCGCTGAACACATGTTAACTAGATTGTTATTGTTTATATGTGGGGGATTCTAAACTACTAAAATAGGGTCTGTCTACCAAATTTCATCTCGAAGTCCCACGGACACCCCAGACAATCTCCTTTGTAAGCAGATTTCTTCGACCTATTTTTAATGTTACAATTTATTCTCCATTAAATAAATAGTCTTCCTCTCTCTTTCCTCTCAATTTTCCCATCAATCCACTTTAAAATAATTATTTTATTAAATTTATTTTGAGTATTTTTTAATTGTTTTTCTCTATTTTCCACATTAATCAAAAATAAAATAAATTTATTTTTCTCTTTCAATTTTGCTCAAAAATTATTTTAAAGTGTTTATAGTTTTACTACTGTTTGCACATTTTGAGAGGAATCAATAAAAAAAATTTTTAAATTAAATTTAATTTTGTTATTTTTCGATTTATTTTTTCTTTTTTAAATTTTAAATTTATTTGAAAATTTGTTAATTTTAATGTTTGCGACAAAAAATATGTACATATAATGGGAAAAAATTAAATAAAAGTCGCGCGCTATTTTCTTGCTTATTTTAAATGTTATTTTTTGTCGCAAGACGCAAAACGATTTTCTAGAAGAATAACTCTCGACAATAAAAATATTTAAGAAATTTTCCTTTTTTATTTTTAAAAAAGGGAAAATAAAAGACAATACGAAAGCTTATATTTTAATTAATGAATATACCAAATTAGGGGGGAGTTTACTTATTGAAAGTAGAGTTGGGGCCCGGTTCGGTCCGGAAGATCGAGTCGGGCTTCGAATTTTGGCCCGAAAAAGACTCGGTCGGGCCGGCCCAATAAAAATGAGGCCCGAAAAAATGACCCGAACGTCGGCCCGACTCGAAAACCACAACCCTAATTGAAGGGAATTCACTATACGGAGGAGCTTTGTTGGAAAGTTGTTTTTCTTTTTATATTTTTTTAATTTTAACATTTTTATTTTTTAATTTTCTAAAATTATTTTTTAAAATTTAATAAAAATATTTTTAATTAAAATAAAAGAAAGTAATGATGATCGAAGCATTAATTTCTATGGCGCGTTATTTATCAGCGCATAAAGACGGTAGCTAAAAATATTTTTGAAAATTAAAAAAAAATTTTTTTAAAGATGATTTTGCCGACAGAATGAATTATTTATATACTCCAAATATGTTGTTAGCCTTTTCTGTTTTAATTTCTTTTAAACAATTTGGGGGAAGGTAAATAGTAAATTAAATTTAAATTAATTTAAATTTAAAATTAAAGACCGTTAGAGTGTATGTTTCCAAATAAATTTCCTGGAAGTTGGGAACAGGTAAAAAATATTTGTTAAATATATTTTTATTTAAAGAACATTACACAAGAAAGTGTCAATAATAAAATAAAATTTTATTTAGAAAGAAAAATGGACAGAAAATTTAGGTCCGAGTCCTCAATTATGTCTGTTAACAGACAGTTCCTAGACATTCATAAAATATATTTTAGTATTTTATAGTGTCTTTTTGCTTATTTTTAATTCAAAAATGAAAATTATTTTTATTAGATTAACTTCATTTTAAAAAAAAATTTTAAAATTAAAAGAATTAAACAATTTATTCCCTTTTATAAAATTATTTTCTAAAGTATGCAGAAAATTTTTGTTGGTCAGAAGATACTTATTATTTACCTCCAGAAGTTCATGTTGCACAAATTAAAGAATCTGAAAGATATTCAGAGGAAAGAAAACTTTCTTATTATCAATGGGTTCCCTTCTTTTTACTTTTACAGGCTGCTTGTTTTAGATTACCGAGGTTATTAATTTTAAAAAATTGTTTAAAAAATTATTTTAGTATTTTATGGAAGGCTGCCAGTCTTAGTTCTGGTAAATGTTTTTAAAAATTTTTAAATAGGTATTCAGAAAGAGTTTGTAAAAGTTTAGCCATCGGGCAGGATGGCTAAACCTGTGATCTCTTCGTAGTTATTACTAGGCGCTTTCTGAAGAAAGGAACAGCCCGGGGCATTCACTACTGCTTTTCTTATCCCTTTTTGGATCGTTTAACCCCCGCCTAAGCGTTTTAAAAGTGAATTATCCTTGATAGCTGAATTATTCTTAAATTCACAAAATATTGCGATTTCTTTCGAGTCAAAAATTGTTAATTAACATATCCGAATAAAATTTAATAAAAAATTAAAAGGGAGAGGAGATCTCTTTCTTTTCAAGCTAAAATATATTTTTTTATTTTATTATTACTGTTTATAATTATTTACTTTAATATTTTATTTTCTAAGGTGTTCGTGTTCACGATATCGTAGTTAAAGCTTTAGATTCACAAAATATGGAAGTGGGAAAAATTTTTAAAAAAATTTTAATTTTCATAAAATTATTTTAGGATGAATGCCGTCACAGAACAATAATTATGTTAGCCAATCATTTGGCTAGAGCTTTGCGTTTTCAAAACCAAATATTAAATAGGCATTTATTTATACACAAAACTATGTAAAAGAAATTTTTTTTTAATTTTTCAAGTTAATTTTTAATTAATTTACTTTAACTTTTTTGAAATTATTAGATAACCTTTTAATTTAATCCTCGTCTCCTTATATAGAAAAATAGAAGAGATTAGCCAGAAACTGACTAGAGACCAGGGATGTCACGGGTTGAGAAAAATGTCGGGTCGGGTTTCGGGTCGGGTTTCCAAAATTTTTCTCGGATCGGGTTTCGGGTTGAGCAAAAAGTCGGGTCGGGTTTCGGATCGGGTTTTCAAAATTTTCTTCGGATCGGGTTTCGGGTTTCGGGTCGAAAAAAGTCCCTTTTTCAGCGCCGCAGGCGAAAATTTTCAAAATTTTGGAGGTCATTAAGCTAAAAATCTTCCCTTTTTCAGCGCCGCAGGCGAAAATTTTCAGAATTTTGGAGGATCATTAAGCTAAAAATCTTCCCTTTTTCTGCGACGCGGGCGAAAATTTTGAAAAAACTCGGGTCGGGTTTCGGGTCGGGTTTTGAAAAATAAAAATTCTCGGGTCGGGTTTCGGGTCGGGTTTTAGAAAATTTCTCGGATCGGGTTTCGGGTATCGGGTCGAAAAAAAGGCCGGGTTTCGGGTATCGGGTTTCGGGTAACCCGTGACATCCCTGCTAGAGACCGGACCAAGACTAAATCTAGAACAAAAATCTCGATTACGATCTAGATCAGGGCTGCTAAGGAGGGATATACGCTTTGTGGGAATAAGGAAGGATTGAGGGATATCAGGGGATTTGGAGGATTAAGTGAAAGCAAATTTATGATATCCACCAATTTCATGATACCCTCTTTGATCACAGAATTTTCTTCGAATTATCCTCAATCTCACCAGATCCCTAGATATCAATTCACAGATATACCTTTATAACTTGCTAGATTCTCATATCCCCCCTCCCCCCCCCCACATATTCGATCACATATTTGGTTATTATTTTCTTAAGTTTAGTTTTCAATACTTCTCCTTACATTTTTAAATTAAATTTCAAAATAATATTTTATTTTTAAACTAGGCGTTTTCTCAACATAACATACTCTGCCTGTTTAATTTCATTTATTTACCTCTTCACAAAATTTTTATATCTTGTCAATATTTTTGCTCAACTTTATTTAATGAATAAGTAAATTTTTGGAAAAAATATTTTTAAATATTTTTTATAAAAGATTTTTAGAGACAGACAGATATCAATGGTATGGAATTAGTGTAATACAAGATTTAATGAGAGGAATTCCTTGGCAGGCTTCTGGATATTTCCCTCGTGTTTCTCTTTGCGATTTTACTGTTTTGTTTTTTTTATTTTTAAAATTTATATTTAGAAAATTTGACAAAAATAAATTTCTGTCATCTTTCCTATTTTATAAGTGACCAGTGTTCGATATAACTTCAGTCAATCACAAATTCTTTTTTATGTCCAATTTTTCGATTGTTCCGGTTCGGCACTTTAAGATGCCATACAGTGATGGCTCGGGTTATCCGAAACACGTGACCGAAACCTTCTAATCCAAAGCCTGATCCGAAGAAAATTTTAAAAACCTGGCACGAAACCCGACCCGACAAATCCCTGATCCAATGGGATATAATCAGCTTATTTTTCTTTTATATCACTCAACATATACTTTAATAAATATTAAAATATTAATTTTCTGCCCTATTTAATTTTAAAAATAAATTTTCAAGGTTCGTCAAATGGCAAATATTCAAAAATATTCAGTTCAATGTGTTCTCGTAATAAATATTTTTACAGAAAAAAGTTTTAAATTTTAATTTAAAAAATATTTTAATTTATTTAAAGTTTTTATTCTTTTGTGGTTCTGGTATGGTATTTTACTTGTAGCTACTTCTATTTCTTTTATTTATTGGTAAATAATTTGAAATTTAGAATTATTTTCCAATTTTTAGGTTAACAATGATGTTATTCCCCCATTTTGGAACGTGGTATATTGCCCAAGCTTTGGAACTTTGTCGAATGGAGCCAAGTGAAAAACAATTGGATATGTACACAATTAAAAGTGGGTAATTAAAAAAACAAAAATATTCCAAAATTATTTTTTATTTTTCTTTTAAAATTCTCTAAATATCCCTTTACATATATTCGATAATGTAAGGATGCTTAAATAGAATGAAGGATCCCGAGTTTGATAAAGTGGCTAGGAATAATTAAAATTTATAGCTGTTTTCTCCCCGGTTTTCAGTTTCCATTTTTAGACAAATACCGGTTCTATTTTGGGGGAATTTTTAATAAAATCACTCATTTAAGATGTAATATAAATAAAAAAATTAAATTAACATTATAATTGTCTCAAAAATGTTTAAAAAAATTAATTTTAATTTTTAGAAGAACGTAAACATGTTGCATGTTTTGTTAAAGAATTTTTAAAAAATGATGGAGTTTTTGTTATTAGAATGGTTGGAATGCATACAGGAATACTTTTTACAAGTGAATTAACTTCTGAACTGTTTGGACATTTTTTCTAAAAATTAAATTAATTTTTTAATTCCTTTATAGTTATCGAATTCATTCAGATTTATTAATAAATAATTCAGAACAACGTTTTAGTGAAGATACAACATTAAAATTAGTTGAAGATGGAGGAACTCCTATAAAAATAAAATCAACAAAAACATTCCCTCATCCTTCAAAAAATAAAAAAAGAAGGGCAGATTCGGCACCTTTAGGGGAAGAAAAAGAATTTAAAACAAAACTTTTACCGATAGAAAATGAAAATAAGGAGGAAAGTTCTTCCTCAAATTCCTCTTCTAAAGAAAATCATCAAAATGAATCTGATGAGGATAATAAAAAATAAAAATTAATTTTTGTTTTCTTTTAATATTTTTATTAAATATTTTTTCATTCCAATTAAATGATTTTTTAAATTAGTTTTTATTAAAAAGTTCTCTCCATCTACAGTATTTTCTTGACCTAACCAAATTGTCGTTTTGTTTTTTGGTATACCTATCATTATTGACCAATTGTCTTCTGTCCAATTGTCATTATTTACTTTTTAGATATTTTGATATTTGTCATGAAATTAAATATCGTTTCATCAAATGGACAAAAAGGTCGACTGATGAGTTTGGCTGTTTTTGTCGATTTTTCGTTTTGTTTTTTTACCTTCAAGATTTATTTTTATGTTTTAGGATTGATTCACATTTTCAAATTAATTAATGATGGAAGTAAGAACCAGACGTTCTGCTGGTGTTACTGGAGGACCTCTAAATCCCGCAATGATTTCTTTGTTGCCTTTACAACGCTTGAAGGAAGAGTTACAGAATAGAGGTTTTTTGAACTTCTTTATTGAGAAATTAGCTTTATCTGGGGAAATGTTTAGATTTAATTTCCTCGTTAAGGATTGGATGTTCGCGGAAATAAAGACGATCTAGCTATGCGCTTGGAAGATCATGTGCGTCTCGCAGAGGGAGGTCGTCAATTGTATGATCCATCGCCATTTTCAACTTCACGTGTTGAAAGTGAATCACCAAAGAAAAATAAACGAGGCTACAAGCGAAAAGTACGAGATTATTGTGAAAATTTTTTAAAATTAAAATTTGCAGGTTGATGATCGTCAGCCAGATGATGATATAATTGATATTGAGAATACTGAACAACTACAACCAGATATTCAAATATTGACCAATCCAGTATCAGTTGCTGCTCCTCCCTTAAAATTTAACTGGGCCAAAGAAAAGCCTTCGATTGCTACAGTTTTGTCATTGTTTCCTAAAGCTCCAGAGCCTCCAATTTTTCACGAGGAAATGCCTCAAGTTGTGACTGCGCTGAAAACTAACGTAAGTTCGGATTTTTCGCAACGTCTATTTATTGACAGGAACAACCATCACCTAATCTTGCTTCAACACCACCAATGAATACTTCAATAATTGCTGAGAGTCCAGTAATGGAAAAATTAACTGTTAAAGACACTAAAGCTAGCAAAAATAAAGAATCAATCAACCAAAATGGAGAAAATCAAGAGCGGCTTACACTAAAAGTCAAGAGAATCCATCTCGAAAATAAAGGTTCGATTAATTTGTTGTGTGGTATTTTGTATTTATACTGCTTTTTTTAGAAAAATCAAAAAATTCGTCCAAGTCTCCCTCAGTTACTTCTGCTGAACACACAAAAGTTCCCGTTTTACCACAAAAAGAGTCAAAAGAAGTTCCTCATAAGAAAATTTTGTCAGCAACACCAAAAACAACTTTGAGGAAAATCTCCGCAGGATTTGATGCTTCTGATATTTCTTCTACAATTTCTAATTCCAGTTCTCCTAAAATTGAATCAACGATAAATAAGAATAAACTACAAAATACACCTGCATTTTCTAAAGAAAAATCTGTTGAAGAAAAACTAAATTTGAGTTCTTTACAACAGAAAAAACAAAAATTGATCAAAGAACAGCGTCAAAATAGCCAACAAAAAGTTTGTTTCTAATTATTTTTTAACCAAATATTTTTTATTTAGCGTCCCGAACAAATTGAAAAACGAAGAGCAACATTAGCTTCTGGGGAAGATGCTTCTACAAAATTAAAATCAACTCCAAAAACAACAACAGAATCTACGAAGAAAAAAGGTTTCAAATAATATTTTTTAGTTAAAATTTTCTGAATTTTTAAGTTGTCAATCAATCCCCAGGATTTGATATTCTCGATTCAATTTTGGACAAACAGGAACAATTACTTGCCAGAAAAACAGTTACTTTAGGCATGGGAAAATCTATAGCTGAATTAACTAATGAAAATTCTACTGATGATGAAGAGGTTAATGAATTGTTAGAACTAGAATTGAAAAAACGAAAACAGCGAATGGATCGAGCTAGTGGACTATCTGCCGGAACAACTTCTGGAAATATTCAGTCATCCCAAACATCACTTTCTACTACTACTGTTAATTTTTCTGAAACTTCTAGACAGCAAACAATTAATAAGTCTCCAATTAATACAGGTTTATTTTTATATTTTTCTGATTTTTTTTGTAATATTTTTTAGAAACTTCTCCTCGTCCTGTGAATTTTAAACGGCCACATTTTCCATTTCCATCACCTCCACCACCGCCTCCAAAGAAGGTACAATCATCTCCTAAACCTTAATTTTATTAAATTTAAGGTCGATAGAGAAGATCATTTTTCATTTGTAAACTCCATTTCATCTAACTCACCACCGTTGATTGTTGATCGTCGAGATCCGCTTGGACTTTCTTCAATTGGACCAGATACTCCTCCACCTCCGCCACCACCTTCACGTGTATGTTTTTCATCTTCTTTATTATCCTTTTCTAAATTATTAAAAAATTTAGCATACTGCTATGCCATCTTTATCTATTCCTTCTTTGCTTCCCCCGCCACCTCCACCTCCTCCAAGAGTAATTACTTCCATAAATTCACCAGATATCAACCATACTCAACCTAAAGCAAATGAACAACTTACCGGTTCCATTGATCCAAGCTCTGATATTGAAGTGATTTCTTCAATTGTTTCTGACTTACTTAATACAGTATCAAAGGTATGCATAATTAAATATTCTAATTATATATTTGTAACTTTAAAGAATGTTGACGGAATTGAGATTGTCTCTCCTGCTTTAATTCCAGCTATTAGTTGTTCATCAACATTTTCTTCTTCTTTGCCATCAGTTGTTGACAATGGCAATTCCTTTTCATATTCATTTGGATCTGAAGCTCCACCACCTCCTTCATCATCTATTTCATCGGTTTTATTTTATTAATATTTTCGTTTGACTTTTTAAATTAAGACTGTTGAACTATGCGTTGAAAATAATGTAAATAAAGAACATCAAAAACATATTGATAGTGACAAGGAGATGGGTGAAATAGATGAATATGAAGATGGTGAATTATCTAGCGAAGAAGCAAGCAATATTGAAGATGAGGAATATTATGAAGAGCAATCACAAGAAGATGAAATGGAACAAGAAAATGATGAGAGGAGTGTTGAGGAAGAAGATGGAGATGAAATTTTGATTGTAGATGAGTTTAGTCAATTATTGAAAGATCCAAAAGCTTTACTTCATAAAGCTTCAGATGTTTTACGAAGAAAATTTGGTTAGTTTTTCAACCTTATTTGTTGGAAATTAAATTTTTGTTTTCTCATATTTAAGGTACTGATGATGATACAGAACTTGAACCAAGAGCACACTATGAACAAGTTCCACCTAGTGCTGATGAATTAAAAATAGAAGAAGACGAGGAATATAGACAACTTCCAGATCCAGAACAATTTCATGGAGAACCGGTTTGTTTAATTTTTCTTATATGGCGAATGAAATTTTCTTTAGGTTCCTGACGATATGGATGATGATTTATTTGAAATCGCAGCAGGACTTCCACTTCGTACAAAAAATAAAGATAAGGAACCACAATTAGTAATAGAAGAAGAACCATTGCCAAACGAAGAAGAAATTGAACTTGATTTTTGTATTTTAATTTAGTTTTTCAAATAGATGTTTTATTTTTAAAGATAATTCTGATCTAAATATGAAGGCTTCAACAAGTAATAATTGGTTAATTGATCCAGACAATGCTGATGGTTTTGCTCTAATGTGGGGAGGTGTTCGAGCAAATTATGGAATTATTGTTCCTGAACAAAGAGATGATATGCCTCCTTTAGCTTTTCAAGTGAAGGTAGTAAACTTTAAATAAAAATTTAATTTAAATAAAGAGATCTTTTGTTTTTTAATAGATTGCTGAACTTCTATCACTAAAACATTTACCTTTTGAAGAGCCTGATGCTCATGATATTCGTTTGGGATGGTCACGTTTAGGAACTTCTAATATGGTTAATTATTTTTTGTCTAAAAAATTATTTTAAATTAAAGTTGGGAGAGTCTCCTTATTCATTCGCCTTTAATTCTATGGCAAATAAAGCAACGGGAAATATATTTTCAGATTATGGAGAACCTTTTGGAATAGGTGATGTGATTACTGCTGTTTTGGTAATTAATTTAACAATAAACATTTAAGAATTGATAATTTTTTGTAAGGATATAAATTGCGGTGAAATTCGTTTCTTCAAAAATTCGCAAACTTTGGGACCAGCATTTACTGATATACAATTCCAAACTGGTGATGTTTTCTTTCCTCATATTGCAACAAAAAATTGTAAAGTCTATGTTTATTTCGGCAATGAATTCCCTGATAATCCACCTCAATCAACTTTAAATACAAATGGAGACAATACAATTACTGATGAAGAAATAAATCAATGGGGGTAATTTTTCTTTTAAAATATTTTTTTAATTAATTTTTTTAGCTTGCCACCAGATGAAGTTCCTGAAGGAACAAAATGGATTGGAAAGATTGATTTAAGAATGTTAGCCCCAAGTAGAAGGCCAATATCTGATAAAGTATTTTTTATAAAAATAAATTTAAATTATTTTTAATCAATTTTGAGGCACATTGTACTATAATTGCTATGGTTGGTCTTTCTGGTGTTGGTAAAACTAGTTGGGTTCGTCAATATTTAAAAGAACATCCAGAAGAGGATTGGGTTCTTCTCAACAATGATTCTATTTTGCAGGTTAAAAATTTTTTTTCTTTAAAAGATATTTTAAGTCGTTGTCTTTTTTCTTAACGATTTTTCTATTTCTACGTCACGTTTAGTACTGTCTGGTTCGATCCGAAAATTTTCTGAATATATATTTGTCCTTAAATGATAAGTCTCTGGCTTTTTTATTTTACACCGTTCCATTACATTAATCGTACCTAAATTTTTAGATTTTAGTTTATACTTAAATAATTTTTTATCAGAATAATTCTCTTTATTTAGTCAATGGCTGTAAATGGTGTCCCAAGGCAAAGAGTACATCAAGGCAGATGGGATATGGTTATGGGGTTAACAGCTAAAGCACTAAATCGTTCATTACAAATGGCTTGTCGTAGAAGACATAATTATATTTTGGATCAAACAAATGTGACGAGAGATGCCAGAAAACGAAAATTAACTCAATTTCAAGTAAAATTTGAAAAATTTTGTTAAAAACATTTTCAAATTGTTTAGGATTTTCAACGTAAATGCGTAGTTATTATACCAAGTGAAGCAGAACACGAAAGACGTTTGATTCGACAAGCTAGAGAACAAGGAGGAATTGGACAAATGCCTGCTGAAGCAATGCTTGAAATGAAAGGTTTTTTTAATTTTGTTAACTTATAAGATTTTAAAAATTTAGGAAACTTTTCTATTCCCTCAACTGATCAGGAGCCAATTGAAGATGTAATCTTTATTGAACCCCCAATTGAACGTCTTAATGAGGCTATTGAACAAGTAATTATTTTTGGAAATTTTGAATTAAAATATTTTTTTAATTTAAAAGGTTGTTCGTTATAATGAAGAAGGCCAACCCTGGGTTCGTCAACAACAACAAAGGTTTAACCGCTCTAGAGGACAACCTCAGTCAATAATTTCTGATCATTCCAATATACCTTTTGTTGGTGTAACAAGAATTGGAGTTTAAGATAATATATTTGATTTTACAATAGTATTCCCATTTTTGAAGTTCTCATCCGTTTAGATTATTTATGTGCGGCCAAAATACAAGAAATAATTTATTCACGCAAAAGTCACCCCGTCATTCAAGTGATTTTCATTTTGATTATTTAAAAATTAATGCTTTTGAAAAAATAGGATTATTTTATTAAATCTCATTTATTTAAAACCATTCAATGAAAATCGCTAGTTGTGTTGGGGGATCGACACCCCCGCTTCACTTGCTGGGCGCCATTCCTTGATGTACGCAATTGCAAACTCCTAGAATTAAATAAAAACTAATTTAATAAAAATAATGATTAAATAATCTGAAGTGACAAAATTCACAGGTAAATTGGACCCACACCGTTTGTCTCGATTGTGTAGCATCCACCCATGCTTGCTTATTAAAACAACTAGCATGGTTGGATGCCATGTGATTGAGACGAATGTTATTACTCACAACATGGAGGTGCATGACAAATTTGTCACTTGGACGGTTATTTAAATCATTAAAGAAATGTAAATTTTTATTAAATTCTAGGAACTTGCAATCGCTTTTGTGAAGGAATACCGTTTTGCGGCTGCTGCAGGCGTTTCTGTTCCAGACACGATTTACCGCTGAAAAGGAAATTGGAAGTCCGATGGAACAAAAATTGGAAGATTATAGGATCCAAAAAAATGAAAATGTTTAAAAAGTTTATTTTTTTTAATAAAATTGTTGTCTTTGAATTATTTAATTCATCTTACATAAGTTTCACGTAAGCAATTGAGAATTCCTAGAAATTAATAAAAATTTGGAAGTGACAAATGCAGTATGGTTCTCCATACGGTGCACCACACCGTTAGTCTCAATCTCATGCCGACCATGCATGCTGGTAGTTTTGACCTTTGATCCACAACCTTCTGTACACCTAAACAATCAAATTAAAATAAAATTTTTTTAAACGAAAGCTTACTCATAGACGATGATGATGGATGGTAATCATGGTAATCATCATCACTAACCATCATCATCGTCTATGAGTAAGCTTTCGTTTAAAAAAATTTTATTTTAATTTGATTGTTTAGGTGTACAGAAGGTTGTGGATCAAAGGTCAAAACTACCAGCATGCATGGTCGGCATGAGATTGAGACTAACGGTGTGGTGCACCGTATGGAGAACCATACTGCATTTGTCACTTCCAAATTTTTATTAATTTCTAGGAATTCTCAATTGCTTACGTGAAACTTATGTAAGATGAATTAAATAATTCAAAGACAACAATTTTATTAAAAAAAATAAACTTTTTAAACATTTTCATTTTTTTGGATCCTATAATCTTCCAATTTTTGTTCCATCGGACTTCCAATTTCCTTTTCAGCGGTAAATCGTGTCTGGAACAGAAACGCCTGCAGCAGCCGCAAAACGGTATTCCTTCACAAAAGCGATTGCAAGTTCCTAGAATTTAATAAAAATTTACATTTCTTTAATGATTTAAATAACCGTCCAAGTGACAAATTTGTCATGCACCTCCATGTTGTGAGTAATAACATTCGTCTCAATCACATGGCATCCAACCATGCTAGTTGTTTTAATACGCAAGCATGGGTGGTTGCTACACAATCGAGACAAACGGTGTGGGTCCAATTTACCTGTGAATTTTGTCACCTCAGATTATTTAATCATTATTTTTATTAAATTAGTTTTTATTTAATTCTAGGAGTTTGCAATCGCGTACATCAAGGAATGGCATTAAGCAAGTGAAGCAGGGGTGTCGATCCCCAAAAACAACTAGTGATTTCAATGAATAGTTTTAAAGAAATGAGTTGAAAAATTTTTTGAAAAAAATTTTATTAATAAAATTATTTCCTCCTCAATTATTTAATTCAACTTGTAATATTTTTAAAAACTTGAATAAATATTATGAAAACAGTTAATATTTTTGATGAAATTGTTCATCAAGTTCTCCCGATTTTTCCTTAAACTTCTTCACCTTTACGATCATAAACTACTAGTCTTTTAAATGATTTTCCCTTGCCTGTACCTTATATTTATTTTAAAGCTTGGATGAAATAATATTAATCATGAGGATTGGTTTTAAATATTAAAATATTTTTAATAATTCTAGGCATGCATTTTAAATCTTTAAATTCAAATTTAATTCAAAATTTAAAAAAATTAGAATTTAAATTTTAAATTTTATTTCACAAAACTTATTTGATATAAAAATATTAAAAAATCCATTCAAAATTCATTCAAAAAATTATTTTAAAAATTCAAAAAATGGTTTCGGTTATCCAAATTTTATTATTTTTTCTTTCCTTTGCTTTAGCTTATCAAGCAAAAATTTTTCCAACAGGTGGAGTGGGATTAGATGATGTTTGTTTTTGTTCTTTAATTAAATAATTAAGTATATTATAGCCATGGGACCAAGGAGGGCTCCGTTCTCGTCGTAGTCCACAACCAATACTTGATCAGCTTGATGGATGAGGAATAAAAAATTATAAATAACAAAAATATGTTAAAATAATACAAGAATGAATAAAATTAACAATTAAAAGTTATTTTTTATCATTAAATAGGACACAGTTAACGAGGGGAAAGGTTACGTCCTAAAAAAAACTTTAAAAATTTTTAATTGTAAGGATGATCGCCTAGAGCATTTAAAACGCTTAGACGGGGGTTAAACGATCTAAAAGGATAAAAGAGAAAGCATTAGTTGTCGCCCTGGTAGCTCAGTGGTAGACCACCTGTATGTGTGAGCAAAGCCGAGCGATCACTATCAGGCCACAGGTTCGATCCTGCGCGGTGGCTAAACTTTTGCTAAACTCTTTCTAAATTTAACATACAAATTGGAGCTTGAGATTTATAAGGACATGTAGTGAGTAACAAGACTCTCATTTAATATAAATTTTTCTTTAATTTTGTTTAGAATTATTTTCATCAAATATTATCATATCAATTTTTAACTATAAATAAACCTTTAAAACTTAATTTTTTAAAGTCTTTAATTAATTAAATCTTTAATTTTTTAACAAAAAAATCAAAAAATATTTTCTTTTACTTTTAATTAATTAAAATTAATTTATTGAGGATTATCGTCATCTGATATTCGAAAATTATTTTTAAAAAGACAACTGCTTTTTAACAAATATTTTTCTCCTTAAGATCTTTATTTTCATTTCCCTAAATTTTAATAAACAAAAATTAATTTTAAAAAATGTTTTGTCTAAAATATTTCCCAATTAAAATTTTTATATTTTTTGTGATTTTATCTTTTGAAGTAAATTAATTAAAAATTTAAATTTAAATTTTTATTTAATTAGGAGGATGCTTCAGTTGTTATTTCACATCCAACACATCTTTCACAGCCTGGATTACAGGTAATTGACTTTTAAATTAGGTATATTTGAATTACACAAATATTTACCTCTCGATCTCGAGGGAAAGGTTTTATATCGGTTTGGAAGGAAATTCTAAATAGAGAGTTGTAGGTGATTGGGGGGTTATATACATGATATTTCAGAATTATCTATTTAACTTAGAGTAAATTGGTTAATTTTGTTGGACAATTTCTTGTAAAGTATATTAAATTTACGGAGGTGCATAAGGGATACCACCAAAATAAATTGTATATAAATTAGTCCAGTCAACTAAAGATGCTGGTTCGCTTCCAGCCGCCTAAGCCCAAATTCAGCTCTTTCCCAATAAAATATTATAGAGAAAATTAGAAAATATAAAATTGCAGAGATTTTGATTTTAAATAAATTTAAAAATAATAATTTAAGATGTTATTAATTACTGGACAACAACAAGACAAACCACACCGTATAGTTAAACGTTTTAGCTGCTCGGTTAGTTAATTAATTATTTTAATTAAAAAATTATTTTTTTAGGGTCAAGAATGTTATATTAATTGTGTTAATGTAAAAATTATTTTATTTTTTAAATTTAATTTTTAAATTTTAATTAAAGCAAGAAAAGAATGAAAAGGACAAAGAAAAAGCTAAAAAAGAATGTGCCGGACAGTGTGACTGTAATTTGTCTTCAAAGAAGAATTAAATATGAAGAAATTTTTGAAATAAAAAATGCTTTAAAATAATTAAAATATAAATTCTCTTTAAAATAACATATTTAGTAGATTAATAATTAATAAATTGATTTAACAAAAAAAATATTTAATTTACCGGAGCAGTTCAACTGAGTCCGCACGATTGAGTCCCCACGATTGAGTCCGCACGATTGAGTCCCCACGATTGAGTCCCGGCACAATTGAGTCCCCACGATTGAGTCCGCACGATTGAGTCCCCGTTGTATATACCTCAATTGAGTCCCCGTGGATTTAATTTTAAAAATTCCATATCCTGCATTAGAGATCGGCAAAATCGCATTTCCGGGATCCCGTAACGGGATTGAGTTTGAAAATATCGAACGGGAGGGATCCCGCGGGATTAATCCCGTTAATCCCGGAGTCCCAGTAATCCCGTTCTCAAATTTACCGGGATCCCGCGGGATTCCGGGATTTTAATTTAAAAAATTTTTTAATTATAAATATGTTGAATATCGTCGGATTTGGAAATAATATTGGTGGATTTCGACAGATTAAGGGAGGAATTAATAGATAACAGAGGATTAAGAGGTATATCAGTGGATTAAGAGACAAATTAAGAGACCCCTCCCTGACAACCCTATTTTTCTCCAAATCCCTCTTAATAATCGTAATCCATGCACCACATGCAAAGCTTTTCGAATTTTGAAAGGAGAAGCCAATGGAAGGCTAAGAAGGTCGAGCTGAATCGAGCTGATTTCGAGCTGATTTTGGTATCACTCAACTCAGCTCGTCGAGTCCTTTCGAATGAGCTATTTTTTGTTTATTCGAATGTTTCGCAACAAAAATTCCCCATGGATGACCATTTCGAGCCCCATATCTCGGCGAGAACTTGTTCAACAATGTTGATTTTCGTGTCATTCGACTCAATACTTTCGAATGAGCTGTCATTCAAAAAATCTCTCGATATCCCTCCTAATCCCCAAACCCACAATATCCATCTTAATCTCTCCGAATTTGTTGATATCTGCCTTAATTCAACCGATATCCCCGCTTAAATCTACTTATATCACTTGATATTCACCAATATCCATCTTGATACCTCGATGTCGCATACAAGTCCCCTGATATTAACATTAATCCCTCCAAATCCCCAAATATCCCTCTTAATCTTTTTTAATATAATTAAATCTAGGGGACTCAATTGAGGTATATACAACGGGGACTCAATCGTGCGGACTCAATCGTGGGGACTAAATCGTGCCGGGACTCAATCGTGGGGACTCAATCGTGCGGACTCAATCGTGCGGACTCAATTGAGGTGTACCGTTAATTTACACAAAATAGGAGGAAAAATAACGTGTCCGGACAAAATATCGAATCGTTAAAATATGGAATAGGCTAAAAAAGGGTTAAAATCTCGAATCGGGTAAAAAGGGGTTAAAATCGCGAATAGGCTAAAAAGGGGTTAAAATATGGAATCGTTAAAATATGGAATGGTTAAAATATCGAATAGGCTAAAAAAGGGTTAAAATATGGAATCGTTAAAATATGGAATGGTAAAAATGTCGACACGGCCAAAATTGGTCAAAATGTCGAATTTTTTAAAAATGGCGCCAAAACTAGAATCCGGACGGTACCGTAATACCGATGGTATTTTTCGGTATTCCGTGTCGGTTGTACGGTACGGAATGCCTTCCGATAAAATTTAAAAGCTGATCGGTGTTTTTCGGTATTCCATACCGTATACGGTAAGGTCAAACTTTAGGTCTTAACTAAAAACTAATGCACACCACTATAATTTTTCCATATCAGGATCGCGTTATGTTTTCCGGATCCGTACGATCATGCCGGACCGGATCCGGTGTCGATTATGCTTAATTTATCCGGTCCGGTTTTACTCCGTAAAATACACTGAACTCGGGCAGAAAAGATTGCGCCGGACTACGACATAAGAGACTTATCAATCAACTTATCATCAATAAGTTGATAAGTTGATAAAATTATCAATAATCAATGTATGGCACTCATCTGACCCTTTTTTAAAAGAATTCGACATTTTGACCGATTTTGGCCGTGTCGACATTTTTACCATTCCATATTTTAACGATTCCATATTTTAACCCTTTTTTACCCGATTCGATATTTTAACGTTTCCATATTTTAACGATTCGGTATTTTAACCCCTTTTTAGCCTTTTCGCGATTTTAACCATTCCATATTTTAACGATTCCATATTTTGTACCGGAGCCAAAAATAATATAAAGTATTTGCAAATTTAAAAAACTCCTACTTCGTACAGACCTTAATTTTTCCTGTACTTTTGTAATAGGTACATGTACAAATACAAATTTTAGTAAGTCACAAATTATAAAATATTTTAATAAAAACTATAAAGGACTATGATTATTCATATAGTACCATTTAAGTGTTAAAAATCTATAACCATTATATTAAATTTAATAATTAATATTTATTTATTGCTTTAAACAACTTAAAAATTTTATTATATTTAGTTAAACCATTTAAAAATATTAAAAATTTTCTCAAATTCCTCAAAATTTCAATTATTTTTCATCTGCTTCTTCATTCCCAGTTTCTGATTTTTTACCTTTTTTGAAGAAATTTTTTCCTTTAGTTAAAATTTCTGCAGCATTTTGTTTAAACCAATTGGCAATTCGAGCAAATAAACGATCCTCCTCTGAAAAAAAATTTTTTTTTACATTTTCCTATAGAAAACCCCAAACCATTTTCTTCTTCATTCCCTTCCTCTACTTTTCCAATTTCTTCAGTCTCTGCTGGTTTATCATTTAATTCTTCATTTTCTTTTACAATATTCTCTTCCTTTTTAGGCCCACCAAATCCAAAATGTTGATATTTTTGATCATAATAACCTCCCAATAAATGCTTATTTTGTTGTTCATCTTCCCCCTTATTTTCTCCTATTTTTTCTGTAACAAAATTTTCATTCTTTTCACTAAACTGATTTGGATTAATTGGAGGAGGCTCTAAATTGTTTTGATGGTTGTCGACAACATCATTCCCAGCTTTTTATTTTATTTAAATTGTTAAAAATTATTTTTTAATTAACTTACAAATCTCATTTTCTTCCCCTAAAATATTGTTTTTGATTTTTTGAAAAAATGCTGAGAAAAAAGCATCACTTGAAGGGGTAAATAAAATAATTAACAAAATGGTAGAGAATAATTTTGAATAATACATTTATATAACCTTTGACCTTTATAAAATGTGTTAATTTAAATTATGAAAGGATTGTAGAATTATAGAAAGCTTGGTATGTTGACTGAATCGAATTGTACCAGGGCGTCCAGGATTCGCCAAGTTTGAACGACGTTATTGCTCTGCGCTACTTTGGACTGCGGTACCTGGAGTGTCCCCTTTAATTAACTACCTAGATGCGTATTATTGCTATTTGGATATCAATTCTGTACTTATACATACATCTCCAAATTAAGCCCCGAACGAGACGTTTTATCGAGATTCGAATGTATTTAAAAATAAATTATTTAATATATAAATTTAAAAAGAAGCAACTTTGAAGGCTAAAAATTGGAAAATTTAAGTTATACTCTCATCCTTTATGATTATAGTGGCATTAATAAATTTTTCTAAAAGTTTTGGGTAAACGCGTTGGCTAAAAACAGGTGAGAAAATAAATTTTAAATTTCCAATGGAGATTTCTCTAAACTGACAAACCGCTTATAAACAAGAATATCGAATATTTAATTAATTTTAATTGATAATTTTACTAATGAAAAATTAAAGAATAATATTTAAAAAAAATTGGATAAATCAAAAAATATTCTTTACATTTTTATAGAAAAAGAGTTACTTATATATACTTAAAACATCAAAAAAAGAAGTCAAATTTAAACTTAAAAACGTTTAATTTTTTATTTAAAAAAATTTTTTTCCTTCAAATCCTACCCACTTTTCTTATTCACATTTTTTCTCTTGATTTGTCAATGTCTCATCTGTAGAAGCAGAATTCGATGCTTGCTCATCATTTATTATTTCCATAGATCCAGTCATTGGTTGAAGAACGGGTGGAGTATCATTACTAGTCGAAGGTTGTGATTCTTGTTGTTTTATCGGAATTATTGTGTTTGTTGTTGTTGCAGCTTGTCGTTGTTTTTGTTGTTGCTGTTCTTGTAAACTTACTGCTTCCACTATTCGATGCCAAACAATGTTAAGCAATTTTGAGTCTTCGTGAATGTCTGAACCTTCAATATTGAAGCGCTAAATAATTTTAAAAAATTAATTTAAAAATTCCCAAAAAAACCTGGGCATTATCACAAAGTAAATTAACATCAGAAGTCATTTGCTCTAATAAAGTATATTTGTCATCATTAATTTTTCTTCGAATTCGATTCAAATCCATTGGATGTTCAATCTGCTCATAATAGTCTGGATATTCACGACGAGATGGTAATTGAATAAAAGGACCAGATAACTCTCTGCCCCTACTTTAAATTTTAAAATAAAAAATAATTATTTAAAACATACAAAAAACTAAATTAACCTGTCCTTATA
The DNA here is from genome assembly GCA_963681835.1 of Meloidogyne enterolobii. Lineage (NCBI taxonomy): Eukaryota > Metazoa > Nematoda > Chromadorea > Rhabditida > Meloidogynidae > Meloidogyne > Meloidogyne enterolobii. Next base: position 1,524,255 of record CAVMJV010000054.1, read on the forward strand.
ACTTATTAATGTATCCAAACAAGTAAGCAGTTTCTCAGTAAATTTGGGATTTGAGGGCGGCATCTTTGCACCTTTTGCACGTTTCGCTGCAACACCTCGTCTACCAGGAACGGGTGTTCCTGCATTGCTATCGTCGCCGGAACCAGCCCCACTCTGAAAAATATTTAGAATAGAAAATAAAGAATAAACAATTAATACTTCTTCGTCCATCGCCTTCTTGCGTTTACGACCACGTTTTGCCGGCTCTCCAGATTCCGGAGTCCCATCCTTCTTGCGTCCCGCTCCTTTTTTCTTCTTTCCTGGGATTAATTCAGAAATATCTTCATCGTCTTCTGTATCCTCCCATCTTTCACCCATCTGACTAAGCCACTCTTTATCAGTCATCAAATCCTTAAAAATAATTTGAACTAATTTTAAAGAAATGTTTTTTTTCTTGCCTGTGAGTAATTAACATCTTTCCTCTTTCGACGTCCAGTTTCTGAGAATTCTAGAGCTTGTGTTTGCTTTTCTTTACCTTCTTTTTCCTTATCTTCATTTTCAGTAAATTTACGATGTTGTTCAATAATAGAAGTAGGAATTTCATTTTCTTCTATAAGTCGAGGCTTTCGACGACATTCCATTGCTTCAGCACGTCGACGATCAATATCCATTTGTTGAAATGTGTCAAATTCTTGTTCACTACGCGCAATCATTTGATTAATAACTTCATCATCTGGAACTTCATCTTCATCGTTATCATCATTTTCTGCCTGAATAATTTCTTCCAATATTTTTTGACGTTCTGCACCAGTGGACCGTTGGTCGAATTTTCCTGCTTGAATAACTTTCTCATCAACGTTCAATTTGAAACGTGCAGCAGCAAGAATCTTTTCCTCAACACTATTAGCAGTAATCAAACGAAGAACACGCACCTAAAATTAAATATTATATAAGATTAGAATTTAGAGGAGTTTAGGGAATACATTGCTGATTTGAAAATTTTTTCCAAAACAGAAATTAGTTCAAAAAGCCCGTAAAATTATTTTGAACCCAGACCAGCACCAATAAAAATTATAAATATTAACCTCGCGAGTTTGACCAATACGGTGAGCTCTATCCTGTGCCTGCATATCCTAAAATTAATGTTTATTAAACTCTTCAATTTAAATAAACCTGATGCGGATTCCAATCAGAATCGAACAAAATAACAGTATCGGCAGACTGTAAATTTAAACCCAAACCTCCAGCTCGAGTACTCAACATAAAAAGAAAATATTCTGATCCAGGAGTATTGAATTCCTTAAGAAGATTTCCACGATCTTCGTGTTTTGTACTTCCATCCAGACGTAAATATTTCCAATAACGATACTAAAAAAATAAAAAATTATTTTTTAAATCCAAAAAAGTTATACTTTAAAATAATCTTCCATTATATTCATTAATTGTGTCATTTGACAGAAAATTAATACACGATGGCCAGTTGCTTTCAATTTTGGCAAAATACGGTCAAGTAATTCAAATTTGCCTGATACTCGATAAAGATCTTTCCTAAAAAGGAAGTTGTTAAAAAATTAAAATTTAAATAATTAAATACCCGCTAACTTCTTTAACCTTCCAAAAACTTTGGCATTCATCTTCAACACTGTGGAAGAGGAAAGGATGGTTACAAAGTTTACGTAAATGTATAACAGTATTCATTAAAGCACGTCCACCTTGCTTAAATTAAATGAGGAATTTAAAAACGAACGGAAAAATCCGATGCCGGGACGGGATCCCAAGGAATAAATCCCAAAAAAATCCAGGACCCCGAAAATAAAAAAAACCCGGGATTTCGGGATCCCGGAAAATCCCATCGGGATCTAGTCCCGCGTCGGTCTCTAGTAATTATAAATTTATGTCTAAAAGCCAAAAATGCTCCAAAACTAAAAATAAAATTTTACCACATGTTTCGAATCAATTAGAAGACCCTTTTGCAAATGCTTATAAACAACTCGTTGAAGTGCACTCATATCACATTTAATCACATATTCTGTCTTTTCAGGCAATTGTGACTCTACTTCTTTCTTCAAACGACGCAAGAGGAATGGACGCAAAACTTTGTGAAGACGACGAATAATAATCATTGTTTCTTCTTGATTTAATTCCAATTTTTCGCCGGTAGAGGCAAAAGGGGCATTAAACCTATTAAAGAATTTTGTGTCACAAAAAGTGAAAATTATAATATAATTTTTAAGGTAAATTAATTATTCTTAAGTCAATATCTCTAAAAATTTTATTTTTCGTTTTTAAATCTAAAGTTATTTTTACTATGCATCTGTTCGTCTAGGAATTTACAATTAGGCGTCCCCTAATCAAAAATCTTAAATTGGTCTGACTTCCCGTGTCAATTCATTTTAAGCATCGACCGGGAAACCTAATTTCTGTCTTCGGCATTTTACTACCTATTGTAAATTTCCTTTAAAAAAACAAACCATTGTTCAAAAGTCCCACAAGACTTGAAGATATTTGGAAGCAAAAAATTTAACAAAGCCCAAAGTTCTGGCAATTTATTTTGAAGAGGTGTTCCAGTTAACAAAAGACGATGTTGTACCGAAAAATAAGCATTCAAAGTTAAGGTGAGTTTGCAATTATGATTTTTCATTCGATGACCTTCGTCAATTATCATATATTTCCAGCGAATCTAAATATTTTAAAATAATTTTTGAATTAAATTTACATTAATTAAACCTTTCCTAACAAAGATCTTTCTTTTAGAACATAATCGTATGTAGTCAACAAAACATTAAATGCTCCTTTACGGACAATTCTTAAAATTTAAATCAGATTAAAAAGTGTCAGAAAATCTCTCAATAAATCCACCAAAAAAACTTACGGTTCCAATCTCTTTCGTTGGTCTTTATCTCCTTTATAAATAATTTTCACAACATGCGGTGACCATTTATCCAATTCAATTTTCCAATTTGAAATAGTTGAGAGGGGAACAATTATTAAATAAGGTCCATTAACTTTCTTAACTTCCATCAAGTAAGTGATTAAAGCAACCTACAAAAGTTTTATAAAAATATTAAAAATAAAAAACCGTTTGGATTGTTTTCCCAAGACCCATTTCATCTGCCAAAATTCCACTTAAATTATTATTGTACAACGACACAAGCCATTCAAGTCCTTTTATCTAAAAAAAATTATAAAACAAATCCTTAAATTAAAATTAACCTGATATGGTTTCAATTGCAAGTTCGGATCAGAAGCTCCAAGTGTGCTATGTTGCTTCACTATTTTTTCTTTAATCCGATGTGCAGTGGCATAATATGATTCCATTTGTTGACGTTGATTTTTCGAATCATATTCATCCTCCTCATTACGTGCCTTTTCCAAGATTCGTCGACTTCGTTGTTCGTCATCGAGACCTGAAAGAAAAGAACAAAATTCTAAAAATATGTTCACTTAACCCGTCAATTTCATTTAAAAACTATTATAAAATAACCTTCACAATCGTCTTCCTTTTGCTCATTTTTAGTTGTTTCTACAGCTTCTTCCCCCTCATCTTCAGAATCAGAAGCAATATCTCTCGAGATTAGTTCATAACCAGGATGTGACGCAAGCCATTCCTCTACCTCATCTGGTTTAGGTACAGCATCACCTCTCAAAATTTCGCCAGTCGCCCCGTTTCGAATAATTACTGGAAGCTCATCACTTTCATTATTACCTTTTAAATTCAAAAAAATATTTTCTAATAAAAATTCAAATCAACCTTGTTGTTGTTTAAGTGCCTTTTTTGCTTCACTACGTTCATCACGTTTTCGTTTCTTTTCAGTAACTTGATGTTGCTTTACAAGTCCAGTTAAATTTTCAACATACTCGTCAGTCTTTTAAACAAAATATTTTCAAAAAAATTTAATAAATTACCTGGGCCAACAAATACACAAGCCTCTTATCCTTCTTTTCGTCTAATAATTGTCTATAACCAACATCGTCTTCTTCCATCAATTTTTGCATACGCATCTTTTCATTTCGTAGCTCATCCTTTTTACGTTCTTTTTCGCTGTTTGCATGCCAATTCTGCATATGTTTTCGAACTTTTGTCGTCTTTGCCTGTGCATTTCGATGAAAATCTTTAAATTCTTTGCTGACTTGCACTATCGCCTTTATAAAAATAATATAGTCAATAGAAAATTTCAAAAAATTACTTGAAGCAGTTCCGAATGTTTTTGTCTACGGCGCCGTTCTTGTTCAACCTTTTGTTGTTTTTCCAACTTTTCAGTAACACGAGCCTCTCTAAGGGTATGTCTTTTAGTTCGACGATAAGCATATGGATTAAGTGCCGTTTCCAGATAAGTATCACGTTTTAAATAACTGAGAACTTCACTGCGAACCTGAGGAAAATTTGTGAATGAAAAAAAAATATGGCGTTGAAAACTAACTTGAGTTTGTAAATTTACTAGACGCAAAGCACGAAGTTCAATTTCAGCATTCATTCTTAAATGTGGTGGCATATCCATTGTTAATTCAGTCAATTCTTTTATTCGAAGAGCAATTCGATTTTGAATTCTAAAAGAAAATCAGAAAAATTAAATAAATAATAACCTATTTTCGCGTTCACGCCAAATAATTTCTGGATCAATCCCTTGTGGTAAAGGTAATGTAGTTGTTCGATTTGTGGTTCGTTGTTGGTGGATGGCTAATATTTTGCTTAAATCATAAGGAAGCTTTTCGCCATTCGGAAGTTCATAAGGATATTCATATGGAAGCGGAAGAGCATTTGAATCATTCTTTCTGTCATTCGCTTGGTTCAATAATTGTCTGGGTAATGGTTCATTTCTGGCTAGCATCTTGTAAGCTGCTATTTGTGCATTTAATTGACGCATCTGTTCTGGAGAAATCTTTGAACTTTGAATTTGTTGTTGTAGTGATTCTGACATTTCTGAAGTTCCAGTAACATGTTCATTTACAGAAGATTCCATTTTTGTACTATAAAAAACTAAATTAAAATATTTATGTTAGTAATAATAAAACCAAAGAAATGCCTAAAATAATTTTCTACTAAAAATTGATCTGTATCGTTTAGGTATCGGCATTTTACTTTTAGATGTTTTGACTTTTCAATAATTAGACATTTCAACAACAAATAAAATCGGTCGGTTCGACGCGAAGCACCGTATATCAAAATGGAAAGAGAACGTGGAAAAGAGGGCGCTGTTACAGTTTATGAGTCCAATCGAACTTGATGAGTTTTCGAATCAGAGAAAACTTCTAACTAAAGAACACTACACCTTAACCATGAATGAGATGACAAGTATAGGAAAAAATTCAATAGAAGCAAAAGTGGACTAAAGCTTTTTCCTAATTATGCGACGAAGATTGTGTCGACGGCAACGTAAAATCATAAAAAAGTGAAAATTCGAAATTTATTTAAAAAAATTAAAACGTTAAGCAATTGTCCTTTGAAAAATTAAATTGTTTAATTCTTAAGTTAATATAAAATTTAAATTCATTCCAGTTAACATCATGGTTCGTTCCAGCTTGTTTAAACATTACATATTTTGCTACAAATTATAAAAATATTTTTATTTCGAGAACAAAGAATAACTGTACTTCTTGCTCAAGTTGATTAATTTTAATCCCATTATTAGTAATAAGTCGTTGATGTATATAAAATAATTGAATTTTTTGATTATTCAAACGGTCGGCTTCCACAAGTAAATCATTTAAAAGTTGTCCCGTAGCTCCCGATTGCATTTTTTTGCAAATTTTGATGAGCTTGTTGGTTTGAACAATTTGTTTTGTAATTTTATCAACAGAAGAACCCATATTCTAAAATTAATTTACTTAACAATTTTCATGAAAAATTTTTGATATAAAATTTTACAAAATTAATAAATTTAAAGAACACTTGGATACTAAAAAAATAAAAATCTTAAAAATATTTGGAATTATAAAATTTAAAAAAATATATGTAAATTTGAAATTTTGATTGAACTTACAAACAAATTAGACGCAAAATAAAGTTCAAACCCGGCAAAGCAAGTTGAATTTCTAAAAAACAAATAATTGACAAAAAAATATAAAAATATTAAAACTAATCAAGGAAAAGGAGATTTTTGCTTAAAAATTTATTTAAAAATAATGCTTTTGATCGAGTTTTTTGTTAATTTTAGATATTAGCAATCGGAACGGGTCCGGGCCAGAGAACCGTTTCATGGTTTTCGGGTCCTATTTCCCGGTTTTTAAGCAACCGGGATGAAACCGGAAACGTGAATTCCCGGTCCGGGTCCCTCCCGGTCATCCTTCAGGACCCGGTTCCCGGACCCAGTTTTTTCAAAATTCCGATCTCTATTAGATATTCGCTAGAGTAGATGTTGACTTAAATTTTAGATTTTTTTACCCACATATTTAATTTTTTGGAGTCAAAAGTACAATTGGTCATTTGATTTAACACGAAACCAAACAATCCATTTTTTTGAATAAAATTTTGAAGTTCATCAATTACATGTGGCTAAACAAAGATTTTTTGGGGATTTAAAGATAAAGGATTTTGTCAGAAATCACCTCCGTTTTAATTGTTTTTAAATTTTCTACAATTTTATTTATGGACAAATCATCAATACTTAAAATTTTTAATTGATTTGTTAATTCGTCCAATTGATTTGTATTTAAAATTAAAGAAGTTTGGGGTTTTATGTCGTTAGACAAAGAATGATTTGCTGCATCCATTTTTAGGTCGAAAAATTGGTGTTTTTAAGACAAGTCAAAAATTATCCTTCTTAAAAATTAATTTAAAAAAATAAAAATTTATGACATATTTTTTGGTTAATTTCAAACCATTTAAAAATTGTTGAAAAAATGATAAAATTATAACAAAAATATAAAAATTAACAAAACAAAATACATATAATAAATGATCGAAAAATAAATTGCTCCTAGCTAATTCAACAAGAGAATTGGTGTTTTTAAGAAAAGTCAAAAATTATTATCAAAATTATCAAAAATTAATAAATGTCCCCCACACTAAATAGCTGCACAATTCCTTTCTAATTTGAAAATAAAAAATATCCAATATTTTAGGAATGATTTTTACTTCTCAATTTTCTTACTTTTATGTGCTAAAAAATGCCCTAAATAAAATCCCCTCAATTCTGTGAATTTTTTGAAAAAAAATTAATCCTTTTAAATTTATTTATTTCGTTAAAGATGCCAGAATTGAAAAAAAAGTTGCCTTGAGAAAGTTTGTTCCCACATGTACTACTACTCTTCCAATTTTATCGAATTGGAAGATAAGTACTGCAATTTAGAAATGCAGTCTTTACAACTGAAATTCTTAGCTTTTATTTTGAACAAAAATTCCCAATTAAGAGGCAAAATTTGTGCAGACTTTAAAAGCAAATCAGAACCAAAAAATCCCAAAACGAAAGACAGTCTTACAAAATATATTTCAAATTTTATTCGTCTAAAAAACAGTCTTCTAAAATTCAGGATATTAATTTCAATATACTACATGAGGGGATAAATAAAGGACGGATTTTAATACAAAGATAGAAATTTAAAATCTGAATATTATTTACAAAAATTAAAAAAAGAGCTGGGAAATGAGCAAAATAATTAATTGGGGAAAAAGAAAGGCATTTTTAGGTAAATTTTAAGAATAAAGATTATATTGCTTTTTAGTAAGTATAAATATATTTTTAAGTAAAATTAGAGAGAAATGCAGGTATAAATTTCTGCTTTTCCTGGCAAGATTTTCCTTTAAACAGCTCTTTCATTATTTCCACTACAACTAACATTTTCATCAGTTGTTGTGCTGCTACTTGTAACAGAACATCTTTTTCTTTGTTGTATATGTAAATGGTGATTATCTACACCTTAAAAGAAACAAAAGAATCTAAATTATATACATTTAATATTTTTACCAATTGGAGGCAATTCAGCAGAAGCAGACAAAGCACCGTGTGATTGAAGCAAATGTGAACGTCCGGAGCTTTGATGGAAAGAAGTAAAAAAGGGTTGTCGACTCTTTATTTTTGAATTTTGAACTAAGGCCAACATTTTTTGGACGGCCTGTGGAGATTCAACGCCTATAAAATTTTTAAAATTAATATTTACAACAATGAAAAGCTTTAAAAAAATAAAATTATTTTACCAAATTTAGGCAATCCATTACCACCACCACCACCAATTATCCCTCCAGCCATTGATTGCCTTTGTTTTTCCTGTTGGTGGAATATAGAACTTGATTGATTCGATTGAGATGAAAGACTGCTAGGTGATGGAGAGGGAAGTCTTCTACGTGCAGTACTTGCAGACGAACTACTTGGTTGTGTTTGGTGTTGGGAATGAGGAGAACAGGAAGAATGATGTAATTGTTGGACAGAACTGCTTTGACCGGAAGTGAGAGCTGGAGGTTCAATTTCCAAGGAAATTTTATCCAAATTAGCCTTTAATTGTTGTCAGATATTTTAATTTAGAATGAATTTAAGATAAAAGGATTTAGGATTTTAGTTGCCCCAAAAATAAGAGATAATCCTCGTTTCCGATGGAATTGCTGATATTATTTTGAATAATTTACCTCCGAGTCAATAAGAGGCATTGAGCGTAAATATGCCCGTACCCTCCTTAACATCAACGTCCTCTCGTAGAGTTTCTTCCGTGAAAGGCCAGCTCCATTACTGCTAGTACTTGTGCCAAAACGATTACCAATTCCAGCTTTAGTTGCTTTACGAATTGTGGCACTAACGGGGTCGAGTGCATCATGATGGAACATCTAAATGGAAATAAAGATTAAAGTGATCACATAGATTAACTGCCTATTTTAGATTAGCTATCAATACGAGGGCAGCTATTTTCGGATTTTTATAGGTTACTATATAACATATCCACGGTCTACAGATAATCTCAAGTCCGAAAGTATCTGTCAATTTTGCAAAAACTTACAACTTCAGCTGTCCCACCACCTCCACTTCCACCATTACTTCCAATATATAATTCAGAAGGGTCATAATGAACACTACTAAATCGTTGGATATTTCTAATTATTTGGGCTATCATTCTAAGTTTCTCAAAATTAACAAGACGAGGTCCACAAAAGGTCGGATTAGCTTCATGTGCAAAAGTAAGGTCTTTTCGAAGTATTGGGTAAATTGGAATTAAAGGAGGCTCTTGTGCCAATTGAGCTAAATGTTGTCGATAACGGGACATATTTCTAGATGGGTCCATTAATTGTTGAAGATCAGCCAACATTTTTAAATATTTTCTAAAAAAAATAAAAATTGAATCAAATATTGAATAAACTACCCTGGAACTCTTTCCCAAGTATGAGAAAGTCTACGAACTGCTGGCTTTTCTAAACCACTAACAATTGCAAACATTGAATTTAAATTACGAAGTACTTTAAAATAAATAATTAAAACTAAATATGTAAATAAACATACAATGGCAATGTCTGGCAACTTTGATAAATTTCTTAACTAATTTAGATCTTCTATAAACATTACGTTCACAACAAACTTCTGTTGCTACCCACCACATTTCTCGATTGAATAGAGACTAAAAAAGATTTTTTTAATCTAAATGATGATAAGAATAGATTAGGTATTTTCCTTAAAAATTTGGGATGGATTATTTTTTTAGTAATAGGGTTGCCGGCCCGGTCCGAAAGATTGAGTCGGGCATCGAATTTTGGCCCCAAAAAGACTCGGTCGGACAGGCCCGAAAAAATGACTCAAACGTCGGCCCGACTCGAAAACGGCAACCCTATTTAGTAAAATGTGAATTAGGATTTAGTTTTGAATTAATTTTAAATTCAATCTAACCTTTACAAAAAAAACTGATAATTTTCTAAAAAAATTTATTTTCTACCTCAAATTCAGCCAATTTATCCCAACCCTTTCCACGCTGTTTCGAAGAATTATTTTCTCCATTAACTCCCAATTGGAATAAATGATTTACATATTCTGTTGGCTCTATAGAAGAGAAAACACCAAAATCCTTAAAAGACGTTTAAAAATTTTTTAAAAATTATTTCAAAACCTGTAATGTTAATTGTGTAGCAATACATTGGGCATTTAATGTATAAAGTGTTAATCTTGCTTGTTTTAAAACTTCTGGTATAAGTTCATCCGGTAATAAATTATTTTCCTCCTAAAAATTATTTTTTATAAAAAAATTATTTTCAATCAGACTTTTTGCATATCTCGAAGATATAAACGTGCATTTAATGCAACAGTTTCAGCTAAATTTGTAGCTGTAGGCGGCAATCTTCTTTGCTTTATTACACCATCATGGCTTACAGAACATTCATAAATAGCCCATAAACAAGAATTGTCATCTATTGAATCAGTAGAAATTCCGAATTCCTTTGAAAAAAATTTTTTTTATTAGAGAAATCGGAAAGGGAAAAATAATGGTAAAATTTAAAAATAAAGAACAGATTTTATAGAGGTTTATAAAAAGCTTAAATAAATATGAAAAAATAAAAAAATTTATTTCAACGATTTCAGCCATTTAAAAAATCCCCAAGCATAAATATGTCCCAAAGAATTCAATAGCCGATCTCTTTTTCAAATCCCTAATTTTCAATAAAAATTCAAAAACCTGTAGTGCTAATTGTAGAATTTGTTTAGCATTTAAATCAGCACAAACAGGTATATATCTAAAACTTTGATCACTTCTATAAATTTTTAATGCTTGATCTATTCTTGGCAAATAAGTTCCAACACTGCCATTTGAGGAAGCAGCACAAAGAGAACTGTGGCGATTTGAGGCAGTGGATGAAGATGAAGTACATGAAATATTTGACTGAAAATAGGGGTTTGATTACATGATTTTGTTTTAAAAAGAAGTGAGTTTGAGAATTTCAAATGATATAAATCTTTTAATTAAGAGCAAATTTTAAAGTCTGGAAGTCTCAGTCGCAATAGAAGTTCGCGATTTTATGTACATAATACTTGAATGCCTTTATTTAAATTACCCAATAAACGCGAATAAAATTAATTTTAGGACTTTAATTCGGTGAAAGTGTGGATTTTGGACCGAAGATTATTTATTTTTCGTAAAAATACTGCGAATTGATCCTTATTACTAGGTTGAGAACAGAATCTTTTATTGGAGTAATTAATATTATTAAACAGCGAATTTTAATCAAAAAATAAATTTTCACCGAAGTGCAAGGACCACAAGAATGAACAGAAATATCAGGATTTGAACGACTTGCACGCAAAGAATTTCCATTATTTTTAGACTCTCCATCAGTTGAGTCAATAGTTATTTGTTGTCCATTTTGTTGTTGTTGCTTTTGTTGTAAACATTTATTATGTTGATGACAAACATTATTATCGTCAACAGAGCCTCGAATAATTTGTATTAATTTATTTAAAACTTTTTTGTGAGAGATTGTAGAATTTCCTCCACTTGTAGGCGTTGCAGAGCCTGCTTTAGAATTGTGATAGTGTTGGTGAGGATTTAACTAAAAATTCAAAATAGAATCTAAAAAATCTTCGAATAAAATACCTCAACTTGATTAATAGCAGCACTAAGCGTTGAACGTCTTTCTCTTTGTGGATGTTGTTTATTATGATGCCCAGCACCAGCAATCGTTGGAATTGAACATTTCTTCTGATAACGAGAAGGCATTGCTGTTGTGGTTTGTACTGAAGGGTTGCTGGCCTTTTTTGGAGGGCAATTGGCTGTTGAAATGGTTGTAGTTGAGTTTGTTTGTTGATCTTCTTGATAATGAAGCAAAGCTTCCTAAAAATATTTTTTAAGGTTAAAGAGGCCAATAAAAGAATAAAATACCTGAAACCCAATCCAATTTGTTTTGAGTGTAATACTTAAATGTGTGCTTTCCCGGATAATATCCTCAGCATTAGAAAGTGAGAATTTACGCATATTTTTGCCATTTACTTCCAATAACTGATAAAGAAATTGTATTAAATAATATATTTTTCAAAATTACCTCATCTCCTCTTCGAAACCCAACTTTTTCTGCTGAAGAGCCAGTCTCTACAGACATTACAAAAATACCTCCATAAGTGGATCCCCCAACCAATTTAAAATTAAGAGGTTCTGAACGATCTGAACGTGTTAATGTTACCTACAAAAATAGAGGGGAAAATATTGGAATTTTTAATTTAAAAAACTTGTCTGGATTGGGATTTAACAGAACATGTTATGCTCATTAAACATTGATGATTGAACATTTTTGCATCGGCCAATAACTATTTTTTAAAATTAATTTTTATTTTAAAATTGTGCCAGTCTTAAAAATCTCTTTTATTTTTTAAATAATTTTTTTCCAAAAAAATTCAAAAGGAAAAAAAATTAAAAAAATCCTTTTTTTTACCTGATCAAATTCATTCAAAAGAGCAGTCATTTTTCCATCAGAATCATTTCCTTCAAAGTCTTCAAAATGGTTATTTAACCAAATTAGCATTATTCTAGCCTTAAAATTGAGAGAATTAAACCAAAAAAAATTAAATTCTAATTGAATCCTAACTAACAATTAAATAATTAACGAGATTTCAAAGCCTCTCAATTAGAAAAATTTTTCAAGAAAATTTCCTTACCACTCTTTCCCGATGTTTAGGCTCCAATCTAAACCAATCAATTAATTGACGTATAGCCAAGAACGAATCTGGGAAGAAAACTCTATGCATTAACAAAAAATCTTCAACAAAATGAGAATCCATTTGAGCAGAATTTGTTGAAATATTTGCTAAACTATCAACATTTTCTGTGATTGGGGATGTTGCAGCTAGTAATAAATCATCTTTTTCATCCAACAATAATTGGCGGAGTAATCTTTCTGGGCTAGCTTTAGTTACTACTAATTCTACTTGATTATCAATCATTCTAAAATAAAAAGAAAATTATTTTTACAAAATTCCTAATCATTTAAAAACCCAAAAAAAGCTCTTAATTAGCTAAAAAAATTCAACACCCTCCCTCAATAAATAGTAAAATTTAAATAATTATAAAAAATTCTATTAACCTTCTTTCAACTTCCCTGACCACTTCTCCACTTTTTTCATCATTCTCGCGCTCTATTTGTCTGCTCAATGAAGACATAATTGAATAAAAATCACCATGTTCAACCTAAAAAATCTTGATTTTATAAGAAAAAAAGAAAATAATTTAGTAAAATTTTAAAAATTCCTTCGGAACAAAAAAATCCCTGAAAAAATTTTTAAAAATTTAATTTAAAAAAATCAATTTTTTAGGCCAAAAAATTATCTAGTTTTTTTCCTTACAAGAATAAATTCGCAATCATCAGCAAGAGTACGAATTTCCCCGTCATTGTATTGCGTTTGCGCGATTGGCTGTACTCCAAAACAATCACCAAGCCGGTATTCTACATGCTGGCCATTTGAATGAACGTGTTCCACACTTCCATTTACAACAACAGACCTGAAAAATAAATTATAGGGAAATAAAAAAGAGAAGAGAGATTTGGACATTTATTACAAATTTGGAAGGGGAAAAAGATAATAAAAAATAATATTTATTATTGTTTTAAATAAAATGATAGGTATTATAGCAAAAATTAAAAAAACAAAAACCGTTTTAATTTTCTTAAAATTAATTTTAAACCCCATTTTAAGTGAATTAAAAAAAGAATCCCCGATTAGTACTATTAGAATCTACAACACTAATCGGGATGAATTATAACTAATAATAATTAAAAATTACATTAAAGGACTATTTAAATTTTTTGAAATTTAATTTTTCAAAAAATGTTGACAGAAAATAACTTGTTATTTAATGTAGAAAAATAGTGGAAAGTATAAAAACCAAAAATTAACATAAAAAAGAAAACCCCTCTTTTTTAAAGTTATTATATTCTTATTCAAATTATTTAGTATTGCACTTTCCCACAAAATTTAACAACAAAAAAAGAGTAAATTTACAAAAAATATTCAAAACTAACCAAGCATCTATTTTCTCTCCATGTTGCATTATTGAAGTTCCTTTTGTCGGTACAACAGCAAAAACCATTTTTAAACACAATTGTCTTTTAATACTCATTGGTAATTGGGCTAATGAAGGTAATGAAGACATAAATTCAATTAATATTGCGAGGTCCTCTCCAGTTCTATTAGATGGTTCTTTCTCAAGACATTCACGTACACTATCACGTAATTCCTAAAAATGGAAGGAAATTAAAAATTTTTAAAGCGAATATCGAGGGATTTAGAGGGATTAAGGAGGATAACAGACTTGTTCAAAATTCAAATAATTTTACAGTAACGGATATAAAAAATGAAAACAAAAAGAGGGATAAAATACCAAAATTTTAGATTGATACGAATAAAAACAGAAACACTTAAAATTTCTAGCAGTTACCCCTAACTAAAAAATTTTTTTTACCCAAAACACAACAAAACTAATTTCCAAATTCACAACAATTCATAAACACTCCCTAATTTCCAAACCCCAAATCTGTTTCTAAAAATTATTTTCAAACAAACATGAAAAGAATCGTGAGAAGGACAACTTCCTTCTTCTTCATCCTCCTCATCATCTTCACAATCATCAAGCATTTCATTATCTACAGAGGTTTCAGGCAATCCAGCAAAACAATCTTCAGAATCATCCACAGTTAGGGCAGAAACACTTGAGGCTAAAAATAAAATTAAATTTAAAAAACATCACAAATAACCAATGCTTTGACGTATTTTATTTACAGCAGCAGCTCCTTGTGTTCTATTTTGCTGAGGTGATTGTTGTCGAATACGAACATTTGCAGCTAAAGTTTCAAGAGCAGAAATATCCTCATCATTTACAATTTGCTAAAATAAATAAATTCAAAAAAAATTTATAAAGGAAAGGGAACAATTATCAAAATCACCAGAAAAAAGTAAAAGTTAATTCAACAATTTATTTTTACCCCATTTATTTCGTATCGGGTTAACTCAAGTCAATCTCAAAATTCGAGGAACAACCAATTTACGGAATGACCAAAATACGCAATATTCTAAAATCGGAATTTCTTTGAAAATCAGAATATTTTTGAAAAATAAGACTTTTTTTAAATAATTCGAATATTTTAGAATTTTTCAAAATTTTAAAAAATTCTGATTTTTAAAATATTCCATGATTTAGTCGTTCCATGGTTTGGTAAGATCTTGACTTGTCGTTCCTTGTCTTGCCTGTTCCGATTTGAAATTCCTTGAATTGTCCCTCACCCAATTATTTTATTAATCAATTTCTAACATTTTCCCCAAAAAACATTAATAGCCCCAATCCATTTTTCTCAATAAAAATTAAAAAAAATTTAACCGTATTTCTTCTTCCACTTCCCATATTTAAACGAATTTTGCTCAGTCTTTGAAAATTAGTTGAAGTAACTGGCGACTTTGGAACTTTAATATTTTTTTCAGTTAAATTAGCAACTTCTTTTTCATTATTAAATTTTTCTTCTTCCAATTTTTCTTTCAAAGGTTTTTCCAAAAAAGAATTTTTTCCATTTAAATTTTCTTCAATTTTTGTGTTTTTCTTTGTTTTAGTCATTGTATCATTATTTAAATTGTCAATATTTTCTTTAATTATTTCTTCATTAATTTTTAAAGTTTGTGTAGAAGAGGAATTATTTGAAGGCTCGAATATCGCCATTTTTTGTTGTATTAGAGAATTATTAAAATTTGACAAATTAATTGTTGGAGAATCGCGCAAGGATGTTATTGATGATCTTAAAAAATAATTAAAGGCAGATTCACAATTTTTTAAAAGTTTTAGCTTGATTAATACATACAAGTGGGAGACCCTGGATATTAAACCCTAATTTAAATTAAAATAATTTTTGTAGTCTCTAGACCTAAAAGTCTGGAAGTTCGTGCTGTGGAAAGTCTCTTGGGTAGGGAAATTTTTAAAGATATAAAACTCGTTTCTCAGATTTAGTTTCTAGCAGAGTTGGGTTGGAACAGTCAGAGGTGTCGGAAATCGGAACTGGCTCAAAGGTCGGAACTCAGAAATCGGAAATCAGAAGGAAAAAAGTCGGAAATCGGAATTCCGACCCACCTCTGGTTTCTAGAAAATGTAGAAATATTCTAATCTAAAAATCAAAATTTCCTGGAGTAAAGTAAACAATTTTTAAATAATTAAAAATTCTTCTACGTTTGTACAAAAAATATACAAACATTAAAATCTCTTCGAACCCCCAAAAATTGCCCCCTTTCTCTAAAAATATGTACCTTTTTTGTCTTGGAGAAAACTGATTATTATTTTTACAATTCTTTTCCTCTACTAACAATTCTCCATTTATTTCATCAATTTTTGTTCTAGGCAATGTTTTAGGTTGTTGTTGTTGTTTTATTCTAATAAAGGGTACTTCTACTTCATTTAAAAATTCTTTATTTTTTTGTTGATTTTTGGAAGTATTCCCTGAAGACATTGAATTGGATTTAGCGTGATGTTGTTGCAAGATAATTTGGGGATGAAAAAATACTCCTCCTCCACGATTTTGTTGTTGAAGAGAATTGTTGTTGTTGCTGTTGTTGCTATTTTGATGACGAGAAAAATGAAAAACCTGTTGAAGCAAAAAAAGATTAATGTCAAAAAAGAGGAATGTTTTAAACGATCTGTTTAATTTTTAAAGGATTTTCAAATCAAATCAAATCAAATTTATACGCATCAGCGCGACGATTTCAGACAATAATGTTATGATAAAACAAATAAAATAAATAAACGTAAACAAACGATTTCCTTAACATAATTTAAAAATTGTAAAAGTGTCTTTTAAGGTGATTTGGGAGTGAGTCAATAAATTGGGATATATCGAAAGTGACTAGGAGTCGACTAAAGTGATCAGGAGTTGAATTGCGCATGTGTTGAGGAATAAATTTGTATAACCGAGCCGTTTAAGTGAAATTGAAAAACAAAAAATAAAATTAGAAGAGTTCAGTACAAATTTAGAAGAATTTTTCCAAAAAAATATTGACACTTTAAATAAAGTAAAGAAATTAATTGGTACATTCCTTTTTTTAATTGATAAGAAAAAACCAAAAATGTGTCTAAATTAAAGAACAAATTCAATAAAAAAATTAAAAAAAAATATTTTTAATTTCCAAATTTAGTTACTTTAAATAAAAATATATACGTAAAAATAGCACTTTAAAAACTCAAAAATAAAAAAAAATATTTAAAAAAAGTTTCCCCCTTTTTTCCGTTCCTAAAACAAACTAATAAATGTAAGACTTCATTTTGAAGAATAAAACAAACAAACAAAGCTCTTAATATTTTTATATATTTTTTGGGTGAGAACAAATGCAAGTTTTAACGTATTTTTAATAATAAGGACTACCTCTAATAGGGTAATTAAAAATATTTTAAAAAATTGCAAGCAGGGATGCCTAATTAAAAATTAATTGCAAAATTAACTAGAAGAGGGGCTTGATTTGCCAAACAAAAGATGGGGAAAGCTTCCTATTTTCCCAAGAAAATTAGAAGATTAGAAAATCAGTCCCAAGAAGAGATAAAAGAATTGAGGAATAAAAGAAAGATCTCATAGACTCGGAACATATCTTTCACAATGAATAAAATATTAATTCGAAGTACCTATCCACATTATTATTTACATATTTTTAACAAACATACATCTTTAACTGGCGAAGAAAATGTCGGCGCTGGTGAAGGCACTCTATGGCAAATGGGAGAATTAGTTACTGGGATGTGTTGAATAGTAGATTGTTGTTGGTAAAGATGATTATTATTATTATTGTGTTGATGGCAAAGTTGTTGTTGTTGATTGCTTGAAGTAGAAATATGTGGAGGTATGCGATGATGAGGAGGATATTTAGAAGAATATTGTTGTTGATTATAATGAGGAGGAAGAGGGGTTGCTGCTGCTGACCGTTGTGGAGGTGCCATTGTCATTATTTGAATACCCTTTGATGATTGCTGAAAATAAAAGGGAAATAGAGATGATTTTATTGGGTGAGTCCAATAAATAATGTGTTGAAGGAATTTATATAAAACTGGTTTTAGATAAAAAGAATTTTACTTACTAGCCATAAAATTTAAAAGAAAAATTATTGCTTTAATTTTAATATTATTAGAACATCTAGGGGAAAATTGCAAATTCCAAAATTTTGACTTAATTAAAAATTTTCAGTTTCCCATATCCCTATTTAAATAGCTCAATTATTATATTAAAATAGTTCACTTAAACCTTATCAGAACAAAAAAATTATTTTCAAATTTAAATTTCTCTACTTGTTGAATGTTGCCTTTCCAAGCACAATCACCACTTTGTCTTCTAACTAAAAGTGAAGGTGTTGAAGTTCCCGCCCCTCCTAAAGGTGAGGATGAAAGTGAAGATGAAGAAGGGCCGTCAAAAGCAGGAAAGGCGGTAGCTGAGACGTTTGGCTGATTGCCAGTTTGATTTAAAATGTTGTCTGAATTGTTGTGTAAATGGACAGTAATGCGTTGGACATCCGGATAATCAATCTATTAAATTTAAATGTAAAAAATTTTTAATGAAAAAAGGGGGAAATTTAAGAAATTCAGAGGAGATAATATGAAGTTTTTGAATGAAAGAGAAGGTTTGGAAAAATTAAAGTAAACGGAAAAAAAAATAAAAATGACGTTAAAATGTTCTAAAATTGCCATAAATTTAATAAAAAATTTTCCCAAAATTTAAAAATAAATTATAGCTAATTTTAAAAATTTATATTTTTATTTGTTTAAAAATTCTTGTTTCTGCCTCCCAGAATTTCACACCAATTACTTAAAAAGAGAATTTGTAAAAAATTATTTCTTTACAAATAAATTAGATATACTTAACTAGTTTTTAAGTATATAAATCCTCCTTTCTTTTTACTTTAATAAATTGATGAATATTAATAAGAGAAATTTAATTGAAAATAATCCGCAAGAAAATTAGGTGAGAAAAAAAATATTTTTATTTGAGCAGTAAAAATAAAAAAATAATTTTGCAGAAAAGATAGAAAAAATTTTGTTCAAAGTTCAGAAAAATATATATTAATTTATTATAGTTAAAAGTAAATAGCAAAAATCAGCGGAAAGAAAAAATAGCAAAAAATAAAAGATTATAAAAATATATAATATAGCTATAATCAATCTCACTTATGGAGATGGAAAATAAAATGGAGGAAACCATTAAATTTTAAGTTTAAATTAATTTCCAAAATTTAATAGTTAATTTTTATTTGTAATATTTTTAAAAATAACTTTTTAACAAATAAATACCTACCACAATCATATCCGATGGTGATATCACAATACAATCACTCATTCGACGTAAATTCATATTGCTACGTTTACCAAAGCTAGAAAAATATAAAAATTTAAATTTAATTTTTTTAAATGAAAAAAAATAGATAGATATTAATGTTAGGAAGGGCAATAAAATTAATTGAAAATTATTTTAACAAACTATATTTTTAATTAAAATTCAAATAGAAAAGTTCATAATAAATTTAAAAAATACATAGAGTAATCAAATATATTTCCAGATGAATCAGAATTAGTAAGATTATTTGTTAGTGTATGTCCTCTCTCAATCACCTCCCCTCCCAAATTAATTCTTTCTCTCTCTCTCTCCCAATTTTCTATCAAAAACTAAAAAACTACATACACCAAAAATCAAAATTCGCCAAAGGGTATATTTTAATACTTTTTTCCTCCCAAAGATTTTATTTTCCGCCATAAGCCATTATTTTGGAAAAGCAGTTTCTTTGACCAGCTTTTTTGACAGCAGCTGTTTAGTAAAGGAAGGGATTTTCTGGCTTTTGGTCAGAAATAGAAAGAATTAAAAAAAATGTTAGGGTTAAAGATTGGAATATTTTTTGGGGGTTTAATAGCAAAAAGAAGCAGATATGTAGCAGTTAATAAGGAAAGGAAGGGGGGGATTGCGCTCTTCTTCATTAAAGTATTTATGAAGAAGATTTAGATTTAATTTACTTTTATTTTGTTTTAGGAATAAAATAATTGTGGATGATTATAAATAAAATTGAAAGAAAGTTTGGGTGGTCAAAAGTAAAAGGGGATAATAAAATATTCTAAATATTCGCAAATAAATTAGTTAGAAAATTTACATTATTCTTAAACGTTAATGGATACTTTGGAATTTTTACAAGAAATTGAGAAAATTTACAAAGAAATTCTGATTAAGTTTTATAAACATAAAGATTGGAATCTTAAATTTTAATGAATAAATGGAAAAAATTTCTTTGCAAAAATTTTTCATTTAAAGCCTTTCAATGAATTTATGGACAGCCAAGAGAAGCGCAAACTGACCAGTCAACAAACAAAAACAGTTTTAATCGCCCAATAAAAATAAAAGATGGCGGCAGCTGTAGATTCTATCTAAAGCTTTTTTTGTCCTCACAGCTTTACTCTTCACAAATACAACAAAAAATATTTATTGTAAAGGTGAAAATCCTTTTTTCTTTATTTTTTCTACTCTCGATTAGTGTCCGTCAAGAGTTTATGAAAGAATGAAGAAATTAAAAAAAAAGCCACAGTTAAAAGACAAAACGGAAGGAATGGGGGAGGGAGGGGATGAATTGTCGGGAAATTTAGAAAAAAAGGCGCAAATGCAATTGAAGTAATTGAGTAATAAAAAAAAGAATAATCGATATAGAAAAATATATTTTCTAAAAAAATAATTTTAATGAATGAAAAAATAATATTTTTGCAAATGATTAAAAGTTTATATAAAAATGAGTAGAGGAAATAAATAAATTATCAGAGAAGGAATGTGTGATGAAAATTGAGCAGAAAAAATTAAATGTTTAGAGGAAACAGAAAAATATATAAAATATTTTTTTATTAATGGACATAAAAATTAAAAGAAAAAAATAAATAAATTCTCGAGATTGGAATTATTAATGAATAGACAATAAGGAGAAATCTGACAGTTACATAGGAATCAAAATCATAAAGGAAAGACAAAAATCTTGAATTTTCAAGTTTAAAATTAAAATTAAAAAAATAAGGGTGTAAAGAAGAGGGATAAAAATAAGAAAAAGAGGTCAACTTAACAATTCTAACTTGTATCTTCCTAACAGAAAAAGTCTAATTTTTTTAATAAATAATTGGAGGTATTTTTAAAGAGGATTAAATACAGTGTGTCCGGAAATGATATAACCACTTGCATTTTTTGTTATATCTTTTCTTGAACCTAATATTTTCACTTTCTTTCTTTTTTATATTGATTATATACGTATTCTGGATATCTATGCAAAATTTTATCTAAATATCCCCATTCATCCCTAAGTAAATTAAATTTATTTAAAAGTGGTCGTTTTTCAACCGTCCGGAAATGATATAACCACCTAGGCTCAAATTTTGCATATGCACTATAAATGATATTCGAAATATTGTGTCAAAATTTCAGGAAAACAGATCAAAGAGAAACCGATTTACACCTAAAAAGTTGGGTGGTTATATCATTTTCGGACACACTGTATATTTTTACCCAAAAATTAATGTCAACTACAATTATTTAATTAAATTAAAAAATAATCTAGTTAAAATAAAAGTTAATTTCTCTAAAAAATGAGGACATTAATTAAATTTAAAAATAAAATTCTTTGTGTTATAAAGAAATGTGGGTGAATTTAAAGTAAAAAAAAGACATAATTTAGGGGTCAGCGGAAATAAAGAAAGGAAAGATGTTTGAAGAAATGGGGGCAATATACAAGAAATATATTGTGCATTGTGTTGAAGTATATACATATGCCCTAGAAATTTATTTATTTTTGATTTACTTTTAGAAAAAAAAATAAAGGGAAAAATGAATTAAGTTAATTGATAATGTGGGGAGGAATCAGCAGGAAAAAAAAGAAAGCCTTGACTTAATAAAAAAAACCTAAACTGAGGTTAAGAAGAAAACGAAAAAAACATGGGGAAAATCCTAAACAAATACAAATTAAAAAATAATTAAGAGTGGTTGAAATTTTAATGAAAAAATGTGCCAATTTTCGAAAAAAATGAAGGGAGGATTTGTGTAAAAGTGAAGTAAATTAATTGATAATGTGGAGGGAATAAACAAAAAAAGGACAAAGTTTAATAAAAACCTAAATGCGAGCCTAAACTGTGAGCATGAAGAAAACCTAAACAATACAAATTTAACAAAAAATAATTAAAAGTGGTTGTGATTTGCTTAAATTTTAATAAAAAGTGAGTCAATTTAGGAAGTATTTTCTTTAATAATTTTTTTTCTAGTTTTCACAAAAGGTTGACAAGTTGGAAAGAAAAAAAAAGATTAAATTGATTTAAAATATATATTTCTCTTTTTTAAATAAATTATCAATTTTTATAAAAATTTTATTTCCCTAAATAAAATCAATTTCATCATTTTAAACTTTTTTTTCGTTTAAATTATTTATAAATGCAAATTAAAATTAAATTTAGAAGAGAATCCCTTCTTAATTTTTATTCAAAATTAACCAAGATTTGGGCTTCCGATAAGAAAAAGGAGAATAAATAAATTAGTAAAAGAGTAAAAAGCTGAAAATATAATCCTACTAATATAAAATAAAATAATTATTACTTAAAAAGTGCCAAAGTAAAAAATTAAATTAAAAAATTAATTTAATCTAAAAATTATTCAAAATTTGAGAATAAAAAGGAAATATTTAAAAAGAAATTGTGGTATTTAATTTTGGAACAAGTAATTGAATGTTCTCGTAGAAAACAAAAAAGAAAATTATTAAAATTTAAAAATAAATTTAAAAAATAATTTAAAAAGAATTTATTTCTTTAACCACAATTTCTCTTTAAATATTTTAAAGGCCAAACAATTAAAAGTGGAACCGGTTACCCTATCAAAAAGTAAAGCATAACTTTGGTTGTTTGTTAAAGGTAAAATGAAGCGTGACAAGTTTGGAAAATAAAGGAGAAAATAAATATTTAAATAAGATTTTCAAAAAAAATATTTAAAGAAAGATTTTACTGATAAGATAAGGAGGCCATCAAATAAAAATCTTTGAGATTACTGCCAAGCCTATTACCAATTTTTAGCTTTTTCAGGCTTAACCCAGACTAAAAACGTTGCATCGGTTAAAAAAAGTTTAAGTAACACTTTCTGCTACATCATTTACATTCCCACTCAAGGATTTTTGTCTTAAAAATTCTAAAAAAAAATAAGGGGTACCCTTATCTTTCAGTATAGCCGAAAAAAGAATTTTTTAAATAATATAGGAACGGATAGGAATTTACACGAAATTTCTACAAAATCAATCAATATTTTTAAAAACTTTTTAAATTTTAAAATAAAAAAACTAACCATCCAATAGGCAAATAAACTTGTTTATTCATAAAAACAGATCCAGAAAGCAAAATATACCAACAAGTAGCTAACTGTCCTTTTCTTTAAAAATAAATTAATTTTTAAAATTAAATCCAAAAAAACCTAAACAAAACATAATTGGCCGAATGTCTTTCAAGTCTAGCTGTTTTACATACTGATTTTAATGGGGCATCGTGTAATCTTTCAAAAACTTCTAATCGTCGAAGATGATTAAATATTGTATTAATTTCCTTAAAAAATAAAAATAAAATTAATTTTGATAAGGAAAAGAGATGTCTTAAATTCTCTAAAATATTCAAAAAAAATTTTGTCTTAAGGGGATTTTTTAGTTATTCTAGTTATAAACAAATCCTTTTTAGTCAAAAATCGATTGAATACTCATATAAAAATTAAATTTAAAAAATTGAAATCAGAAAGATAATATCCAGAAAAATGACTAAAAAAGGTCCGATTCAAAAAATACACCCCAACCATCCTTTTAAATTAAAAATATTGCAATTTAAGTTGATTGTGAGTTGGATTTTTCGAACCGGACCGACGTTCGAGTCTTATTCGGGCCAAAATTAGAGACCAGGTCGATATTTCGCCCCGAACCGGGCGCCCAACCCTATATTTAATGCCTTATATGACTTAAATAAATAAACAAAAATTTTAATAATTAAATAAAAATTTCATATTAGAATCCCCGAAATATTAAAAAATATAAACCTCTTCATTCCTTTCATTTGGCCTCTTAATTAAAGCATTGTAGAAAGTTGAAGAATTCATTTCTCCACAAAAATTTCTTTCCAAAATTTTTTTATTTTTTCATTTAAATTTCTTCCAAAAATTACTTTAAATAATCTAAATTAAATTAAAAATAAATAAATATATTTTTCGTAGTTTAATATAAAAACAGGTTTGTTTAGAAAAAAAAATTATTTTTGTTAATCAGACGGGAGAGAATGACGTTAATTAATAGGTGGAATAAAAAGAAAATAGAGAGATCAATAAAAAGAATATTTCCTTTAAAAGTAATTTTACAGAATTGATTTCTGGATTAAAATTAAAAATGTAAATTAAAAAAATTAATTATTGACATTTTGAGAATTTTACATTTTGAAAAATAATTTGTGAATTGGCATTCTGAAATTTTCTGAAAAATTTTTTTGAAAAATTTTTATTTTATGATTTTCCCTGGAATAACGTGATCTGTGAAAGATTAAGTTACTGTGACTGATTACGGGGTGAAGATTATGGGACACGCCCGAGTAGGCACGTGGCTGTAACGGCGCAAAGCCATAACTTGCTAGGAAATTTCTGGCCCTTATCAATTTTGCTACCAATCTCTTTAGCTCGATGAGAGGAATCGTTTAATACTAGATTTGGTAAGATTCGGAAATCTTGAAGCAAGTTATGGCTTTGCACCGTTATGGCCACACGCCTACCTGGGTTGTACACGAAAATTATCTATCTATCTTTAAAAGTCCCAAAATTCGTGTTTCCGTGAATTCTCTAATACTTAATATAAAATTCATTATTTAGCTACTAAAAATCAAAAAATATTTGATTAAGCTTTAGAGATCATTTCGAATTTACTCACATCTTTTGCAATCACTTTGCAGCAAAATGATGTGAAGAAATGATCAGGTTCTTTTTTTGCACCTTTAGGCTTTACTTAATTCTTTTTTTCTTTTCTCTTTCCAAAAATTACTACATTTTGTGAAGAAAAAATGGAGGCTGACGTTTAGTGGCATTTCATGCAGGAGAAAAGAAGCTTTACTTTCATTGATTTAAAAGTAAAAGACTAACCAAAAAAAGTATATACATACTAGTCATCCCTTTCCTCTTTTAAAAGGTGCTTTTAGATGTATGACATTGGGGAGATTTTTTAAATAAATGGAGGGTTTTTGAGTCATGGACAGAATAAATTATATTGAAGATTATTGTAAATACATATTTCTGTATTTGGGGTATAAAATAAAAAAATGATAGATAAAGAAAAAAATATATGGATAAAAAATTAAAATTCACACACATTTGCTAGTTGTTAGACAATTTCGGTGAATTGTCCATTCTGTGAAACATCCCAGTATTCATGAGAATTTGCCTCAATTAGTGTTGAAATTTTAGCTTTTTTGTTAACTAATAAAGGATTTTATACATTAAGCGCATCTTCTTTTATTTTCTTCAATTTTTGCCATAAACAGACCGGAAGTGCTAAGCTTTCTTTAATAAAAAAACAAAAAAATATTTTTTTTCACTTTTATTTTAAAAATCTTTTCTATGTATATACTTTTTGTTGGTTGGCCAAAAAAACGTGTTATATTTTATTTTATTTATTTTCTCTACCTTTCCCTTCAAGTTTTTTTCCCGTGCCCGCACAAAATACCGAATTCTCAAAATCGCGAATCGGCTAAAAAAGCTCAAAATACCGAATCGGGAAAAATATCTCAAAATATGGAATCGGCCAAAAAAGCTCAAAATATGGAATCTTAAAATATCGAATCTCAAAATCTCGAATAGGCTAAAATGCTCAAAATACCGAATCGGCTAAAAAGTAGTTAAAAATGTCGAATTTTTTAAATCGAAAAGGGCCGTTTGAGTGCCGCCAATTGAGTGCAGGTCTTTTTCAGTTTATTCAGGGGTCTGTATCTCAGTCCAATAAAGTCGGATTTCATTGATTTTGGTATCAGTCGATGCAGCTCGTCGTGCTCTTTCAAATGAGCTATCATTCGGAAAATCGAAATTCGGTTCGGGATTCGAAGCTCGGTTCATGGTCTGGGATTCGACTTTTTCAAAATCCGAGCTCAGATTCGTAATCAGCATATTTTTTACCCTAGAAAAACCCTTTTGCATATTTTTAAATTTTTTTCGAAGTTGTTGATAAAATTGTTCAGACTCAACTGGCTTTTGCCGCATTGTCGATATTTTGAGCTTTTTTGGCCGATTCGATATTTTGGGATTCCATATTTTGAGATTCGATATTTTGAGATTCCATATTTTGAGCTTTTTTAGCCGATTCGCGATTTTGAGATTCCATATTTTAAGAATTCGGTATTTTGTATGGGAGCCTTTTTTCCCATTATTTGCTAAAGAGAGAACTTGCGCCAACCGCCCAAACAATTCAATAATATTTCCGTTTTTAAAATTTCGATTGAAATTTCCCTCTCTCTTCTATTTTAAAGTTACAGGCAAACAGTCAATAAATAAATATAATCTTTTTTTAAAATTCCTCTTTTAAATCCTTCCAAAAATTTTTATTTAAAAATGTCAAATAAAGAACAACAAAAACAACGTAGAAAAACAATTCCTTTAAGAGAAAGTGCAAATCCAAATTATTTAACTTTAATTAAAGGTTTTGTTGGGAAGGAATTGTCTAAAATGGCATTACCGGTTAGAGGGATTTAAATAAAAATAAGGGAAATTTGGAATTTTTATGTTAATTTTTTTATGTTAATCCGCTCTAAAGTTTCAAAATTTATTTAGCTTTTATTAAAGGACTTTAAAGTTTATTGTTCTTCAAAAAAATTTAATTTAAGACAAAAACAATTTTTGGCCAGACCCAGTTAAGGGTCTTAATAAGTCTTAATTAAAGTCTTACTCAAAATCGGCACCCATTATGCCGCAGTTTTTTTATTTTAAATACTATTTAATTTCTTGGAAAAGAAAACCCCGTTAGAATAAAAACCTCTCATTCTAGGGTAAAAAAATATTTTTTTCTGTTTAAAGGTAGAATTTAACGAGCCACTTTCAATGCTTCAACGCCAAACAGAAGAATTAGAATATTCTTATTTATTAGATTTAGCCTCAAAAGAAAAAGATTTATTTAAACAAATGTCCTTAATTTGTGTTTTTGCTATTTCTGGTTATTCTACAATTTCTTTACGAACTACAAAACCATTTAATCCTTTAATTGGGGAAACTTTTGAATGTGACAGAAGAGAAGACAAAGGGTGGAGGTCTATTGCTGAACAAGTGTGCTTTAAATTTTTTTTTATAAAATTTACCTAATTTTACCTTAAAAGAGGGAAATACTTTGAGAAAGATTCTCTAAAAAATTTATATAAAATTAAAATTTTGTAATCTTAAAATCTCCAATAGAATGTTAATTTGGAAAAATAAGATGTCTGGTATTTAGTTCGACATTTATGTATCAATATTAGGGTTGTCGGTTCTGGACCGAACCGAACCGGATATCCGAAAATTTTCAGTTCGGATATCGGTTCGGTTCCGGATATCCGAAGATTTCCAAGAACCAACAACGTTAATCAGTATGCCCTCCTTTACTTAACATAAAATGGAGCTTTTTAACTCCTGTTTGCCCATAAAATTTCCTCAAAAAATATTTTTCTTTAATAACAAATTTTTATTAAATTCTCCAAACAGATTTCTCATCATCCACCAGGATCTGCACTTTATGTAGAAAGCAATTCTTGGACATTACAACAAAGTTATATTTTAGAATCAAAATTAAAGGGTACAAATATTTGCCTTAAACCTTGTGGACAAACTTTAATTAAATTTAAAGATGGAAATACTTTTAGTTATGAAAAGGTATTTTTAAATAATTTCCTAAATCCCTTCTATTTACATTTTTAGCTTTCAACTTCCACAAGTTTGGATTCAATAATGAATAACGGAAATTCTAAAAAGAATGGAAATTCTTTGAATGAAAATAAAGTGGAAATTATTGGCCAATTAATTATTACAGGCTCTAAAGCTAAAGCTGTTTTAACGTTTTTTGGTGATTGTAAAAAGTCGGAACAATATTCTAAAAAATATGTAAGAAAAAATTTAACTTAAATTTGGGAATTAAAGATTAGGTTTTTAACCCGACCTGGAAAGTTTTCGAATTTCCTCTAAGTTTCTCCAATTTATTTATCACGAAATATGAATAGAGATTGATATTTAATATACCTATACATTTGTATGGAGTAAGGGGTATGCCAAAAGTGATCTGTAAAAATGAAAGGCGAAAGTGGCATCCTCTGATATGTATAGTTTAGAATAGTCCGTTTAATTTTACCTTTACTTAACTTTTATCTAGAGCGAAGTAGAAATATTTTATTATACTTTTAAAAATCAAAAAATATTTTTTAGGTATCTGGAAAAGTCTTTGACAATGAAAATATTGAAAGGTATCAAATCGAAGCACAATGGGATAAATGGGCAAAAATTTTGAAAATTGGAGAAGAATCAAATTTTGAAGAAATTGTGTGGAATTCGACAGAATTACCGTAAATTCCAAAATAAAATTTAAATTATTACTTTTTCCCCAAAAAAAGTCCAAATTCCAACAAAATGCATAATTTTACACAATTTGCTATTGAATTAAATGAAGAGGAAATGGGTATTGCACCGACAGATTCGAGAAGAAGACCTGATCAAAGATTGTGTGAACTTGGAGAGTTTGGGGCTGCCAATCGTTTAAAAAAATGTTTAGAACAGGCACAGAGGGAAAGAATTAAAGAAAAGGGGAAAGGTAGGAGAGAATAATTTTTTAGAAATAATTATTGAAGACAAAGAAAGGGGTTCTTTCAAAGTTTTATAGAAATTTTAAATGTTACATTCCGTTTAGAGCAAAATCAGTCAAACAAATTGAGTAGACAAAAAATTCTCTTAAAATTTTTTAAATAAATTTCCTCTCCCTTTTAATTTAAAGATTATCAACCAAAATGGTTTGTCTTATTAAACGGACTATCAAAAGAACAACAACAACCATTGTATAAATTTACGGGTGAATATTGGAAGGCAAAAGAAACACAAAATTGGGATAATTGTCCTGAACTGTTTGCTGTCTAATTTTATATACATATTTTAAATTCTTTCACATCTTTTTAATTTAAAAATAAATTTTGGATTTATTTATTTAATTTTTTTGTACCATTTTAAAGCTTAATTTGTCAATCAATCTACTATTTACATTCTGTGAACAGGCTGAAGATAGAAAAGAAATAGTATTTAGCTTTATTATTTACTCTCGCGTTGGACTATTCCCCGACAATAAACTCAAAGGATTAATCTTATCGTATATATAGCGGAGTAAATATTGCAAGCTGGCGATGTATGAGTGGGAGACCTATGACTGATGGTTATGTTTAAGGCTTGTTGCCTTAATCGTTATATTTCGTAATCAAGGTCGAGATTTCGTGAATGTTTACTTTGCGAAAATTGCAATAGGTTTGTTATATCTTATGATGATCATTCATCGCTATCGCATTAACTTTTTTGGTAATATTGAACCTGACAGACCCAATCTTTTCCTCCCCGAGTTTTTTCCTAAATATCTACAGAATGGTCAGACTTTCTTCTATCCCAATTGCCTTAAGTTGTTCCATTTTTTAAATTGAGAAATGAAATTTTGGATTTCTTTATTTAATTTTTCGTACCATTTTAAAGCTTAATTTGTCAATCAATTACTACTACTATCAACAATTATTTCGTAAAATTAAAAAAAATAAAATATTCTCGCAGATGTTTATTTAGCTGCTAAATAATTTTCTTATTAAAAGAGGGACTAAAAGAATGGTCCATTTTATATAGTTTTTTTATATTTTTAGTGGCTTGTAAAAAATTCTCCAGCTTTTTTGGTAATTTCATTCAGCCGAGTGTTTTGTTGGCCATTTTATCGATGTTTTATTTGAAAAAAAAGTAAAAAAATATTTGTCTCCTTACAAAGTAGTTGTTTTTTCTCGTTTTGCCCGTCCATTCCCCCTTCCCTTTTTTTACAAAATCTGTCAGTATTTTATTCAATTCGTCATTCCAATTTACTACCAGTGTTTTTTAAATCTATAAAAAATTTTTTCTTGTCCCCTCCCTTCCCTCTTTGTTTACTAATCACGCGAAGAACGTTGTGCTTATATTTGGGCGGGTTTAAATTATTTTTAATATGAAAGAGAGGACTGATAAATATTTTATATAAATAAATACATTTTTATATTTTCTGTACATAAATACTCAAAAAAATTTTCTAATCTAATCAGTCTTTCATTTAAAAAGAATAAATAATTTTTTACATTATTTTTAAACCTGTTGAAAATTTTTTAGAATTAATTTCTCTCAATTTTAGATTTTTATTTGACTGTTTTTTAAATTTCTTTATACGAAAAAATGGCGTGCGAATGTGGTAGTATTTTTAGTTTAATTTTGATAAAGTTTTTCTAAATTTATTTCTAGATTGTTGCAAAAATAATGTTTGTTGCCCAAGTGGTGGGGATTGCTGCAAAGGTAGAGAAACGAGTAATTTTTTGTTGAGAAAAATAAAATTCTAGATGGTTGCAAGAACTGCAAATGTGCAAATTGCAATTGCTCCAAAGATTGTGGAGCAACTTGTGGTGCCAATCAACAATCTTGCTGTGCTAAGTAGAGAGGGGGCGTTGATTTATAGTTAATTGAATGAGGGATAAATTAAATATTTTGGAAATAAAAAATAAAATATTTGGCATTATTGACATATAAAATATGAAATCTTTTGGATAAATTTTGGAATAATCTTAAATATTTTTGTTTCATGCAATTTAGTTCATTAGCTTTTTATTAACGATTTCATTTGTTAAATAAATGGAAAAAGGGTGAAATAATTAGTATTTACGTACGAACGATAAAAATATCTACTTAGAGATAATGTAGAGAACAAGCTAGTTGGCCAAAGCCATAGTGTGGACGAATCTGAGGAAGGTACATATGTCCATCCTGTGGACGGATAGACGATTCTTTTGATGATCAAAGTTTGGTATGCTGTGGCACACTAACAGGAATTACTTTTTTATTTTAAGTTTATCTTTATTTATTATACATATTATTTTTTCTATTTTTTCTGTCTCCAAATCCTAGACATGTATAAATTTTAATAGTCGTCATACACAGGATAAAAGGTGAAAGAAAGAGCGAACAGGCTGAAGATAGTAAAGAAATAGTATTTAGCTTTATTATAAACTCTTGCACTGGACTATTCCCCGACAATAAACTCAAAGGATTAATTTTATCGTACATATATATGGCAGAGTAAATATATGCAAGCTGGCGATGCATGAGTGGGAGACCTATGATGGTTGGTTGTGTTTAAGGCTTGATCCTTAATCGTTATACTTCGTAATCAAGGTCGAGATTTCGTGAATGTTTAGTTTGCGAAATTGCAATAGGTTTGTTATATCATATGATGATTGCTCGTTGCTATCGCATTAACTTTTTTCATTAAAATTTTGCAGCAGCTTCATCGGGACACGGCCATGGGCCTATTCCACTCTCCTTTATTAACATACATATTTCATTTGTTAAACAAATGGGAAAAAAGAAAAATAATTATTATTTACAGACGAACAATAAAATATCTATTTAGAGAGATTATGAGGGATATAATACAAATAATTATTCAGATTACATATATTATCTATTTATTTATCACACAAACTTTCTTCACTTTTCCAACCACCCTCCCATTCATTTTTTACTCTCATCCTTTTTCTTCACATCCGCATATTTACTCGGCACAGGATTGACCAATTTAGTTTTAGATTTTGCACGCAAATCGAAGTATGTACTTCCTTGCTGTCCTTCCTTTCCTGCCCCTCCTTCAGCCAGAGCCTTTTGAAGCGCTGCCAATTGTTCTGGAGTTGGTAATGAATTTGTTGTTGTTCCCCCCTCCGTTGCGTTGGCAGAATGATTGGTGACTTGCAGAGCTGTTAGAAGTTGGGCAATTAATTCTGGGGACATTTGTTGTTGCTTAAATTGTGGAAAAGAATTTTATTGAAGAAAAAAATATTTTTTACATTTTGTTGAGGACGAGCAATGGCAGAAGAACGATGACTAGAAGTTGAAGCTGATGCCTATAAAATTTTAAAAAATGAGAAGAAAAATTTTAAAAAAATTTTCTTCCACCTTTTGATGATGGGTAGATTGGCTTTGTTGTGCCAAAGCGGTCTGTCTACTCATTTCCAATAGCAACATCAACAATCTAATCTTCAAAGCCAATCGCCAGGGACGAAGGAAGAACAGAGAAAAGAAGACAATTTTAAGCATATACCAGCCGGGAATTGCGCGAAGAATAAAATCAAAGAGAGTAATAACTGCATAACAAGGCCTAAAAATTAAAAAGAAAATTTTTTTGAAGGCTGAAAGGACAATTAATTTACCAATAGATTAACATATCTTCATTGGTTGCCTTCTCTTCTGGATAGAAAAATGTCAGAATAAGAGGCACACCACACAGAACAGCATTTGCAACAAAATCGGCACGTTCAGAAATTGTCAACCACAAACCAAACAGATTGACCAAAATCTTTGCCAATGCCCACTCGTCGATTGTTAGACCAGCATTCTCTTTGATTTTAGTTAGCCAACGAGCTGTGAAGTGTCTCTAAAATTTTAAGAAAATCAAAGAAAAATATTTAAAATTTTTACATGATCAACAACCAAAGCCTCAATATGCTCCTTAGCAATAGCCAACTGTTCGTCAATTGTTCCGACGGCAAGAGGATTGGCCATTTGATCTTCTGCAGACATTTTTTGTTTTTTTTGTTGTTGTTGGTGGCAATAGAGTGAAGAAACTTGGCAAACAATTTACAGGGTATCCCTTCAGATTAGGGAGGAGCTTATCTGCTTTTATAATAAGAAAATGTACTAATCAGTAGATAAATCAGTAGATAACTCACTATAAAAACACTCAAAATTTAATCAAAATCTGTTTTATTATTCTCCTGTTAAAATTCTTTATTTTCTTCTATAAATCTTCTAATTAAAAGTAAGTCTTAACTTTAATTAATTTATTCAAATTTTTAATCTTGTTTAATTTTAAGTTTCTGAAAAATGGATGAGCCTGTGGAAGAGCCTATGGAGGAAGAGCCCGTGGAGGGAGGGCCTGTTGTTGAAGTGTCGGCTGAGCTTGTTGAAGAACCAAAGGAGCCAGAACCAATTCCACATCAACAAAACGACTCCATGATTTGGTCATCTCGTTTAGATGTGGTTGATGAGGATACTGTTGCTCCGCCGCTTCGGAATGAGATTGGAAGTATTGGGTCTTTGACAGCTAAGGTTGGAAAAACTTTTATGAAAAAAGTTTTTTTTGAAAAACAAAATCTTTTCTTTAAAGCTCAGTGACATCTCTTCATGCATCGAAAAAGAAATGGAATATCGAAAATCTGAGGGAAAATGCAAAGACTTGTAAGGACTTGAGATTTTATTTAAATACAAATATTTAATTAAAGCATTCATCGATTCCTTCGTTTGATTCGAAGTCCTGTAATGACGACTTTGACGATTCTAAACTTTTTGTTCTACCTCACAGCTGTAAGAAATAATTTTTGAAAATAAAATTTTTAAAAATTTTTTTAGATCGTTATGCTCATCATTATTATTATTTTGGTTATGGTGAATATGTCGAGAAAGGCAGAGGTGAATAATTAAAAGAGAATTTCTTTTAAACACTAATTTCCACATTTCAGTTGAAAATGTTGGAAAACCAAAAGGATGTTAGTGCGTGTTCGGTTATTTGGAGTGATTGGGGTGATTGTAGTGCTCCCTGCACTGATCGACATAAGGATAATTATAAATTGCCAACAGCTACGCGCAAAGTTGAACGTTGTTATGGATCTTGTGGGAGGGATGATGGGACTTGTATGAATAAATCATTGAGGGGATATGTGGATACGGTATATTGCAATTTACATAGTTGCCAGTTGCCTAAAGAATAAATAAATAGGTAAATATAGAGAGATTATTATGTAAATGTTGTTGTATTTAAATAAATATATTAATTGTAAATGTTAATTTTTATGTGTAAATTTTATTTGGCGGTTTTTGTTCTAAATTAATTTAATTTTTGATAAACACAATCCAGTGAGCAGTAATTCTAATTTAGGCAGGAGCTGAGAGACAAATAGAAAAATCAGTGTAAAGCATATAGTTTCCTAACAATAAGGCTGAGCAGTAGGTGGCGTGGTGTAATGGCTGGTGTAATGTTGTGTGTGTAATCAGTGGTGTAATCAGTCAGGTCTACTGAAGATGCTGATTCGCTTCCAGCTGCCAATTAACCTTTAGCACTAGCTTAAGGAGAGAAATAGCTATAGTCCAGCTGCTTTACTTCAGCTTTATTTCTGTTAACAAAAATATGTGTTTATCGATAAAAATAAAAAAAAATATTTTTCAGACAATTCGGGATTAGATTTAAAAAAAAAGGAAAAGGAAAAATAAATTCTGCCAACTCATCCTTCTCAAATAAATTTCTTTTTTTTTCCTTTTAAAAATCTAAAAATGGTAAAAAAAGTAAATGAGTGTAATCATTCATTCTTTTTTTATTGTCTGTTTTTAAAATCAGTCAAACAAAAAAGGTAAGGAATTGAATTAAAAATGAAGCTGGAAATGTTTGTTTATTTTGCTATAATATTTTTAATTATGAATGAAGCTTTAAGTTTGTTTTTTTTATTTAAATAATTTATTTTTACGGAAATTAAAATATTTTCAAAACTATCTAAATAGTTTTAAAATCACCCTCAATTTATGTCTTTTTTAATTAGGTTGGCAATTGGGCGAGGGAAATGTCTAGGAGTCTAAATAGAGAGTCCACATAGGAGCTTTTCAATTTAATGCTTCATTCATTACAAGATACGATTTCTTTAGTTCCAAAAAAGGTATCTAAAAATAAGGTTTTTGACAGCACTCCTCTCAAATATCAAAACAAAACTTTTCTCTAAATGAAAGGAACATAAAAAATTGAACAATAAAAAAATCATAATATTTTTGTAGCACTAATTTGCCACCGAAAAGAATGTACAAACGCACAAGAATGTTTGTATGGATGGGATACTTGTAACGATAAATATTGTTATTTGAGTAGATTTATTTATTTAAATTTAAGAAAAATATTTATATTTTTTAAAGTTAGAGCCAAAAACACAACAAATCCCTATCAATTTAATTTACGTAGAGGATGTATTGGGGATCCACCACTAATTAAATATTCAAATGAATTGGCATCTTTTAGTTCCCTTAATCAATGTCAAAGAATGTAAGTTTAGAAAAACGAAGATAATTTTTTAAAATAAATTTTCAAAAAATTTTTTAAAATGTTAATTTGGGGTCAAACCAAAAAAACCCAGAAGATCAGATTGTAGGTCTTTTGGGTAAATAGCGCCGCCGCTCCATAATTATG
Organism: Meloidogyne enterolobii; assembly: GCA_963681835.1. Lineage (NCBI taxonomy): Eukaryota > Metazoa > Nematoda > Chromadorea > Rhabditida > Meloidogynidae > Meloidogyne > Meloidogyne enterolobii. The sequence goes on from CAVMJV010000054.1 coordinate 1,559,624, forward strand.
CTTGCTTTATTGCCCCTTAATCCTGCCAACTCCCCCCTAATACGTCCAAATTTACCTTTAGCCCCTTTAATTCACCCAAATCCTCCAATTATACTTCTAAAAAGTAAAAATTTCGTTGATAAAACTGTAGTAGGTCTTTTTGGAAAAAGGTCTTCTGGGCGTAGGTGAGTGAACTCGTTAATTATTTTTAAAAATTAATAAAAATTTTCTTTAACTTTTTCAGTTTATGGAAGGATATTGAATTTTTAATCAAAATTTGTGCAGATACAGATTATTGTAATTTTTGTGAAACGTGGGTAGAAGCTATTCCTTTAAAGTCTAGCTCCTTATCTTCTAAAATTTCTTTTAATTATAAAATTTTGTTTTTAATATTTTTTATTTTCTTTATAAAAATATAATTAATTTAATTCCTTTTTCTTTAGAAATATTTCTTTAAAAATATTTTTTAAATTTTATTTCTATTTAATTTATTGTTGGACACGACCAGTTTTAAAACTGGAATTTTTGAGAATTTTTGCCAAAAACTAACCGTTTTTCTGAAATTTTAAAAACCGAAAACTTCTGAAAATGAGTGATTTTATTGAAAATAACCACAAAATAAAACCGGTATTTGACTAAATCTCAGAACCGAAAACCGGGGGTACCGGTTAATAAACGGTTGTGTCGAACCCTAATTTAATTGATATAAATTATTTAAATAATTTTTTTAAAATAAAAATCAAAAATTTTATAAAAATTTTACTTAAAGCTCCTAAAAAACAAAAAAAGAGATCCATCCATCCATTCTTTTTAAAATAATTAAGAAATACTTTTTGGAGGAAATATATTTTTTAATATTCCCCTTTCTTCTTTAGTCAATTCTGGATGCCAAAAGTCAACAATTAAAACAATTCTGTCTTCAGAACATCCAACAGACGAAACAGAATGACTGAAAAAATAAATTAAAAATTAAATTTTAAAAATAAAAACAAACAAAAAAGAAGTGTTGATTATTGTTGATTTGCCTGAAGTCCAATGAAATTTCTGAAAAAAATATTTAAAAATTTTTTTGAGGTTAATTATTTATTTAGAAATGTTAAAATTAATTTTCAAAAACCTCTCAAGACATTTTTTATTTTTAGAATATAGAGACGCTCAAAATAGACTTTTTAGCGTTCTAAAAATTTCTAAAAACTTTTTTAACGTTCTTTTCGTTAAAAATAATTTTCAAAAAAACCTCATTCCCAACTTTCATAAAGCAATTTTCACTTTCATTTCCACAAGGAATTTCTAATCCAAAATGAATTCTTAATCTAACATTTGTTGTCCCAATATGTTCCGGAATTGCTGAATTTGCGGGCAACATGGAAAAATTGACATTTCCAAAAGAACAATTATTTAATAAATAATCTGGAAAAAATGGAGAAATTAAAAATATTTATTTAAAAATTGTTTTTGTTGAATATTTAATCAAAAAATATCAGAAATTTTTGTAAAATATTTTTAAAAAATATCTAAGTTTTGGACTATTCAAAAATTTTTTAAAATTAAAAAAACCTTCATCAAATTCCTTTAACAATTTAACCAATTCCGGACATTCATTACAACATTCCTTTTGCCAATTTCCATCTTTAATCAAAAAATAAGTAAACCAACTAGTTTTGGTGTGAATATTCTCATTTTTAATCCAAAGATGTCCCGTTTTAAATGCCTTAAAAATATATTGATTTTATAAAAAATTATTTGAGAGTAAAAAATAAGCCGATTAAGATAAAAATTCCGATTAAAGTAAAAATGGACAAAATGTCACAATAAAAAATTGAATAACCAGAAGTCCATTTTTTATTAAGAAAATTCGAAAAAATATTTTCTAAACATTTCTTGGCAATTTTCCGTTATACGACCGCAAACTGAATGCCAGCAGAATTTTGATAGGCTGGAACTTTTTAATGCTTGATCCAATAAAAATGAATTTTATATCATTCGAAAGACCTCGATAAGGGTATCTTTTTTCCAACTTGATAAATCAGGATTAAAAAGTTATAGACAATCAAAGCCGGCTGGCACTCAATTTGAAGTCATATAACAAAAAAGTAACCATTTCTTTTATTTTTTTAAATTAAAAAAACAAACCTTTTCCATTTCCTTAACAATCATTTTATAATTTTTCTCCAAAATTTTAACATTTTCAATAAATTCCTTAGGCAATTCATTTTCTTTCCAAATTGGGCATTCTTTCAAATTCATTCTAAAAAATATTTCAGAATTATCTTGCAAAGCTAAATTCAAAGCATCTTCAATTCTTTTATTATTTTGCCAATTATTTGTTGATTTAAAAATTAAATAAGCATTTAATAATTCCTTTAAAAATTAAATTTAAAATTTATTTTTAAATTAAAAAAACTTTTTTGTCAAATTTTTGTTCTGGTTTTGAATTAATTTAGGTTGAAAAACGTTTTTTGAGAAATTTGTGAGAGAAAATTGCCAACAAAAAGTAAAAACAAAGAGGTCCAATTGACAATAAAAGAATTAATAAAATATGTAATAATTCGTTAAATAAAAAGGATAAATTAAAATACATTTTGCTGAAAATTAAAAAAAATATATTTTAAATTGGGATTAGAAAAATAAAACCGAAGATTTTTAATACCTTCCCAAAAAAATTTTTTTATTTTGCAAAATAAAATAACACGGCGGGTCCACCCTGTTGACGCACGCGCGAAAACTAGCTAACTCTTTTCCTTAAACATTACGCCAAAATTTAAATAAATGTCTATTTACTCTCCTTTTTTTATTGCATCTCTCGTGCGTCTGACTTAATTGGAAACAAGAGAAATGGTCAGAAGGACATTTTCTCTCATTTACTAGAGGGATTAATTAAAATTTATATCTTTTGATCCTCAATGCCGAATTTTTTCAAATTTTGCATTTTTATAGGCCTATAATAGTTAAACAATCCTACAAAGTTTGAAAAGCCAATATGCATTTTTAACGAAGTTATGAGCTCTTCAAAATACGATTTTTTCGATTTTTAGGAGTCTGTATCTCGGCTCATGATTTTGATTGAGCCGTGATTTTGGTGTCATTCGACATATCTCGACGAGCTCTTTCGAATGACATATAATTTGAAAAATCGAATTTTTCGAGCTTGGTCCCCCCTTTTGTTTCTCGATTTTCAAAAGTCTGTATCTCAGCCCATAATAATGATCGGTACTTGATTTTGGTATCATCGAATCAGCTCACCGAGGTCTTTCGAATGATACATAATTTATCCAGATACGGGGATGGCTGCGCTAGTTTTGCATCAACTCTGTGAATTTTGCATTAAAATTTCTGAAATTTTTTTCAGAGAATCTTGACACAATTATCTATAAAATATATAGACAAATTTTAAATCGTATAAGCGGTTTTCGAGATATGGGATTTCAAAGTTTTATTAAAATTTGCTCTCGCAGTCGCAAAAAAAGAGTGCATAAAAGAAAGAGAGACAGTTAGAGAACGAAAGAAAGGAGAAATAGAAAACTAAGTAGTTTTCGCGCGTGCGTCAACAGGGTGGACCCGCCGTGAAATAATTTAAAACATTATGCCAAAATAAAATTTTTTTCCCAATAAAAACCAATTCAAGGCAAACAATTCTACAGTTAACCAAGTTATTTATTTCGATAACTCGATCTTAATCATAAACAGAGCCACAAATTTAAATCCGAAAATTTTCTCAAAATTCTATTTTAAGCTCCAAAAGTGCCAAAATACGTTTATAAAAAATTATCAAAATACAAAAAATTTATATATTTACTAATTACATTTACAGAAAGACAAAGGAAATATAGTATAGAGAAAAATAATTTACAATTAGAATTTGAATAATAGATATACAACAAACACAATACATATATTCAATATCTTCCTTTATTTACTACTTACTTCTTTTGCAGTCTTCTCTGCAGACTTTCGTTTTCCCTTAGGTTTCTTAGCCACTTCCTCTCCAATAGTATCTTCACCTTCCTCACCATCATCATTTCCATTATTAAGGCTAGCCTTTTCCTCTTCTTGTTTAATGCTATAAGCCTTGCTAAGCTCTATTGCAGTTCCGACAAGATTTGCAATATAATCGTAGTCAGGAGCATTACCTCGATTAGCACACATCAAATACATATAGATGGAATTGAATTGTGGTGGACTAAAAAATACAACGATTTTTGTTTCGCAATTTAAAACTGACCATCGTTTAAGCAAAAGACGAGCAGGCGAATAAATCGACTTTAGATAACGCATAGCCTTTAAGAAGGGGAAATGTATTTTTTTCAATTTTTAAAAAACTCACAGGAGTACTCTTATCCGTAACAAAATCCCAAGGAAATGGCAACGAGGTATCATCAATCATTGACTGATCAAACAGCTCCACCATTACATAGAACCAACCGACAAGATCATCAAAACGAGTCTAAAATAATTAAGGGAATTTTAATTTTAAATTTCTTCTTCTACCTGTTCTCTGCCTTTGATTGAATGCCCAGATGCCCATTCAGGAGTTCCACGAAATGGACAGATTGTTCGAGGTGTTCGCAACTTTGAAATAAATAAAGATTAAATAAAATACATATTTTAAATTTCTCTCACATTTCCGTCTCCATCTGTATACATTCTAGCCATTCCAAGATCGTATAGAACACAAACTGGATCCAAATCGGGTTTAGTGATCATTCCCATATTATCTGAAAAAGAAGGTAATTTAAAAAGGCTAAGTATAATTAGGGTAATTCCCAGTGCATTGAAAGCTATCAAAGGCTGCTAACGCTTCGCAGAAAATAAATTACCCTAATCCCTATAAAAAATAAACACCTGGCTTCATATCACGATGCAAAAACCCGTTGGCGTGGAGATCATACAATCCCTTCAGAGAACCTAAAGCCACACGACAAACACGTTCTTTACGCTCAAATCCTTTGGCCCCATTAATGTATTCACGCACAGAAGTGTCACAGAATTCCAAAGCCATAAATTCGAGAGCCTCATCATTTTGATCTTGAAGCATTCCTTTGTCCAAAATACGCACAACATTCGCTCCAGGCTCCTTTAAAATTAAGGGTGTCTTTAAAAAATGTCAAAAATTCCCTACCCTTCTCCACATTTTCTCAAGAACAAAAGCTTCCCATTCAGCAGCAGAATTGGCACTTCCAGACAAACTTCTCGCAACTTTGATGACTGCCTTAGTCTTTTCGTTTTTGTGTAACACACGAAAAGCAACTCCATATGTGCCAGCACTGATTGTGCTTTCAACAAACCAACACTCATTGAAAGGCTGAATAGCGCGTAGATGCTGAAAATAAAAAATGAAAAATTATTTTGTTCAGATACCCCATATCCTAGCAATCTCCCAAATTTTTACCCTCAATAAAACTCACAGCTTCCAAAGCACCAGCCTCTGCCCTCTGATTAGAATCCATGTTATCCTTCTTTACTGACATTTTGTTGGAGCCAACGGCAGACATCGCACGCGATTCTCGAGCCATCGTCGATCTTGAACGAGCTCCTGCTGAGACCTGAAAATTCAAGCAAATTCTCTCAAAAAATTGTCTAAGAACTAACAGTAATTCGCTGACTTCCAGTAGCCCCTTGAAGTTTCTGGTCGAAGAGCTTTTTGATCTTGTCCTGAGCATCCTTCTTTGTCAAGGACGACTCCCGTTTCTTGGAATAGCTAGATTTACGCTTATCAGCCATTGGAGCGTTTGAGAAATGAGCTGTTTAGGTTTTAGGTGAAGTTTTTGTTGTATGAATTGAAAATTATCAGCTTTTATACACAACCTACACATTTCACTAAATTTGTTTACCAAATTTTAACTATGTACAGTGAAATTCATAATTAGAACCGCAGTTCTATTTTTAAGTTAGTTATTATTAGACCTACTTAGAGGATTGAAAAATGGGAGTGAATGTGCTTCTATAGGAATTGTACTAAATTATTTTCATATTTTTCGAGAGCCCTCGTCATTTTGGTCTTACAGCATTCCTCTACCCAAGAACGCACAATATTCACTTCAGGTATTGTGCGCCTACTTATGTGTTTGTTGTTTTCGATTTTATATTTACTTTCCATAATTAGGCATATTTTTTTAATTTTTTGTTACTTAATAATTAAAAATTAAATTGCATAATTTCCTGCATTTTGAGAAAGGCCGAAAGCTTTCAATACCTCCATGTCTTAATTTTACAAAAAATCCTGAACATATCTATTTATGTACTAGAAAAAAAATTCGAGATTTTATTTTACCGGGAACAACTGTTCTCATTGATTTTTAATTTCCTCTTATAAACAATCCAGCTGTTTGAAGGATGTTCATTAATATATTTATCTAAATATTTTCTGTTCTATTTTCTATCAATTCAAGCAAAAAAATGCATTTATTAAATTTATTTTTGTTTATTATTGGAATATTTTTAATTCAAAATTTTGGTGAAAAATATTTTCTTTGAAATTAAAAAAATAATTTTTTGAAGAAAATTCTTTGGCCAAAACAACAGGGAAAACATTATCTGCCCCAAAAGGTGTTGTTAGCGAGGAACAAGCAAAACAACAAATTTGTCAAGGAAATTTATTATTTTCTTTATGTATTTCACAGGCATATTCTGAATGTGCTTGGTGTAATGATGGGGTAAATTTAAAAAAATTTTTTTAGAAATTAATTCTGATTTTTTTCAGAATTTTAAAGGAAAATACCGTTGCGATACAAAATCTTCACACAAAGGAAAATGTAAAGATTTACTATAAAAAAGAATTTTTAAAAAAATATTTTTTTAAAATAAATTTTTAAATTTTTTATTCTAAAATATTATAAAATAACAAGAATTTGAATAATTTTTTTGTTTAATGTTAAAAATAAAAAAGTTTTCTTAATCAGTGCTTGGAAATTTCAGAATTGCTCGTACTCGTACTTCGTACCAAAGAACGAGTTGAATTTTGGTACGAGCGTCTAAGCACTGCTCTTAATTATGATTAGGGTTCTGGTAGGGAATGAAATTTAATTCTTTTTTAAAAAAATAATTTTATTAGAAATTGAGGGAAGGATGAAGGAAGAGAAGAACCCTAATATTTTTTACAAATTAAAATTATAAAAATCCGGAAGTCTTTTGGCCTAAAATTTGATCAATAGATAATTTAAAAGGTTTTGTTTTTGGTCCATTTCCTGATTTCTTTTTCTGATGAGGTTTCTTTCCTAATTTATTTCCATTGTTTTCTATCATTTTTTGGGTTGGGGAAGAATTGGTGGAGGTTGGAGAATGTTCTGATGTTGAAGAGGAAGTCTGGAAAATTTGGAATTATTTGGAATTATTTGAACAAAAGAAGGTGATTTGTTTAAAATTATAATTTTGGATACATAGAGAGGAAACTTTTAAAATTTTCCGTAGCTTTTCCTTTCTATGATTATTAAATCAACGCTAATTTTAAAATTATTTTCACCTCATTTTGGCTCAATACTTGTTGTGTTTGTTGTTGTCTTTGTTGGAATAAAGCATGTTGTGTTGCAGCTGATTGCATAAGCATCAATATTTGCATTGGATGCAAAGCTGTTCCGTTGGCAGAAAAATTTGGAGGGAAAGGAGGAAAGGGGGAGGGGGTTACTGGAATATTCTGTTGTTGGTGTTCTTGTTTATTTTGATGGATAAGGCCGAGTAAATCTTTTTAAAAGAGAAAATTAATTGTGTGTTTTATTAAGAAAATTTTTATAAAAGTAAAGAAATCCTTTCAACATTTTTTGACATAAAAGAGGGTCTCCCTTTCTTTATTTTTTAAAAATAAATTTTCAACTTACTAGCAATTCCATTAAAGCCAACATTTTTAATAGGATTTTCCTTTTTCTGATCACCTTCTTCCTCCCTTTCATTTAATTCATTCTCTTCATCCAAACTCGACATTAAAGAATCTCCACAATTTTCATCAGAAATTATCTCAGAATTTTCGGAATTAGAATCGATATCCATTGAATTTTTTGTTAAATTATTTTGTTCATCATCCTCAAAAGAACAACCACTTTTTGATGCTTTTTTTGTTGAAGATAATTTTCCTGATAGGGAAAGGCCGGCAGGTAACATATTTGCACTCATTCTAAGGGGTGTTATAAAATTTAAAAATATTTTTTTTTGTTGCCTACTTATGTTTATGAGTAGCTGCTCGATCTCTTTGACGTCTGTTTTTAAACCAATTGCCAACTAATTTCAATTAAAATTTTTAAAAAATTACTTTTAATTTTTTATTCACCCTGTGTTGGACTTAGTCCCGTTTCTTCGGCAAGAATTTTTTTCTTTGCAGGATTCGGGTAACAATCTTGTAAATAATACTTTCTTAGAATTGTTCTCTACAAAAAATTAAATAAAAATAATTTAAGACAACAATTACTGTTTTTTCTTTGAAGCAATGAGTCTTTTGTTCTCCATCCCAAATTGTTGGTGGACAAGGATGTTTTTTCCTTACACGATATTTATCTACTGGACCAAGTCCTCTTAAAAATTGAAAATAAATAAATAAAATTTATTTATTTATTTTTTACCTTCCACGAATTTTTTCTGCTTCTTGGTAATGGGCTTCTTGCCACAAAAGTTGCAATTTGGAATGAGAATTAGGAGAGAATTTGTGATTTTCTAATATATTATAAAGTTCTTTGAAGTTACCCTAAATAAATAAATGAATTGGAGAGTAAAAACATTTAGGTTTTTAATTCTTAAATATGTGGGAAATCCGGTTTAAAATCAATTTTTTGATCAAAATATTGACAATTTTCGACCCTTGCAACTCAAATCGATATGCCCCCACGGACCGATTCTTATGTCATTAGGCTCAGCCCGATGATCTAGCATTATAATGATCTACTAGCTCTATTAATCTGCTAATCATTGACCATTTTGTACCTCCTAAACAAAAAAATTGACTGGTGGGAACCAAATAAGTACCGGAAATCCTATAAGAAACTGTTAAATATCTCATTTATTATAGAGGAGATATTTATGTTAAAACATGTAATAATACTTATTTTCATTTTCCATCTTTTACTTCAAAAAAATATTATTTAAATTGATAATCCCTTCAAAATTGTTCCATAATATTCTTAATATATATTATCAAAACCTACACTATGATAACAAATCAAAGCTTTAGCTCTCAATACAGGTTCAGTCATTCCAATCTTTATTTGAAGTGGAGGAGGTAATGAAAACAAAAAACGTCCCAATTGCTCAATTTCATTTGCTTCTTCCAATTGTTCAAAGGTTTTTAAAATCTGTTTTTTGATAAAGTTTAAAGAAAATCCTCCCTATTTTCAATCAAAAACCTGTTCAATTGTATTTGAATTAATTCCACAAAAAGCTGCCGCAGCTGCAGCAGCCATTGGAAAAGGAGGAAATACTGGGCCAGAAGGGAAAAGTCCACTTGAACTCGTCCCAGGTGGAAGTTGTTGTTCACGATTATTAGATGTTGGTATAGATGTAGACTTTTCACATCCATTAGAAGGACTAATTGATGAACGTGAAGGTCTGATTTTGAAAATTAGAAATTAAATTTAAATTAAGTTTGAGGCAAAACAAGGTAAATTTAAAAAATATAAAGAACTGAAAAATTTTAAAAATTTTGAATGGGTGGATAAATGGAGATTTAGGATGAATTAATCTTCGGTTTTCATAAAATATTTAATTCGGAAGGAAGAGAAGAACAAGCAAAGACTTGCAAATATTTAGTTATCTCATTAAAAATACAAATAAAAATTAAAATTTCAACAAGCTCATAAATTCCTTAGCATATACAGAATCATCGAATCTAAACAGATTCTGACATAAGAGGTGTCAGATATGCGTAAATAATCACAGCTTGCGACAAAACGGAAAGACAAGAACACTACCGACTTAACCACAAAAGAATAAATGAAAATTAAAAAAGAAAAAATATAAACAATATAACCAAAAGACATTTTTGAGAGAGAAAAAATTTGAAAAAAATTAAAGAAAAAATATTTTTTTTCAAAAAATTTTTTAAACGTTTTTTTTTCGTTAAATAAAAATCAAATTTTTATTTAAATTATTTCTTTTAAAAATAAATTACCTCTGCATTTGTTGTTGTTGAGCACAAGCCATAGCAAAAAGCATTCTTTGCATACAAATAGCCTGTGCTCTTTGTGTTTCTTCTGATTTTATTAACAAATTATTTTCAGAATTTAAATTATTATTATTATTAGATTCATTATCTTTAATAATTTGTTTTTCATCTTTAATTTCTTTTTGATTATTTGAGGGACTTGTAGGTGTTTGAGATGTTATTGGTGGTGGTGGTGGATGTTCTTCACAAATAACAGTTGGAGAACAGGAATAACTATTAAAAATAATTGAAAAAAATATTTTTTGAAGGTGAATTACTTGGAAATACTAGATTTTAAATAAATCTTTTCTTATTAATCACCTAATAAATCTACTTTACCTTAACTCGGGGCCAGAGCTTAACATTTTCTTCCTTGGAGGCTTCTTTGGATAAATTTGAACTCTATTTAAAGACAATTTTGAAAAACGACGGGAAAGGCCATTTCTGATATTTTTTTATAAATATTTTAAAATATTTTTTCTTCGATTTAGAAGATTTTTAAAATTAGTTCAAGGATAAGACACGTCTTAATCTCATAAGTTTTATTTTTCCCCATTTGTGTAACTATCCAGCGATGTTTAAAAATTTAATTAGTGATATTTTATCTCAGAAAGCACGGAGGATATCCGACGAATTGGAGCTCATATCCGTCCGATTTTGAAAAAAACAAAGGGATATCCATTCATCTATTGAGATATACCCCAAATTTATCACCTCCTCTCGATTAATTACCCCTCCAGCAAAAGGTCGAAAAAATAATTACCCAGGCTAATTATTCGAGCATTTACTACTCTTACAATATACCCTTCTCATTTCTTCAGTCTAATCTAAAATATTAACTGTATTCAATCCGTAATCTAAATTTCCTATTTAAAAATATACTAAATTTCCCCTAAATCCACACCTATATTTTGCCTTTCCATTTCCACCATTTAAATCATTAATATTTTCATGCCCATTCCCCGTCTGTTCTTCTGTATTACAGTCAGATTTATTATTATTTTCATTATATTCTTCTTCTTCCTTTTCATTTGGAGGAGAAAAAATATTCGGCACATTAACCTCCTCTTCTTTTATTAAATTTTCATTGTCTTCTTCAAATTTAATTGAGGTATACCCTCTCGCCGGCAAATTTTGCTGCGACATGGGCAATAATGGTTGTTCTTCATTAATACCATCATTGCTAATAGCAACAGATGTTGATGTTGAATTGAAAATATTTTTGTTTTCAATTTCTGTTAAATATTTTAAATAAAAAATAAAATTATTTTGATAAAAAAATAATTTTTGATGTATTTTAAACTGTCGAATTTAAATTTTACTTAAACACATAGGGATGAAAAAAGTATATCGAGAATTGAGTGTATCCATTATTAGGAATATCGTTTAGAACTCCACCTATTAGCTATCCAAATTTATAAATTTGTTAAATTTAAATTTTAAAAATCCAAAATCCTTTTTTTTGTAAAATTTTATTCTAGTTATCAAAATTAATTACTAAATTTTATAATTTGGATTTAATGACAAAAATATTCATTTCCGTTTTATTTTTTATTATCATTTTATTAAATTCAAAAAAATATTTTTTTACCTTTTGAGCTAGGAGGAGATTGAGGATTGGGAGGGGGAGTAAATGTTGTTGTTTTTGTTGTTTCATCTTCTTTTAATTGTTCACTACAAGAAGCTTCGTTTAAGATTTCTTGTTTATTTTCTTCCTGCCCAGATTCACAAACATTTTTAATTCGTTGTTGTTTGGCAATTAATAAAGTTGTGAAAAATTGTTTAAATTTTTCTGGATCCATTGGAAGTTAAATAATTTTTTAAATTAAATATTTTTTAATTTAAAAATATGGCACATTCTCTAAAATATTTCTTGAATAAAAAATTATATTTTAACAGAAAAAAGAAAAATAAAAAAGGAGGGAAGGAAGTACATATTACATTTATTTAGTAGATATAGATAGGGGAGAAAATAAGAAGATTTAAAAGAGAAGGGGCGTAACATTGAGAAGGAACCAATAAGAGAAAATATTAAATGGAAACGATATGTATTTGTAATTAATTAATTTTAAATAAATAAAATTATTTTATTTTTATTTTTGATATAAGAATTAATAAAATACAAATATAGAAATAGTAATATGTGCCTATTTTGCCTTTTTTTCCGGATTTAGGTGCCTATTTCGTCAGTATGCCTAAAAATCCTAGCCCTAGTAATGAGAAAATTTATAATAAACCTTTTTTTAATTTTTATAGCAATTAATAATTAACTTAGCTAAAAATAAAGAAGCCAGAAGTTTTTTTAAATATTTATGGATTAGGATATAAAAAAGCGGGAAATTTGAGAAAAATGTGAGGTTGTCATAATTATGGAGAAAATTCCAAATTAAATAATTTAATAATAATATTGAGAATTATAAAAAAATAATTCATATATTCTTCAATTCATTCTTAACAAATAAAAACATTAACTACCTACACATTTTAACCAAAAATCTACAGTCTCTCCTTTAATTTAAAATTTATTTAAAAAAGTGTCAATTAGTTAGTCTTCTTTTTGTTTTTAGTTTTCTCCCCTCTAAAATTTTCTTTTTCAAAATTTATTTCTTTTCTTCTTTCCAACAATCTCTCAATTAAATTTAAATTTATAGGTAAAATTAAAAGTCAACACAAATTTGTCTAAATAATTTCCCCTCTTTTGGCCATCATTTTGATGATTAACAAAATGGGTGTTGACAACAAAAACACTCGAATTTCACCTTTTTTTCTAAAAAATATTTAACATAAAACCAACCCAAAAAAGGCCAACAACTTCTCTTTAAAATACATCAATGTGCGCATCTATCTTTCAGCCCCCCTCCCCTCCCCTCTCTTTTCTCATTTTCCCCCAAAAACTGGCGCCATTTACTCGTTTTGTTTCATTTTCCTATTAGCTATTCACCCAATAAACATCGAGTCCATTAATGGAAATATATTTATAAAAAAGTATTTTTCACGCCTCCATTTCTTCTAAGTAGCGCCGGGCGCGATTACATTTTTACATTTACCAGTTACACATTTACACCACCATCAACACACAAAATGTGCAACACAATTCTCTCTAAGTGATGATTCTTTTTCAATGATGATGTGACAGTAGGGAATGAATGCGGGAAAATTTAAGAAAAAAAATTAACAAAAAAAAGAGAGAGAGGGAATGAATGGCGCAATGTCAAGCAATTCATCTTAAAAATATTTATATATTAACCGCCACAAAACAAATTAAAAGTGGGAAAATTGAACAAGAAAATAAAAAAAAGAATAAACAAGAACAACACTTTAGGGGTAAATAATTATTAAAGTCAAAAAAGAGGGGGATATGTATTTAATGTAAACCCGACAAGGGGTGAAGGCCAAAAGCAATGAGAAAATGGAAAGGTATGGAATTTTTGGTAAAAAGATGTGATAGAAAAATGTTTGAGAAAAACCCAAATACCTATATGTATTAGTAGGTGAATTTGTGGGAATGATTGAGAGAAAAAAATTTTTTTGAGATTTATTTGAAAGGAATTTTGGTAAGAGATAAGGCTAATTAAATTAAAATAATTTCGGGAAAAATTGGAACATGTTCCTGTTGAGATTGGCACTTTCTTGTGGGAGCAGGCCAAGGTACCGCGAGCTCAAGGTCCGCCGAGCTATAACTTTCTTCAAAGTTGTCGAATCCAGGACCTTGGCCTTGCGGTACCTTGGGGTGTACCCCTTCCTTATTCTTTTGCTGTGGAAAATTCGAATTGTGTTTATGGCAAGGACTGGAACGAGAGATTTATTTAAGTAAATATTTTGTGAAGGGAATAAAGTTTTCTTTAAATAAATATCGTTTACTCAATTGTTAATATATACTTGGCAATATTGACAATAAAATTCGTTAAGAAAAATAGCTTGCTTAAGTAAAATCTAAAAATGTTTTGAAAAAGAATCTGATTAAATTAAATATAAATAAAATATTTTTTTAGGAAAAGGGGAAGTAAAGTATCTCTTTATGCTTGTTAATGTTGTAATAAAATAATCGGAGCTTTTCGTTAAAAGCAAAAAAGGAGAAGAAAAAAGAATAAATTGAATGGAGATGGGGATTTTCTTAGAAAAACTAAAATTATTATTGGAGTTGGGCTACGAAATATTAGAGGATAATGGATAGGTATTTTAGATTTTTGTTTTTTTTTGAATTGGTTGATTGGAGGGAAAGAATAAATAATTTAAATTAAAACGAAGTAATTTAAAAATAAATTCTATAAAATCCAAATGAAAGTTTTTTTTATGTTAGACCCTCCCAAAATGACTAATGGAAGCTTAAAAATTAGGAAAATTTATCCGAAAAATATAGGAGAGACCTGTAACAAAATAAATTTTTATTTTTAAATAAATGAGGAAGATATATATTTGAAGAATTGTGGGAAATTGTGTTGGAGATATGTAAAGGGATTTATAAATAAAGATATATAAATTTATTTAATAAAGGCTTACACAAACACTAGCGCAAAAATATAAAGGATATATTTTTCTTCTCTTTTATTGCTTTTTCTTCCAATTGTTGAGAGACAGATATATTGGATTGGATTACAAAAATATTTTATATTAACAAAAAGGATATATCAATCGAGAAAAAAAGTCAAGTGGGAAAAGGAATTCTTGATATATTTAAACAAGCAATGAAAGTCTAAAAATATTTTTATATTTTATGTTGAATAATAAAAAGTTTTGTGTAAATAATATTTCAGGAAAAGTTTTAATTAAATTCTGGTTTTTAAGTTAAAATAAAAGTTTTTTGAATAATATTTTTGCTGAGGGAGCTGAAAAGATGTTATAAATAACACCAGAGATGTCGTTGGTTGAGAAAAAAGTCGGGTCGGGGTTCGGATAGCCCATGACATCCGTGAATAACACGAAGAAATTTACAGGGGAGCTAATCAGTTTGACGGAAGTCAGAGGGTAAAGATTCTGAAATTCCTAGACAATTCGGGTTTACAGAATGAATTAGCATGAGGAGGGATAGCTCAAGTCTAAAAATAAAATTTTTCCGAAAAAAATATTCTAGCGTGTCCCTATTATTTCTTATTAAAAATTTTTCACAATTTCTTTTATTTCAAAAGTATAAAGGTTGTAATTTCTCGCCGGTTAATGTTAGCAGGTAAAAAAAAAAGAATAAAAATAAAATTCAAAGCGACAATTGATCCCCAAACCAAACAAATTCGCCATTTTTCTTTGAGTGAAAAGGAAAAGCCGGAAATAAGTAAAAGAAGCTAGATCATCTCGCGCGCACTAAAAATGGCCAAAATTTTGCAAAATAATTTTGTTTTTTAAAATATATTTGTTTAAGTGATTACAAGTATATGTAGAAGTATATATTTATTGAATTTATTTGTCCATTAAATATAATATTTTTGTATTCTTCTAACGCCTTTTAAATTAAACAAATTTTTAATCAACCACTGAGGTTGATTAAAATAAAAGGATTTTATAGAGTGAAAATAAAATAAAAGAATGGAGAAAATTTGGAAATTAAAAAACGAGCAATTGAATTTAAAGGATTTTTGAAGAGATATTTTTTGATTTTAAGGTTTCGAACTCGAAATTAAAGTTGTATTTCAAATCCATACACTGAACCAGTCTTCGGACAATTTTTCTGATTTGTCCGAAAAATATTCTCTAGTATTGGATTAAATATCAAAAATTTGTTTATTTAATTTAACACACCAATTAGTTAACAAAAAGGAAAATAAAATTATTATTCTAAAAAAATAATTTGAGGTAAAAGTATTTATTAAAATATGACAGTTATAAATACACAAATTTTGGGTGAAATAAATGCCCTAATTTCGGCAACAATAGAAAAATAAAAATATTAAAAATATTAAACTCCACAGGAATATTTTTAAAAATAATTATTTAGATTAAAATATATTTACAGATTTATGTATTTCCAATATTTCTTAAAAAATTTAAATAAAATAATTCTAAATTTTATTCTACTTTTAATTTAAAAAATCTTTAAAAATTATTTTTCCAATTTTTAAAGTTTCATAACAAAATTAAAAAATTAAAAAAATAAAAATAAATATTTGAAATGTTATTAAACATTAAATACTTATATTCTCATTTTTGTTACCACCCCCAAATATCGTATCTTATGTCTATCTCAATGTCAATTTCTGAATAATCCTCCTCTTTTTCTTCTCTTTTACATTTACTCAACTTCTTTAAAACTCCGCCCAAATAATTTAAATTTATTTATTTATTTTTATTTAAATGTTTAAATAATTAATTAATAATATAATTTTGGGTATGTGTGGGAAAATAAGTTCGAGACAAAAATCAAGACTAATCAAGGCTGGGAAAGGTTAAAATCAGTAAAGTGTGAAAAGATTAGAAAAAAAAGAAAAGAAAATATTTTTTAGTTTTTTTTTCTTCTTAACCCCAACATTTTAATATATCACCCCTCCCCACATGCTTTAAAATTGTCTATCTAAAACTCTTGGTTAATCAGAATCGAGTAAATTGAATTTTGCTAATTTAAACCTGATTAAAGTTTTTTAGCCTCGTGTTTTTGACTACTACCGTCTCTTGTTTTGCTTAAACTTTGCTTCATAATAATTAAATAAATCCCTAAATAGTAATTAAAAATAAATTTAAAAAATAATCCTTTAAGGGAAAGAAGTTAAAAAAATATTTTTGTTGTTCTCCCTTTAAGCAAAAATACCTAAATTAATATAAGATTAATTATAAAATATCCAACATAGTTTTTACTTAAATTTAAATATTTATTTTTCTAAAAATTATTATTTTTAATTATCTCACAGTACAGTTTTCCCCTTTAGACAACAAAGTTTCCCCTTATTTTTGCTTACTTTAAATGCCCAAGGCCAAAGAAGTATGTTGGCATGTTTGGGGAAATAAGAAGCAATTTTGCGTGTCAATTGTTAGAAAAGAGTAAATAATAAAAAATATTTTTGATTTCTTTGTTTTCTCATTAAATTGTTCGATTAGAAGACCTCAGACTTAATTAAGGCTATGTTTTACTAATTTAAGATTTTTAAGAAATTAAAATATGCAAAACGATAACTTGACGGATGCCCCCAATTAAGGGCAAAAATTGTAAAATATATTACTGTAAAGTATATATTTTTTTCTAAAATCATTTTCACACCTTGTAATCCCCCTCTCCCTTTTATTATCTTCATTCCTTTAATGTCATCCATCTTTTATATAATTGGTTCTATTTGTCAATTGCCAGGTTCTTCTTCCTTTTTTAAATGACGGATGCGCCCAATTGTCGGCTAAAATTTAAGGGCAAAAATTCTTTCCCTCTCTCGGTATTTCTACAAATGCCTGTCCTCAATTGAAGAGTGGTTATTGTTGTTAGTTGGTTGTCGGCTCTTATAGTTAATGAAAAAATAAAAATATATTTAGAGCTCTTCTCTTTTTCAAAAATTCTTTTCGGCAAAAAATAATGTAGTTTTTATTGTCCAACATACTTTCCCCCATTGTTCTTCTTTCATTGCCATCTTCGACATTTAAAAAGGAAGACAATAAATCCAACTAAAAGTGTGAGGACACGCAAATTGACAACAATAAAAAAATGATGGAAGTGGTTGAATATTATATAGGTAAAAGAGAACATATAAAAATGATGAATGGAGGAAAGTGTGTGGTGGTCAATAAAAAAATTGAAGGAAAATACCGATAGAATTGGAAGGAGTCGATTGGATGTGTGTTCCGACTTAGTGTTGAATTGTCTCTAAAAGTTGCCCTTCCTTTTCTTGTAATTCTATGCCCTTTATTTTTTTAATTCTTTTTTTTTGCATCAATGCTTTTGATTGACAGTCAATAAAAATAAATTTATTGTTTAAAGAACAATAAATACAAACATAAGAAGTTTGTATTCTTATTCATCTTCCTTCCTTTGTGTTTAATATCATTCCTTTGTTTATATTTTATGTGTAGATAATAATTTTGGATATTTGATAGAAAAAAATAAATTTAGATAAATGGATTAAACTGACATACATATTACCATAAATACTCTATTAATTACCCCCTCCATCTAGAGGTTGAAATAATAATTACCCAGAGTAATTAATAGAGTATATACGGTAAATTGAATGTGATATAGTTTTCTATAGATAGTAAAGGATTAGATTAACATTTGATTTAAAAAAATTCTATGTTTATCCCACATCCAGACCCCGGTGATAACAATAATATCATTAAACCTAAATACTTTTGAATGTTACTAATTGTTCTATTAATTTCTGAACAAATAGGATTGAAATTTGATCATTTAAAAAATGATGTTTTCAGATTGACTACATTTATCCTTGTTGGTTTTTTCTTTTTAGGTTCATCTTTTATGGGAAATTTTGCCATTTTGGAGGAAATGGGAGGAGAAAACGGTATCGGATTTATTCCATTCTCTTTACATGTGCAATCCTTAAATAACCAAAAAATAACTTCTCATATTCAAAAAATAAAAAAAAATTGGAGATGAGAGTAAATAAAATAAAATATATAATTAATATATTTAATAAATATTTGAAGAATAATAAACCTAAAATAATTTAAAAATTTATTTTTAAGCAAGATTTTGTTAAAGAAAACTTGAAGGATTGTGGCAATATAGAGCAATTAATATCTAAGCTTTTACAAAAATAAATTTATATTTTAAAAAGATTCACAACAAAAGTAAAAGAAAAGATTAATAATTATGGCCTATGAGTTGATTAAATTATTGTTATGTATCAGGGATCAGCGATATAAAAATTAAATTCCCGATTTTCGTGAAATGGGTCGTTAGATCCCTGTGGTAAATTACATATATGATTTTTTAAAACTAATATTTAGATTTTTGATCTCGATTATATTTTTCTAAAAATTGTTATTTTAATCTAACTATTATTTTAATATTTTCTCACAAAATCTCACAGCCGATCGTCAAATTGCATAAGAATAAATGTTTGGAGATAGAGATTGACGTTAAAGAAGGATTAGAATATTTTAAGAAAGAAAAAGGAAGAGAGGCAATAAACAAGCAATAAATTTGTAAAAATATATTATTAAGCACTGTGGGGACAACCAAAAAAGGCACTACTCTTGATGAGCTTCTGCCAAAGGGGCCAATTTGCATGCAAATCTCTTGTAAACGGGAGGAAATTGTTTTTAAAGGAAGGGGTCAAATTTTGGATATATTTTTGGTTACGAAATAAAATTTTTTTAAAAAGTAAATAAATATATGGTAGGTTGTGACATAGAGATTGTATATTTATATTTAGTTTGGTTTTTATATGAAAATGACAATTCTTGGAGGAATGATTTAAAATTTTAAATGTTTTGAGTAAAATGAAACGAGATTTTATTTGGAATGACAATTAAAAAAATATAAAAATGATATTTGATTTAATAGAAGACCCAAGGAAATCCTTAATGAGTATACAGTATGCAGTTAACTCGCCCATTAATATTTCTTGTAGACTCAGAATTTAAAAATTTTATAAATAAGAAGGAAAAATGAGAATCGAGATAAAATTATTTAGAAAATAAAAGTTTTGTCCTTTGATTTTATTCTCCATAAAAGGAAGTAAAAAATATGTGAATCTTAGGTTTCCGGAAAAATCCCCTAAATCATTGTTTTTATAAAAACATCCCTGCTGTGTATACATAAACAAACATTTAAAAACATTTAAATAATTATTTAAGCTTAATTTAATTTATTTATTCCCTTTAGGCAATAAATAAAAATAATACTTTTGTAACATTATTTAATTTTCTTTTTAAAGAAATTGGAAGGGGGAGAACAAATAAAAAGAGCAATCAAAAGCCAACAAATAAAACATTTTATTCTTCATTTCACCACCACCACCAACAACCCCCCCCCCTACCAACTACCTACCATCATCACCAATCGAAAAAGGGGAGTCAATTGTCATGTCGTGCTCATCATCTACTACTAATACTACATAGTCATTGAAAATACAATTTATTTATATTTAAGTAATCCCTTCACTCTTAAAATACATAGTAGAAATAAATTCTTTCCCCTTACTTTTCTTTCCTTTTTTTACCCTAATTGGAGCGTTTAGCTTGATAGCGGTTCTTCTTCCACCCCGTAACCGAAGCGCGACATTTGTTTGCGCACAATCGGCACTAGAAAAATAAAGTGGTTAAAAAAGGGGGAGGAAGGTCGAATTGAGAAGAAAAAAAGAGGAAATAACTACTACACAAATACATATATTTGGAAAAGTATAAATTCTGAGCCATCTCCTATATCGAGTATTTCTGAAAAACTTTGGCATACACATAGTAACATTTAGGATAATACCCCCGACTCTCAAGTAAGTTTCTGAGCGATTAAAATTCCGAAGGGTGTCTGTGCTTAGCAGAGGTCGATCGGAATTCCGATTTCCGACTTTTGAGCCATTTCCGATTTCCGACAGTTCCGATTTCCGGTACCTTTGTCAGTTCCGATCGACCTATGGTGCTTAGTAATTAACTATCTCGAATTTTTGTTGTAAACTGCAAAACAAAAAGTCTGCCAAGCACTGATTACCAGCCCCGTTTAAATTTGAGTAAAAATAAGCAAATAACGATTAAATTTAAGACAATTAAGTGAAAATTAATAAAAGAAAAGTACTATAAGATTTTTATATTTCAATTTATATTTTAGATTTAGTGAATTGTCTAAACAAAATTTTTAAAAATAAATATTTAAATTATAAAGACTTTACTATTATTTGCCCAAGTTTTTGCTTGCGCTGTGTGAAATAATGCCAACTTATAGACAAAATAATTTTCCAAGTTTTTAGTGTTTTTAAATGCCAAGGTTAGTAAATCCAAATTCCTAAGCGTAATTACTGCCAAACAAAAAAAATATAAAAAATAAATATATTCTTGTTTAGCCCCCCCCCCCTAAAACATTAAAAAAGACATTCCCACTTTGAGGCAAATGAGAAAATAAAATATAAAAAAGCCCCAAAAATACTAGTCCAAAGCTATTAAGCATCTATTGGCTAAATATATATAAAACGAGAGGCTATTGAGGAGGAGCATTTACTAGTAAATACAAAAGAAGCGCACTTAGCACAGCCATCCAGCCGATTCTTTTTCTACCACCCGCGGATTCATTCATTTTTCTATTCATTTTGGGGTCTTTTTATTTTTTTTTATTTTTATAAATTTTCTTTCTTCAATGACAAGGCCCATTTCAAATACTTTACAATGAATTTTAACATAAGAGACACAAACCCCCCCCCCCCCCCCCCTCAACCACAATTCCTTCAATTTCCCTTCTAAATATACCGTAGTTAATATATTCATTTAGACGGGAGATACTTACATTAAAAAGACATTAAGAAGCTATGGAGAATGGGCAAAATTTAGTAGACGGAAGCAAAAAAAAATTTTAAAAGAAAAAGAGTCCGTCAATGATGCGAACAATTAATGGCCATGACTGAGGAATAAAAAAACATTTTATTAGGCCAGAAAGAAATTAACGATAAGAATAAAATGAAATGAGACAAGTGGAAAAAGAGTATATTAAAGAGAAGAATAAATGTATTTAGTATATTGTTTGTTTTGATTAAATTTTTGAATAATTTGCGAATTAAAGTACATTATTTATTTGTAAAGAAAACTTAAAATAATTCTTTAAAACACTTTTTGGATATTAAATTTTAAAAATTGTGACCCATTTGAAAGAGATCATTGAGTGAATCGAATGGGATAAAATTAACGTTATTAACAACGTCGAATAAAGTTATTGTCAGTTGAATCATTGCTGGAAAAGGAGCTTTTTGTGTTGTTAACGAGAGTAAGAAGCCAGAAAAAGCACATAACCCTGTTTTATCTTTTTATACCAGTAAGTTTCATTAACAAAGAAGGATAATGATTTGTTGCTATAAAAACGCAAGATTTATCTCCAATAACAACCCGCCAACAATAACAAGCTATTCTCAACGTTCCGGCAGCAGCAAACTATCTCTACGCATCAAGGATGGCTCTCAACATCGATCCGCCTGCGAGCACCTTCGACTCTGTCAAAGGAGGTCTCAACAAGCATACAATCGTCAACACAACGGACAAGCGTCATGCATTCAAGGTAAAAAACCTCTTTAAAATCTCCCAAAATTTCTCGGCACTAAATAAAATTTCTTTACTTTTCCAGATCAAATGCAGCAACAATATGTTCTACCGCGTCAGCTCTGTGTACGGCTTCGTCGACCCCAATGGCAAGAAGCCTGTCGATGTGCATCGTCTCCCTGGAGGATCTCCTGGCGCAGATCGATTCGTCGTCCAATGGGCAGAGGTGCCTGCTGAAGAGAGTGATCCGAAGGCGCCATTCCTTGCTCAGGCACAGTCCGGAGAGGTGGTCTTCAATGTCACGGCCGCTGCTGCTGGCACCAATTCTGCCGCCGCTCCTCCTGCTGCCGAGGAGAAGAAGGAGTGAAGCACCGGAAGAGATCGCGAGATGACTGTCAAGAAGGAGCAGGCAACAACAAAATTGAAGCGGATGAGCATAGGATGATTCATAATTCCCATTGTATTTTTTTCTAACCCCAAACCATAGTGTATTGTATATTTTGCCTGTTGATTATGTCCTTCAAGATGTATATGTATATATTTGTTGTATTCTTGATATAAATATTTGTATAATGTTTGTTTTTAATTTTTTAAGTTTGATTAACTGTTTAGGCGTACATTTTTACTTTGGAGAAAGAATAGGTGGTAGGATCGTTAAACTTCGTTTAAATTTGTTGTTCGAATCCTAATCTGACAATTGAGACTTTCTTTTTGCCTTTCCATTGCAAAACAAATTTTAAATTCCTAATTCTTTCAAAAAAATCTAAAAATTTTCACCTGTGACGCTTAAAACAATTCTGAAAGGAAAGGCTTAAGTTAGGCGTTTTCTCCTACAGCGAAAACTTAAAACATTTAATTTTGCTGTATATATCCAGAGAATCAAATTCTAAGTTTATTTGCAATTTACTTAGTTACAAACACTTGGAGCTTGGGGCTTAAAGGTGCGATTCTCATGGTCGGTTTGCGTCTTGCGACAGAAAATAACATTTAAAATGTGAGATTTCCGATCCAATTAATGGGTATTATCAATAAAAAAATTAAAAAAAACAAAATACCAAAGTTATTTCAAATGTTTGGAAATCGTACATATTACAGAGGCATATAAAAACTAAATTCTTATAATGTATGTACAAGTATATTTTATTTTATAAAAGAGTAACTTAATAAACCTAAATTGTGGAAAACCTCCACTCAGAAAAATTATTCAAAAATATTATGTAAATTTAATAATAGTATGAAATTTTTGGCATTTTTACCAAATCAGGAAATGCTCTTCTCTCTTTTACATTTTTATAAAATCTGGTAATGAAGATTTAGATATATTTTAAATTTTAGTAATATTTACTGTAGATATTTTAAAAATTATGTATCTTTTCCTCTCAGATTTAAAAGAATATTTCTAAAATTAAAAAAGTATTTTTTAAATAAATTTATTAAAATTAAATATGTAATTTTAAATTATTAAAAAAAGAAATAATTTACATGGTTATAATAAAAAAAATCTTAAAATTTCACAAGGAATTTATTTTTTTATATAAATTACGCAATAATTTATTTTCATTATTTAAAATGTAAAACAACCAAAAAACAATTGAAAAAGATTACAATTTTTCCTTAACCATTCAGTTCATTGACCGTTCAATTACTATTATGGCTCATTGAGTCAACTCCCGCTGAGTTATTTTTGGGGATATTATTTTTTAAATAATATGTAGAAATTTATATTTAATAGAAATTTTTAAAAATAAAAAAATTATTTATAAGATAGAAATTTAAAAAATAGATTACATAAGCATAATTATACATACTAAAAATATTAGTAATTATGTAGGTTATTTAAAAATATGAATTTCTCGTTCCATGATTTTTTTGATTTTTTTCCATGAAATTTTCCATGAATCCTGAAGAAAACTAGAGTTACAAGCAGCATTGTCAAGACTATAAGCGCTTCGAAGTGTCAGGAAACCCCTTTTAAAAATTTAATGAAATTAAAACAAAAATTATTAAAATTTTAAAAATTATTTTTTAAAATTTATTTATGTAACCTCATTTATTAATTCACTCTAAATTTATTTTAACAAAAACAAAGAAAATACTTATACTAGACCAAAATCTACTACTATTTTAAGCAAATGGCCAATAACAACAACTAAATATACTTCAATAGCTCTTTTGCCGGTTGTTGATAATAATAAACATTTATTTAAAAATATATATATTTTGTTGTAATAATAATGGATGCGTTTAAAGAGGTTTTGAAGAGAGGCTAGGCAAAAGCTCCCGCTAAGAGCTTGGCAAAAAATTTTTTTTATTAAAGCGATGAACTGAAATTATACATATATATTTTTATAAATATTTTTATAAATATTTAAATTAAAATTTGTGTCGAAAGAAAATAATCTTAAGTTTTTACAATCAGTAAATCTATAATTTAATAAAAAGATACTTTAAAAATAATGTGGAAGTTTAATAATTAATTTTAATATAAAATTAAAAACAATTTCGTATAACTAACACAATTTAGTAAAACTAGCTATGCGACACATCATTTACAATTTTAGGCAAATTCAAAGATGAAGCTCGTATTGTCAAATCGCCAAAAATATAAATTAATTTTCTTGACAGATAAATCTTCTAGGTATAGAATATTTTGTCAAATTCATTTAAATGTTTTGGCACGAACTCTAACACTAAATTTTGGAAGTTTTTAAAATGAAATTTAATTACCAAATTCTTTTTTTAAATTTTCAATTTAGGTAATTTTCAAACTTTTGTTCAAATCAGCAAATAGAAGAAAAAATAAATAATTTTTTCAAATATTATAAAAAATAAATATTAAATAGTAAATAGGCCATTATAGTCCATTAGCCTACTTATCTAGGTATTTATTTTTTAGGTTTATCCAAAAAAAAGTCATTCATCCTTGTAAATGGACTACATAAATATGTGGTTTTTGTTTCTATTTAATATTCCCCGCTTTTACTCTGCTTCCATATGGCAAATTTGCCGGCATTTTCTTCTTATTTTTGCTAAATGTATATAATTATTATGACTAACTGTATTTATTCTATGCAGAAAATGTGCGAAGCGGTACAAATTAAAAAAGAAAATAAAAGAACTGTGTTGTTTTTCTTATTTTTTCTTTAAAACCCAAAAAAGGAAATATATGTTTGTGACTTAAAATGTTCATTGTTGAGGATAATGGAGCGCGAAAAGGGATTTATGCTTAAATTAAAAGATCGGTATTGAGGAAGGAAATTAAAGAAAAATAAAAAAAATATGATTCGATGATTTTTAATAAAAAATTCGAGTCTAAAATATAGGAGACTAAATAAAATTAAAGAAAATATGTATATTATTTAGAGTTCAGCTTTTGTAATAAACTAACTAATATTTGTAATGGAGTTTTGTGATTTGTTTAAAACACCAAGTTCTCTTAAGCAAATTCGAAATGAGCTCGTTGACAATATTCGTCTTCCAAGTGTGTATTGGATGGCGACGATATTCGACTTTCAATAGATAGATACATCAGTGAAACCGTCGCCTAATAGCAATTCCGCTAATTCCAAATGGTATAAAAGACACAAATTTTATCATTACTCGAATTTCCCTACAACTCAACGAACGCAAGCTGATCCCAATCAACCTCCGCCAGCCCGGATAGTGATGCCGCCAGCTAATAGCAGAAGCAGTCGAGGACGTTCATCGACATCGGCACAGGATGACGAGCCCAAACGACGGATCAAGGAGCTTCTTCGCACAAACGGTGTTAGGCTTATTGAGGGACGAGAAGGAAGAATTGGTGAGCTTTATTGCATTTTTTACCTCCTCTTTAAAAAATAATTGAGTTTTATCTAATAGGAACTGGCACGCATTCGCACGTCTACAAGGCCACAATGTCATCAAGGAACAATGAGCAGGTTGCAGTAAAGCTAGTCGACCTCAGAAGGCGCGGTGAATACATTGAACGCTTCATGCCCAGAGAGCTGGCGATCATTCCTCGTCTTGATCACGTCAACATTGTTGCAGCCTATGCGGTAAAGCGAAACTTATTTAAATCCCCAAAGCTTATCTTAACTCACACAGATCCATCGAACAAAAGAATATGTCGCCATCGTTGAGGAATACGCACCGGGTGGCGATTTGCTCAACTACATTAGAACAAAGCCAGACAGATATTTGGAGGAACGCGAAGCAAAGCCCATCTTAAGACAATTGATGGATGCAATAGTCTATCTTGAGCGACAACACATTGTACACAGGGACATCAAATGCGAGAACGTCTTTCTGGACAGCAATTTGCGTGTCAAACTTGGCGATTTTGGCTTTGCTCGTGAACTTCGGCCAGGGGTAGATTCAAATACCCACTGCGGCTCTCGACCATATGCAGCGATTGAATTACTGAGCGGTCGGACCTACAGAGGCAATGGGGTAGACATTTGGAGTGCAGGCGTTGTTCTCTATGTTATCCTTACAAGTGAGGGTACTAAATTTAATTTTTAATTTCATTTTTTAAATTTAAAGGTTTCTTTCCGTTTGGCAGTAGCAAAGATGAAGTCCCGGCCATTATCAAACGTCAAAAAGCCCAGTCAATTCACTTCTCTCACCGTCTTAGTGCTGAAGTTCGTAGTCTGATCCTTGGTATGCTGCATCCTGACCCTAAAAGGCGTTTGACTTCCCGCCGCATTCTTGCTCACCCGTGGCTGGCCGAAACTTAGTGAGTTTTTTGAAACCAAACATCTCTCAAATAAAAATGAATTTTCTCTTTTTTAGACACCGAACGTGATGACTGATGATGGATTGCGGCAGTCGGATGATAAGAATTAGACAGACAAGATTCATCCACAGTCCAAACCAGAATTGATAGTAAATTAAAAAATTCTATACTTGTTTGTACAAAATATATAAATATACCTATATTTTGTTTTGTTCACCCTATAGTGTACATAATATATAATATTTGTCTTAAGTAATATTTATTGTATTTTTTTCTCATAACCAAATTTCATTTTATTGTTTCGTTGTATTCACAAGGTGAATTTTGGTAGTAAATTTGTTGTTCTTGGAATTTGTTGAATTGCGATCTTTTAAAAGTATAGAAGACTTAACAAATACATCCCTCTAAGAAAAGGGAAATCGGTTACCTATTAATTAGTCTGTGAAACTTATTAAAATAAAAAATTAATACCCTTACTGGGATAAAAATTGATTTCTCGCTTCTCGTTATTTTTGTTTTTGAAAGCTATGCAAACAAAAATTTTGAAATTTTGGATTTTAAAGTTGATTAAAACTGCAGTTTAATTTCTTTGTTTTTTTTATTTGTCTCGTTTTGTCATTTGGATTTATCCACTTTAAAAATTAATTTGAAGGGTTTTTTATTTAAAATGAGTAATAACAAACATCTGCCTTTTAATTTTGCTAGTGAATTTATTTTTAATTTAAAATTCATTGTCATTTTTGTTTTAAAATGTTTTTTAAAATTTATGGAAAGAATTTTTATTTATTTTTGTTAATATTTAATATTATTTTTAATCGCATAGTTTTTTCTGTTACATTTTATTGTATTGGTAAGTAATTTTTTACAACAACCTCCCGGTAAATGTCCAGCTCATTAATCGCCTATCTCCATAATGCTACGGTTACATAAAAATCGCGCGCGACACGCGACAGAAAAGATAATGTAAAAAGAGGAGAGAAAAATCGCGCGCGATTTTGTCGCTTTTTTCTAGTGGTTACATAAAAAGCGACTTCCGCCGGCGACTTGTCGCGCGCGACTTTGTCGCTTTTTTGAGTGGTTACATAAACCGCGACTTCCGCCGGCGACATGTCGCGCGCGACTTTGTCGCTTTTTTGAGTGGTTACATAAAATGCGATTTCCGCCGGCGACTTGTCGCCGGCGACACTTTTTTTGATTCAAACATGTTTGAATTTTTGGCTGTAGTGTAGTGTACCGGTGGTAAAAGTTCGGGACGTGACATATGTCATTCGATTCGACTCGACGAGCTGAGTCGAACGGTACCACTCCCCATTTTAGGAAATAATTCTGGACCGAGTTATAGGTCCCGGAATATCGAAAAACCAAAGGGGGGAGTAAGCTCGATTTTGGGGTGAAAAATTCGAATATGCAAATTATACCTCATTCGAAAGAGCTCCTCGAGCTGAGTCGAATGACACCGAAATCAATAAAATCCGACTTGATTTGACAAAATTATGACCGTTTGTTTTAGCTCCTTACCTATGGCATCTGTGGAGATTTTTGCTGCTACGGAGGCCCCAAATACGTCCAGAGCAAGGGAGATAGGAATAGGTTTATGTTACAAGCCCAGACCCAGCGCCCGTAGACTCCCCGCGAGGCGCGTGCCGCAAGACCCCGCGCGAAGCGCGGGGTCTTGCACAAGCGCCTCGCCGACGACCCATAGGTTTATGTTGGTAGTTTTTCTATCGTAACTTTGTCAAAACTTGTGCAATCAAGATGGTTTTGGTGTCATTCGATTCAGCTCGACGAGCTCTCTCGAATGAGCTAACATTTGTAGAATCGAATTTTTGACCCCAAAATCCCCCCTATGGTTTTTGACCATTTCGAGCCCTATATCTCGACTCAAACTTGTTCAATCAAGCTGATTTTGGTGTCATTCGACTCAGCTCGAGGAGCTCTTTCGAATGAGGTATAATTTGCATATTCGAATTTTTCACCCCAAAATCGAGCTTACTCCCCCCTATGGTTTTTCGATTTTCAGGGACCTATAACTCGGTCCAGAATCATTTCCTAAAATAGGGAGTGGTACCGTTCGACTCAGCTCGTCGAGACGAATCGAATGACATATGTCACGTCCCGAACTTTTACCACCGGTACACTACACTATATCCGAATTTTTGGCGACACTTTTTTGCGACATGCTATTTCTCGATCAATTCTGATCCGATTTTCAAAATTTAAAAAGATTCTGAAAGTTCAGTTTATTCTCTATCGATCAATATAAATTTTATATTTTTAAAGTTAAATCTTATGGGTTAAAATTGATTTTGAAAAAGGTATACTTTTTGCAAAAAATGTTCTTTTTTTTCGATATTTTTGAGATATTCAGTATGCCATCGAGTATTTATATTATAACTTTTTTATCAACGGTCAAAAATGCTGATTTTTTGATATGTTGTAGAGCACTAGCGACTGTCGCCACTAGCGACTGTCGCCGGCGACATGTCGCCTAGCGACTGTCGCGTGTCGCGCGCGATTTTTATGTAACCGTAGCATAAGGCAGTTCACAATAGCCTCTTATTTAGCCCTTTCTGGAGCCATAGGGATATCTAAGATGCATTCTGCTCCTTGTCTCTATTTCCCTCATATTATCAAATGATCAGTTGACGACTTTCTTTTATCATAATCAAAGTATTACTAACGACTTTTGCGGAAAGCGGCCAGCGAACTTTTTTTCATAAATTAACCAGAAATCTCGATAGACCTAAAAATCTGGTTTACGGTCTTTAAGTATACATTCAAAGTATAGGAGTCTTGTTTTTTTTATGTAAATACAGTTTTTAAGTATTTTTTAAGTATACTTACAATATAAAACTTTTTTAATGCTTGGTTGATCACTACGAGGGTAAAGCTGCATGTAAATGATTTAAGGTGCAATTCTTAATCCTAAGAATGTAAGCATAATTCAGATCGACTGTATTATAATTAATCTTCTGAGGTGTTAAGTCCATCCCCCGAGGCAGGATTAAGGGAATTAAAAAATTTTCACCTTTCTAAATATCTAATTGCTAAATTTAAAAATACCATAGATGCATTATCGGATAGAAGAACTGGTGCTCAAGATTGTGTTCCACCACTTCAACTTTACAAATCAAATAATTATTGTTGCACATCTGATATTAGTCTCGTTGGTAATGTTCCTAATGTACATATATATCCAGATGAACCGCCTAAAACATTGCCTCCAGGTTGTCGAGGTATTAAAAGATTTTTTGACAAATTCATTAAATTTAATTTTATAATAAATATTTAATTAAATATTCTGAATACATTTAATTTACTTTCAAAAAAATATTTAAAAGTTCCTGAAATTATCCGAGGAGGAGGATTTACTGAACATCATTGTCCTGCTAACTATCCAAAAGGCTTTGATAAATGGGACAATCGAATGAGTTTGCCCATTTGTTGTGCTCAAGATATTCGTCAACAATATCCAACTGCCGTAAATATGGAAGTCCTTTTGCCTGGACAAAGATCTAGAAGTCAACGTAAACAAAATAGCGGAGGTCTTCAGCCAGGAGGGCAAGGACGTCCCATTTGTCGAGATTTGGCTGTGCCAGGACGTCCTTCTGATTGTCCAGCAAACGCCCATAGATGTTCTGATCCGCTTTGGATTAGCGTTATGGCACAACAATGTTTGGGAACTTGTACTGAATTGTGTAGGCAACTAGGAGGTACTCGTGTTGGCAATATTCCTTTTATGGGAATTGGGCGACAGCCAGCACGTCAGCCAGGAGGATTGTGGCAGCCAAGATCTTCACGAATTGGAGATAGACGTTTGGGTGGAGGAAGGGGTGAAAAGAATTTTTAAAGTGAAAGTTTTTTTTCTTAATTTTAGGTTGTAGAGATTGGATTTTCCCAGCGGGAAGAATGGATTGTGGTTCAATGGTTGCAAGGGGTTTTTGCCTAACAGATCGAACACGAATGCTTGCACAATGTCCGGCACGTTGTAATTTTTGCTGAGTTGTGAAAGAACAAATTACATTGTGAAAGAACATTTATTTTTTAAAGATTTAATAAATAAATTTTCTTATATTATCGTGTTCTTTTAATTTCTTTTGAGGTTGTCCTTTAATTGTCTCACTTCATTTGCACAAGTTATTCTACTTGGTACTCCGTTCGAAAATCCAAAGTCTATTAATCTTTTTAAATTATTTTCATCATTCGTTTTGTTAATTTTCGAGCAAGAAGAGTGTACTTCATTTAATCCTTTAATTTTTAATAATTCAGAAATGTTTCCAGAATTTATTCCAGATCCAGGCATTATTGAAATTCTTCCTGATGATATTTCTACTGCCTTTTGTAAATTAGGAATTCCATCAGGAATGGCACGTTTGGCAAAACCTTGGAAAAATTTTAAAGTTTTTGATTAGGTCTAAACCTGAAGTTAATATTCTCTCAAACCCCAAAGTTATGGCTGTTTCAATTCCTTCGTTTATATCGGGAATTAAATCAAAACAACGATGAAGTGTTTTTCCCATTCCCTGAAAAACGATAATGAAGTACTTAAAATACAATAAATATGTACTTTAAAAAGTAAAATACATATTTGAGAAAATCAACTTTATACATACAATTTCTTTCACTATTATTGGAATTTTTTAAGGTTAATTTTCAGTAATAATTTTTAAATGTACATATTAAAATTAGTAAAAAAGGAGAATTTCTTATCAAAAAACAATATAAAATGATAAAATAGATAAAAGAAAATGTTTTGATCGGAAGGGATTCGAACCTTAACGAGAAAAAGGTGTAGGCAAAAACGATACCACTACACCACAAAAATCATGAAGCAAAAATTTAATTTTCCTTTATAATGAGATCATTCCACAAGATGGAACCTTAATTATTTTATTCGTATGTACATATGTATTTAATTAATTCGTCATCACATACTTTTCTCCCTTAAATTTCTAAGAGAATTAATCATCACATCCTCACCTGTGCTCTTTTAGTTAACCTTTCAAGCACTCTTTCATCTAATTTTAAATTATCCAAATTAGCACCAAAGACAACACCATTTAATCCGGATGCCCGGATAGCATCAATATCCACTTCCATTGTTTCAATTTCGTAATTAGAATAAATGAAATTACCAGATCTAGGCCTAATCATAGCATAAATAGGAATTGATTTACAAAATTCTGATGCTTTGGCGATTAAACCAAAAATAAAAAAATTTTTTGAATTAATTTTAAATTATTTCTTGCCAGGACTAGGTGTTACTGCACCAACATCCAAAGCAGAGCATAATTCAATTCGATCGGCACCTCCATTAATAGCTTCTATTAGACCCTCAAGGCTATCAACGCAGACTTCGAGAAGCATAAATAAATATTATAGTTTATTAAGTAAAAATTGATTAAAGGGCTTCTTTTGTTAGTTTCTGATTTTAATTAGATTATTTTTTGGAATCTATTTAATTTTTAGAATTTCTAAATTTTAATTTTATCAATTATTGCTGACAAGGATGAGTTGGAGAAATTATTTAGCTTAATTAAAAAACAGCTGGAATTTTAGTAATTCCTTTGGCGTTTTGTATTTTTGCTCTTCACTAAAATTTTATTTTTAATTTTTCCTTAAATTTCACAATTTTTTTTTATTTTCTTGATTAAGTTTCAGGTATTTCTAATGTCAAATAAGAGTGATAGCGAGGACTTTTTTGAGGATGCTGTTGATACTTTGGCTAATTCCTCTTATTGTGACGAATTTTTCTCTCAAAGTTCCTTCCAAAATTCCATACCGCCTCCATTAGGCCCTCCACCGCCTTTGCCTGATCATTTAACTTCACCAGAAAATGAGCTTCCTCCTTCATTACCAATTTCACCAACATCACCAATTCCGCCTCCATTACCACCAAGAAGGCCTTTGCCAAAAAATTCAGAACAACAACAAATAGCTAATGCTGTCACTTCTTCCTCAGAAACTACTGCAACAACAAGTCCAGACCAACAATTTTATGGTCGTCAACGGGGACATGCCAAAACAAATTCATTGGATCGAGGTCTTTCTCTAGCAAAGTGTATGAAAATAGGTCTAAACTTTCCTCTTTTTCTTTTTTATTTTTTAAAATTTAAAAGGTCCATTTCCACCTCCAACTTCTTCAAAATCAAATTCCTTGACGCGTGGTGTTTCTCCAAGCGAAATACTCCCAGTTTTGGATGAAAAGGATACCCAAGCACAAGGAGTAATTTTAGGGGTTATTCAACAAGTACTTCGAGATAATTCTTCTGTTGATGGAAATAGCAAGGAAAGAGAGGTTTCTTTTAAATTTGAAAAAATAATTAAATTAATTGTTAAAAGGTGGATGATGGGGCATCAACTTCTACAAGTATATTACCTACAATAAGTGCTAAAAGTTCGTCTTTCTCTTTACAAAGAAGTAAATGTGATGAAAACGAAGGTGAAAAAACTCCAAATTGTCAAAAGGTACTAAATAAAATTTAAATTTTATCGGCATTTCTAAGATTATGTCGTTTATAAAAATGATTAAAAATTATTTTTATTATTTTAAGAAAACCAGCTTTCCGCATTATGAAAATGTAAATACAGATCAATCAACAGATTCTATTAGGCCGAAAAAGTTTTTTAGCGATAATGTAGAACAAAGGCATACTCTAACTGGGAATAGTAAAAAACGAATAGATGAAAAACAACATAGGAGAAGTGCTTCTGATAAATCACCGACAAGGGTTTTTTTATTTTAATAAAAGTTTTTGACTTTTGGGCAATTTCTTTATTTCTTATCTTTTCTCTTACATTTGTTTAATATTAGGTCAAAACCTCCACTTCAAACAGCCAGAAATCTTCAACTTGGGGAAGATCAATGGATTCTCAAAAGTCAGAATCGATCGATCCGATAACTAGAGATGTTGAACGAAGAATGTCTTTGAAAGATAAACCTTCACTTTCTAATAGTAAAAATGAGTATGTTTTTGATTTTTAATTTAATTTTTAATTAAATATTTTTTTAGAATCGAGGGAAATGATGGTTCTTCTACAGATGATGTTTTTGCACAGAAACATTCAAATGTTGAATATATCAGAAGATTTGCTCGTAATTATGGAACGGCTGCGTCTGATTATTTTCGTAATACAGTACAGAAAGTTAGGCAACAAGCTGCTAATTTAACGTAATTTTTATTTATCATGTTAATTTTAAAATATTTGCTATTATTTATTTTTTTGTAAAGGGTTATTCTGTTACTAAAAATATTTAGTCAAAATCTTTCATTTTAACAATTTCATATTTTGACTTTTTCTGTTGATTTTTCCCTAATTTCTAATTAACTTTATCTTTTCTTTTTAAAGGAAAAACAAAAAACCAGAAATTGTTGGCGGTGAAAATGACATGGATGGAGTTTCTTCAGTTTGTCTTTTTTATTATTTTTCATTTTTTTTAATTTTAAGCCTGGCGATAGTGAAGAAATATCTATTGGACAATGTATTTCAGACCCTGTGACAGTCCCTGGCTCTACTCAATTTTTTAGAAAAATTCGGCTAACTAATTCTGCTGAACCTCCCACCGTTCGTGCTGCTTCTGCAAATACTGCTCAAGCGCCAATATGTCGGCCTAAAAATGCTAAAAAGGGTCCTTTTGATTTTGTAAGTATTTGACTGTATTTAAATTTTTATTTTATTTTTTTATTAGGAGCAACTACGTTTAGTACAAGAACTTAACCACGAACATCTTGGGGCTATTTGGTGTATTAAATTTAGGTTTGTACAAACTTTTTATTTCACAATCATTGAAAAATGAATTTTTCCCTAGCTTTATTCCTCGGATTTATCGATTATGATTTTAGATTTTCTTGAAAAAAATGACAATATTTATTCTAAAAATTATTCACATACATATTTACTTTTATTAAGAAACTCATAATAATTCTTAATATTTTCACTAATTAAATTTTTAGTGATTGCGGTCGATTATTAGCAACGGCTGGTCAAGATAGAAATGTTAGAGTCTGGTTTGTTTTGTTTTTTCAATTTATTTATTTTTTGTGTTTTAGGGTTCTCCGCTCACAATTAGATTATTTTTCTTCTCTGCGTGAGCGTTATGGCCATGAAGTTGCTGATAATTTAGATTATTCTGCAATGCAACACATTGGAAATATGAGATCCGAATTTTATGAAAATGGGGAAGATATGAGTGAAAGACAAACAACTGCAAGCTCTCCTGAAGAATTGAAAAAATTGGGAGGGTTACTGGCTGGTGGGACTGATAAATCAACTGGATATTCTGCTGTGCCTTCTACGTCCTCTGATTCCTCGACCACTTCTTCTGCGCGTCGAAATGAATTAAATGGTGGAACTGTTCCAGGACCTAAAAAAGGTTATTAACTACTTTTTTACAATTTGGATTTGTTTTCGTTGTTGTGGGCTTTTTAGAGGATTCTGTAATTCATAAGATTATTGAATAGCTGAAATCGATTTTTTTGTCTAGGAAATTTAGCCATTAACTAATTTGGAGTTAACAGTTCTAATTGTCTTTGGAGGATGTCTTAATTTTGTTAAAAGCTTCTAATGAGTGCTAACCTTTCAAATAATTTTTCCAATTTTAGCAACCAGGACCAATTCATCATCTTATCATATTTTCTCTTCAATCCCTTTTTGTGTTTTTCGTGGCCATACCGCTGATGTTCTCGATCTTTGTTGGTCTCCTCGTAATTTTTTTATTCTTTCATGTGGAATGGATAGAACTGGTAAAATAAATTTAAAAATAATTTTTAATTAAAAATATTTCAGTAAAGCTTTGGCATTTAACTCGTAATGAATGTCTTTGTTCTTTTCAACATGTCGATTTTGTTTCCTGTATTGCTTTTATGCCAAAAGTATTTTTAAATTTAATTATTTTTATTTTATAATTTAATTAGGATGATCGTTATTTTATTTCTGGTTCGTTGGACGGAAAAATTCGCTTATGGAATATACCAGAAAAAAGAGTGATAATTTGGAATGAAGTGGAAGAAGTTAATTTTTGATTAATTTTTATTTCAATTTAAAATTAATTTTAAGGTCAAAAAATTCATAACAGCAATAACTTTTGTCAAAAATGGAAAATTTGTTGTTGTTGGAACTTATTCTGGACGGTGTTTCTTCTACTCTACAGATGTAAATATTAATTATGTTTTAATAATTTAACAAATTTTTTAGCAATTAAAATATCATACAGTTATTGATGTGAGATCGTCGAAAGGAAATGCTCGTGGCCGAAGTTACAAAATTACTTCGTTGGCAGTTCATGGTGATAAATTACTCGTTACTGTGAGTTTGTTGCATTAAATAAATTATAAAAATTTAAATTAGAGGAAATTTAATTTAAATCAGGAATAAAAGTCACGGAGAGCTTTTTTTTAGCATTTTTTTGCATTCTAATTATTTTAAATGAAATTAAAATATTTTTTTTGTTTTTGTATAATGTACTCCCATTTTATTTCTAGAAATCTAACAGAATTGTGATATCATTTAATTTTTAATAATCTCATGTCTTTTCTCGGAATTCTTTTTTTAACCGTTTTTGGTACACAAATTACATTAAATAATGGCACACCAAATTATAATTTTTATAAAAATTTGTCATTTAATTAATTAAAAATTTTTTTTAGTCAAATGATTCTCGAATTCGCATTTATGATTTGCGAGATATGGATTTATGTTGTAAATTTAAAGGTGCTCAAATAGATCAAAGTCGTATTCGTTCCGCCTTTTCGCCCGACGGAAAATATATTGTTAGCGGTGGTTTTTTTCTTTTAATATGAAAAATAATTTGAATAAATTTTGTTTAGGTTCTGAAGACAATTTTATTTATCTTTGGCGAACTTCTGGACCCCCGCCTTCTTTAACTGTTAGAAATGATAGGAACCATGCATGGGAAAGAGTTCGTGCACATCAAGCAGTTGTAAGTTTAATTTAGAGTTGATTGTGTTTCAAGAAAAAAAAATTTAAAGGTTACCACTGCTGTATTTGCCCCTAAACCTCAACTTATCCTTAATTGGATTATTGAACAACAGAAAAAGCAGGCCAATAATGTTTCATTCAATGCAACTGAATCGGCTGTTACTCCACAGTCCACTCGAAGAAATACCCAAGGGATTGATAACAACAGCATTAATAATCAAAGGTGCTGAGTTCAGAAATAGAATGAGTAAAAGATTTTTTCTTTATAGGCAACATATAGCTGCAAGCGTCGATAGACCTTTCCTTGCTTTAACAAGTCGACTTGGATTACCTGCAGCTAATTTGTCGGAAATGCAACTACGACGACATAAAATGTCAGTTGCTGCTTCTTTGGGGTATTCCTCGTCTTCATTACTTAGTATTCCTGGAAGTGCTTCATTATTGCATGGAGAGATTGTGAATGATCCACGGTGGGTATTTTCTTTGTTTGGGAAGGTTAATTAATGTTTTGGATTTTATTACTGCTCAATTTTGCTTCTAAAACATAAAGAATGTTATTTACTTTTAAATTTCCTTTTAAATATAAAATAAATTTTAGTGAGAAACGCACATTAGGTGACGTGATCGTTTCAGCTGATCTATGTGGATCAATAAAAATATTTGTTAATGCACTCAGACTTCAAGCAGGGGGATCAAATTTCTTTCCGATTTATTAATAAATTTTTTTCTAATCAGCTACATTGTACTTACTAAAGACGTGTAAAATACTTGCATTTATTATTAATTTGGGCCCTTTATGAAAGGACAGTTTTATACTTTTGAAGATTTTAATAACCTTCTGTTACATAAAGATACAAGTTAATGTTTGTATCATTCTAATCACTCTGAGATATTTTTCGATTTTTTAGAACACGTCCGTTCATAAAGGGTCTTTTACAATCCAGATTCTTCTTTTTTATGATTCGCCCAATTTTCTTCTTGTTTCTTTTCTTTCCCCAATTGAAATTTTTATTTGTGCCTTTTATGACGTTTTAAAAACAAAGTATACATTTACTTTAAATGCACCTTGTCTATAAAAACAACTACGCAAAATTAAATTTGTTACATATTTAATCAACTATACATAGTTAAGTTTCTTTCATCATTTCCTGTTAATCTATTTTTGGAATGTTTTTTTGTCCGGAAATATGCCAATAATTGAAAAATAAATAAATTTTTTTAATAAAAAGAATTAAATATTTTTTTTGGTTTTTTAATTTAATTGTCTCAAAAAATTAAAAAAAATACCAAAATTGACTATAATAAAATTTAAAAAAGGAAATGTTTAAAATTAATAATTAAATAATATTTCTATAATGTTCAAAAAATTTTATTGAAAACAACAGAAATATTGATATATAAATATACTGGCGTATAAAATATTAATTATGAAAAGAATATGAAAATATTAGATAGTATAAAATAAAAAGAAAAATTATTTAAAAAAAGTTCTAAGATCCCTTTTTTAATTCTTAAAATTGTAAAAATACATTTTTTCTTTACAAACTTAGAATTTTTATTAATTCGTGTCGAAATTAATTTAAATAAAGGAAGTACTTCGAAAAAGATTTATTAGAATTATTAAATTCTTTTCAAAAATGTACATATAAATTTGTGCTAAATTTAAAATAGAACTTTTTTTAAAGAAAAATCAACACAATTATATAAATATATTTGTAGGTGTGTTGATATGTTTTTTAAATGAATGAAATAATTAGAAAATAAAGTAAAAATACAGAAAAGAAAATATAAAATGGGAATTGAAAAAGAAGAAATTACTTATAAAAGAAATTAGAGATCAAAACTTAAAAATAATCTTTTGATGGCCTTGTATTTTGAAGGAAGGGGTTTTTGCACATAATTAATATCTACTAAATATCAGAATTGTTGTAAAAAGATTGTCATCTTTTCTAATTGCCTCCTCAGTCTATCATACAATCAGCACTTTCTGGATCCAAATGTAAATCTGTTTGACAACCACGAATGCCACCCCTTAACATGACACATTTGCCTACGGTTGTTTCGACCTGAAATTTTTTGGTAAAGATAATGAGATAATGTAAAGAGGATTGAAGAAAGGGAATGTTAATCAAAACCTTTATCAAAAAATTGGACGTGGCCCACTTAAATTTTTTGTTAATTTGATAATTGGAGCTTTAATGGAAAATTCTTTTCTTCTGTAGGAATTACATTTAAAAATATTTCCAATTGTTTTTTACCCTCATTTTTAACTTTAAACACACCTTTTGCACTCTAACAACACAGCTTTGCTCTTCCATAGGATCTGCTTCCCTTTTGTGCAATCGACGGTTTAAAAATGCTGATTTCCCTGTTAGTCGTTCTGTTGTTGACAGAAAACGTTTTTTCTTATTTAATTTAGCTGCAAAATTGTTAATATCTTCATTAACTGTTAATTGTTCCCTCCGTTGTTCTTCTTGTTGAATTTGTGTTTGTTGACTGATAATAATTAATGCGAGGAAAACAAACAAAATAATAGAGAAATTAATTGTTGTGTTCATTGTTTTTGAAATGTTTTGGAATTGTTTTGGAAATGTTCGGGAATGTTTTAAAATGTTTTTAATTCTAAAAAAGATTAAATTAAATGTTTTGTTTGGAAATATTTTTGGGGGATGTTTGTTTGGGGATAAAATAACTGTTTTGGGAGTTATTTTAGGAATGTTTTTGGGAACAAATTTATAAACAATACTATTTAAACATTAATTTTAAAAACAACATTCTTTAGGGTGTATTAAATAAAATATTTAAATGTTAAATTTATATAAATTTAAAAAATCATTTCAAAAAAATTTTTTTTAATTATTTAACGTCATTTTAATTAATATTTTTTTTCAATGATGAGAAAATACTCCCACAAAACTATATTTAATTTTATAAAATAAATTTTTCTTGTCAAAATTTTTTTCTTTAAAAAATAAAATAATCAAAATTCTCAC
This sequence comes from Meloidogyne enterolobii, assembly GCA_963681835.1. Classification (NCBI taxonomy): domain Eukaryota; kingdom Metazoa; phylum Nematoda; class Chromadorea; order Rhabditida; family Meloidogynidae; genus Meloidogyne; species Meloidogyne enterolobii. Next base: position 1,599,477 of record CAVMJV010000054.1, read on the forward strand.
ATTCAAATTCTTTAATAAATGTTTATTTTGTGTGAAAAAAATTAAAAATAAAAATTATTTAAATATTTAAACAATTAAAAACGTGTCTATTGTATTTTTTGTTCTTTGGTTTAAAAAATTTTTTTGTTTCTCAAATTTTAATTTTTATTTTGACAAAAGGAGACATGAGACAGTAAAATGTATTTAATGTTTCATTAAGAATGTTTTTTTGGCTTAAATAAAAGAATATATTTTACAATATAGTTTGTTGTTTAGATATATGTACGTGTGTTACCAATTTGGGGGAAGAAAAAAAAAAGGGGGGGGGGGATAGTCTAAAATTTAATTTATTAAGACACAGACAAAAAATAATTTTTTTTTATTTTTTAGTTTGTGCTTAAAAATTATAGCCAATTAAATACTTTCTTTAAAAAAATATTTTTAATAGTCTTCAAATAGATAAAAGTTTGGCTAATATGTTTTGAGTAGATCGAGGATTTTTCGGTTATAGTTTTTGGCTTATTTCCGAATATCTAAAGATTTTCCAAATATAAAATATTTTTGAGTAGGATTGCCAATTTGGAACTGAACAAAAGAACCCAGAATTTTTTTGGTTCATTTCCGACCGAAACTTTTCCAAGCACCGACAACATTATTGTTGAGAGTAAATTAATTTTTTAAATTAATTTATTAAAAATATATGTATGACATAAAAAATAAATATAATAATAATCATTTTTTGCATAAATACGCATAATATTCCAAAAATATTTTTATAATAAGGTGTGGTAAATATAATTTTTATAAAAATATTAGAAAAGGGATAGGTTGACATACGTACGTTTTTATTTATATTAATTAATTTGAAAGCAAATATAAATAAATATTATTCAAAATAAAATAAAATATTATTTATTTATTGCCAATCCTTCTTTTAAAAAATTAAATATTATTTTTGGTGGAAAAATAAATTAAATGAATGAGACTAATAAAAAAAAGATTTTTTAAGTAGTTGCGCAATGTTAACTTTTCTTTTAAAAGTGAGTAGCGGAAAGGGGAGGGACCGCCCAATAAATATATTTTATTTTTTATTTTATATTCCGCCGTCTCGCCAGCCGTCTAGATTTTTCTTTTTTTCTTTTTTTGCTCTCAATTGCCCCCGCCTTCACCTAAAAATAATAAATTGGTGTAAATATACCGGAAATTATTATAAACAAAATTAAAATTGAGAGAATTTGGGGAATGGGCGGGCGGATATTTTAAAAATTTAAAGAAAAACGTCATTATATTTTTAGTTAATTAAATTGAACTTCGTGGAAAAGTCTAAATTTATATTTTGAAATTTTTTTAGTACAAACTTGACAATAAATTAATACAGACTGTGTGTTGGTGGACTAAAATAAATGAAAATAAATTTAAAAAAAATTAATTTTTTTAATAAAAATTATTCTCATAAATACACACAAAAATGATTCTAAAAAAAGAAAAATAAATAAATTTTTAAGCTCAAAATAGGAAAAATAAAAGTTGGACAAAAAAGTTTTTAAGTTATTTTAGCATTTCCACACGCTATAGACAATTTTTTAGAAATAAAATTAGCAAAATTAATATTATGAGGGGAAAATAGGCTAAAAATAGAGAGATTTTATATTTAATAAAAATAAATAAAAATATTTTTTTATAAAATATTTTAATTAAATAACGAGAATTTATGTCTTTAAACGGGAACTTTATTAAATAGATAAATGGTCTTGATGTTTTGAAATTGAAAAAAAATAAATAGGAAATTTTGTATATAAATTTTTATTTAATTAAAGATTAAATTTTCCCCCAATTTTAGCGTTCATCTGAACGTGAACTTAAGTTTCCGGCATGCAAAAAATTTTGTAAAATTACATATATCTCTAAGAATAAAGTTCTACCAAGAAATTTACTTTTTAAATTTAAATTGTGTTTTCTAACGATTTTTAGTGTTTTAATTTTTAAATTAATAAAATTTTTTTAAATATTAAAGGAGATAAATAAATAAAAAATAAAATAAGGTAATTAAATAATTTAAATTTAATTTTAAAGTAAAGTTAGATTATACACATAGAAGAGTAATGAAAATAAATAAATAAAAATATTTTAACCATTTTTAATTAAAAAATAAAATAAATTTTAAATTATTTTTTCAACAAAAAATACAAAAATAAAAAAATACAAAAAATTATTTAAAATTAAAACAATTTTAAGGATCGAGACAAAATTGATAAATTTTGTTAAATTTAATAAATTTCTTAATTTATTTAAAAAAGTTTATATTTTACGAGACAAATTATTTTTGTACCAAGAAAAAACAAGTATTTAAGTAAAAATAAATTAAACCAAAATTGGTGTTTTTAATAAAAACTAGAAAATTATTAAATATAAAAGGTATAAATTTTTTGTAAAAAATTAAATTAAGCATGAAATTTATTTTTTTTTGATTATTAATGTCTTAAAAATAATTAAAATACAGAAATCAAATTTAAAAAATTAACCCAAAAATGATTGTTTTTTAGAAATTTTTGGAAAATATCTTTTTAATTAAAAATTAATTTTTTCTATTTTTAGATTAAAAACAAAATTTAAAAATATTTTTAAAAGAAAATCCTCTACAAAAATAAATAAATATCCATTAAATATTTTTAAAAATTTATTAAAAGCAATTTTATATTTAAAGAAAGTACAAAAACATTTAAAAGATTTAAAAAGTTTTTGTGTTTTAATTTATGTTTTTATGGCTAAAAACACTCAAAAATATTTTTTTATTTTATTTCTATTTTTGACATTTTTTGTACAAATATTATTTTAAATATATTAAATTTTGAAGGAAAATAAATATTTTTATTTAAAATTTATTTTGAATACATTTTTTAAAAGTTGACTTACTAGCGGGTGGTTGGGGCTGCCAAAGCGATATTTCCAATTTAATATATCTTTCATTTTTGAATAAGATTTTTAATTTTTAAGGGAGCATTTAAAATAAAGGTCTATCCGTAATGTAAAAAATTAAAAAAAATATACATACCTATTAGAGCCCTATTTCTTCGAAAAATATCGAAACCGAATATAGAAAAATATCGAAAAAATATCGTATCGGTCCGGGCTCTATGAATTTACAAAAAATAAAAGTAAATTTATTTTTATTTTGTATTTATTTTTCTATGAATTTACAAAAAATAAAAGTAAATTTATTTTTATTTTGTATTTATTTTTCTATGAATTTACAAAAAATAAAAGTAAATTTATTTTTATTTTGTATTTATTTTTCTTATTTTTATAACAAAATAATTTTAAATTATTATATTAAATGATTAAACAAAAATAATTAGGGTTGAAATAATCTACATAAATGTCCAATAAACATAAAACTATTTAGAGATTTATTATTTTGATGTTGTTTTAATATAATCAAAAAATAATTAAAAAGTAGAGTTAATTAGTTAATTTGTTTTATATTTCTGTCAAATGAATTAAATAAACATTTACTATTTCATTTTTCCCCATTGTATTTTAATTGACTGTTTTAATTCTTCCCCACAATTAACTTCAACCTACATTCAAATCCCTATTGTAAATACACAAAACTTCAAGATTTGAAACTCATATTAAAATTCCAAAAAAAACTTTTTACTAAGTTTTTTGCCCTAAATTTGTATTTTCTTAATAGAACTCCAAAAATATCAAAATAATTTTTAAATAAAATTTAAAATTGAAAGTACTCTACTGATTGACTTATCAAAGATATTTTCCATTACTCTTTTATTTAATTATTTTTTCTAAAAATTTTTCTAAAATAATTTCCTTTTGTTTTAATAAAATGCCAAAAGTCCAATCTTTGTTTAAAAAAAATTAGTCAAAAATAATTATTAGTTTTTTACCATATACTTTTTCTTTTAAATTTTTTTCAGTCCAAAATAATTATTCATTAAATAAATAACATGCAATTACAAAAATAAAAATAAAAAATGTGTGTTTTGATATTTAATAAATTCCCGGTATAAATAAAGGAAGTGCCAAAAAATAAATACAAAAATATTCTTTTATAGGTATTTAAAAAAATAATTTTTGGTTTGACATAAAAAATAAATAAAAATATTTAAATGTCAGAAACTGTGGTTGAAACAAACTATAGATATATAAATTTTATTTAAAAAATATCAAAAATTAAAAATCAAAATTATTTTTGTAATTTTTAATTTTTGCAAAATTTTAAATAAATAAATTTGGTGTTTGATTAATTATTAAAATTAATTTTTTTGTTTGTATTGTTCAAGTATTTTTGTTTTAATATTTTCTTTTGATTCCAACAATTTGACAATTAATTATTCTGTCAAACAAAAAATTTTTTATTCAGAGATCAGTAAACTACGCCAAAAATTTGATTAAATTCTAAAGATTTTCTTTATTTTTTCTAAATTTTGTTAAAAATTCAGAAAAAATATTTTCTTTTCTTTTAATTAATTAACACCTTTTTTATTAAAAAAAGATTGAGTGACTAATATATTTTTACTTTAAATGCCAAAAAAGGACAAAAAAAAGAATTTTTGAGAAAAGGTCACAAACATAAAAACAACCACACAAAAAAAGAATAAATGTGGCAACAGAAATAAAAAGCTGTCTGGTAATCCTTTAAAAGGATTTGGAGTGAAAAAAAAACAAATTGAGTAAATGAAGAAAAAAATATTTGGTTCAATTTGAGTAAAAAAAGGAGGTGAAAATGATGTGACAAAAAATATATTTTAAAAATGTACTATTAAATTAAAGTACTTTTTAAAAATTATTTGTTGGTATTTAAATTAAAAATAAAAATAAAAACAATTCCAAGTAAATAAATAAATGTTAAATAATTATTTTAAAATAATTGGGGTAATTATTTCACAAAATAAATTTATTGTGGTTGTTCCAAGAATAATTTAAAAAAGTAACAAATTGGAATGATAAAAACAAAAATTATTATTGAAAAGAAAATAATTTTAGAATTTAGTAGAAAATTTGAATATTAATTGATTTTAATTAGAGGTCAGACGGGTAGTCTCGTATGAGATATCTCAAAAAGACTCAATCTTATGTTCGAGATTTCGTCTCAATTCGGTCTTTAATTTTTATGTAAAGTTTAATAAATAAAATAAACATACAAAAACATCTCTACTAAGCGTTTTCGGTAAATTTTTCTTTTTTTTCTCAGAAAAATTACAAAATAATTAATTAAAATAAAGAAAAATAAAAATAAAATTTTTAAAATAATTTTTTACAGATTTCTCTGTTTTTATTTTCGATTTTAAGCTTATTAAATATTTTAGACCTTCATTAAGTTTTCAAAATAAAATTGTTATTCATTTTTATTTTTTAAAGGATTAATAAGCCCTTTTTAAGCAATTATTATAAAGATATATTTTAAAAATAAAATACAATTAGGGGTGAATTAGTGTACTGCAATTAACGAATAAATCCTTTTTTATTTAGAATATCAAGATATTAACAGTCTCCTGACAAAAAATAAATGAAGTTAGTAAATTTATGAATAAACTTTTGGCTTTTAAGAAAGGATTTATGAAATATAAATATTTTTAACATTAAATAAGTAGAGATGATAATAAGCAGATTTATGGGACTAAAAGAGGAGAATAATATCAACCACCACAATAATGTTATGAGAACGAAGACTTAAATAATTTATTTTGAATCAAAATTTAAAAAAGGTCAAATTTATGGAAAAATTTAAGAAGGGACAAATTTATGGATAATTTTACAAAGAAATAAATATCAAAAATTGGTTCTGAAAATTGGAAATGGGAATTCTGAACTAAAGAACGGATCGAGACGAGATCATCAAAATCTCAGTTATCGAGATAAGAGATTTTTCGAGCTTCTCTTAGACACTCCCAGTCCGGTCTCCATTCTCAACTTTTTTTGGTCAATACAGATTTGCAAAATTAAAAATATCAGATTAAATTAGGCAGATTTGTAAAGAATTTTAAATTAAATTAAAATAAAAAGAGGATACTGTATTTACTAAGTAAATTAATGAATTAAATATTTACAGTAATCTCAAATATTTTTGTTGTTACTTTGCACTCTTATTAGACTAAATTGAAAGTAAAATTTTTTTGACGTTTTTCACTTAAACTGATAACAGTAAATAAAAACAATTTATTCGAATTAAAATGTTACAAAAATATTTTTTTCTAATTATTTTAAGTACAAAATAAACAAAAATATTAAGGAGAAAACATTAGATTTGAGGATATATTTAATCTGTTTAACATAAAAACATATACTTGTAAACAATTTCACAGATTAGAAGGATATTTTTAAAAGGGAGAAAGGTCAAAAAAAGATTTTTGAGTATTTTTAAAAAATTAAAAAATAAAAGGGTTGGTAATTGTTTAATGAATTTTTGGTGTTATTTTTAATATTTATTGTTAAATTATGTTCTATCCATAATACATGTTTCTTTTTATGGGGAACGTGGAGGATTACATATTCGGGGGTGAATGTTAAAATTGTTGTTAGAATGTCATACTAGAATAAATTAAATAAATAACCTATATTATTTTATATAAGTTTTCTAAATTAACGACACATTTCAAATAAGATTGCCAAATTATTTTTTAAGTTTTTGTTTGATTAAGTCACATCCCAACTCTAACAAAATTCAGCACGAAAAACTCAAAAAATTTTACTTAGGAAAAGGCAAATCTAACTTAATTTTTAGTAATTTTAAAATAAAAATAACTTTCAGAGAGGAAAAGAAAAATTGGAAAATATTTTTGTAATTTAGTTTTAATTAAATATTTTTATAAAATTTAATATATTTTTAGCAATTAAAAAATTATTTTTAGAATAATCAGAAAGGTCATAAATTATTTTTCTAAATATTTAAATTTAAATGAAATTTAATTTAAATTTAATATAAAACTCAAAAAATGCCAACAAAATTTTAATCCCGAACAAAATTTAAAAAATAATTTTATGAAACTTTAAAAAACGTAAATCTATTTAAAAAGCCAAATGTTCGGATTAAATTCAATCTGTTATTTTCTAAAATTTATTTAATACGTCCTGTTATTGCCAAAACATTGACGCAGTCATTTGTAAAAAATGACGACTTTAATGACGTTTTTAAGGGTCAAATATTTAAAAAAGATTAATTTTGTTTTTAAACAACTCTTATTTTTTTAAAAAAATTTCAAAAAAAAAAGTTTATGCAGGTTAAAAGAAAAAAGGAAAGAATTTTTTAAAGAAAATGTATAGAAAATAGAGGTCAGTAAAAACAAAGAAAATAATAAAAGAAAGAAAAATGGGCGGAAAAATAATAAGTAAATGAAGGTGTTTAAAATAAAGAAAAAAGTTTTTTTAAAGAAAAAATTTTTTTATTTTCGAAGAAATATAGGTTCTTCATTTCGGCATTGTTCACTTTCTGGATCTACATATTCTTCTGACTGACATGCTGGCTTCCCGCCAAAAAGACGGACACACTCCCCTCTAACGTGTTTTACCTAAAAATAAAAAATAAAAGTTTCTTTTTTAATTTTAAAAACATTATTAAATTCCAAGCTTTATTTTAGAGTGTTTTTAAATAATTTTTTTATTTTTAATGTCAAACAAAAGAATTTAATTTTGTTTAATGTTTTTAATAAGTATATTTTTGTTTTCGTATTTATTACATATTTTTGCCAATTCAAAACTTTCTTTTTAAATAATAATTATCCTCTACATGCTTCTCAAAAGATAGCTGATTAAGGAAAGGAAGTAAAGAAATCTTTTCTAGAAAAGGTTAATCTTCTTTTGAAGATAATATGTTTATGTGTCCTTTTTTGTGTTAATTCTGATATTTACTTCCCTCTTCCAAAAATTCTCTTTTAAATAATTTTAATTAAAACTTACAATATGGACTTTGATCTCACATTTTCTTCCAGTCCCCACAGCCCGACCATCATCTTCATCATCATTATTTTGTTGCCGTCGTTGGTGATTTTGTTGTTGGTGCCTCATTTCCGTTTCTTCACCTGTTATCGGCGAAATTGTCGCTGCTGACGCACTTTCGGAAGAAAACAATAAAAAGGGAAGAATAAAAATAGCCAATAAGCAAAAACTGGAGGAGGAGCCGAAAATTGCCGATAATGAAGGTTTTTTAGTAGTCTCGAAAGTTGAATGGCGATCTCTGCAAACAGCTGATTTGCACGAGAAGGCCATGTGAATTATTAGAGAAGAAACAATTGCAAATAAAAATATGTTTCTATTTTTAATTCGAGAATTTTTGTGTAAAATTAGTAGTACTTTAAATAATAAAGCTAAATAATAAAAAAATTATATAAAAAATAAAAAAATAAATTTTAATAAAACTTTGCTTGAATTTAATAAAAATCTAAAAGGATTTAAAAGTGGTGTCAACCTAAAAAGTGCAAAAACTGCTCAAAACCTGACTAACATAATTTGGAATTTAAATAACTTAAAAATTATATCCTTCAATAACAACCCTGGGTAATCATTGTTTCGACCTACCGCTGGAGGGAGTAATTAATCGAGGGAGGGTAATTATACGAGGTTTGAGATTTGAACGTGTTTAGGGCATTTGTTTGGGGGCAATTATTGTTTCAATCTTTTGCTGGATGGGGTAATTAATGGAAGTGGGGTAATTATTTGAGTGAGGGCAATTAATACAGGTTATACGGTAATTGAGATATTATTTAAGGATGGCAATTTTACTAAAGAGAAACGTGCTTTGCCGTGTCAGTATACTAATTTTAATGTTTTTTTAAAAATTAATCAAATAGTAAAAATTAAAATCTAGAAAAAATAAAAATGGAAGGGGAAAGAAAGCATATTTTTAAAAATATGTAGAAGGAAGACCACACAGAAAATTAATATATTAATAATAAAAGACAATTTTTGCTCAAATAGTGGCTGCTTTTAAAAGCCAGAAAATAGCATAAATTAATGGAAGGGTGTTTTGTGATATTTTTTGGAGAGGAAAAATAAGGGAAAATCAGAGAGAAAAAAGGCGACAAATGACTCTTCTTCTTCCAAACAATTCCTTTTTCCAAACAGACCGGCCGTCTGGAAGGTTTTTGGGGAGAGGGGGGGGGGGTGCGCAATTCGCGCTCTCAGATTCCGTATATATACAGCAACGTACTTTGCTCGTTCATATTTTTATTCTTTTTTAATAAAAGAAAAGAATGATGTTATTAAAATTGTAATGTCCATTAATAAAATAAAAATACTCTTTCACAGACACTTCCCCCTAATTTTCTCTTATTTTTTTGGCTTTTATTTTGTCTGAAAAAGGGTGTCAGCGACAACAACTACTCCAAACACAGACAGACAAATTTTAAGAAAACTTTTCATCCTTTTTACCCAGACATAAATGAAGAAGAAAATATAGGAAATAAATATGTACCTATTACTTTTAAAAATTAAAAAAAATTGAAAAAAATTATTTTTGTAGTGAAAAGCTTAATTGAGAACTTAATCTAATGTAAGCATTTTTAATATTACCTATATTTGTACCTGACTTAATTTCAAATGATTTTGAAAAATATTTTTAAAAGCAATTTTAACGAAAAGACAAAAGCACACTGGAATTTTTACAATAATTTTTTAATCAAAAAAAATTTTTTTGATAATGTCTGTTTAATAAGATTGATGAAAGAAATTAAAGGAAGGAATATACTCCCCCTCCCTCCCTCTATTTATTCGTGTACATTGCACCTTCCTGGGTAATATCTTTTCTTTTTAATATTTTTCACGCCCTTTTAAGATTCGTTTAGTTTTTGATAAAAATTAGCTTTGTTTTGAGAGAATAATGAAAAAAAACAGTAAATGTTGAGTGGACATTGCTAAAAATTGAAAGAATTTTAAATAAATTTCAAGGCTTATTTTCATTTTTAATTTTATTGTTTTTGTAAAAATAATTTTTTTGGAATTCTTCCAAATATTTTTTTTCAAAAAAATATTTATAATAAATTAATTTTAAATTCAGAGAAATAATTTAGAGAGGAAGGAAGGTTTAAACAATATATAAATAAATATTAAACTATTTATCTGCCAAATTAGGACATTAATTAATTAATATATCCTTTTAAACTATTTAAAATGACGTTTGGATATATCGCCAAATTTAATATTTTTAATAAATATATATTTTTTCTGGCAATTTATCAGACCAAAAAAAGAACAAACAAAAGACTTTTTTTGGATTTATTTAATAAATAATGGGATTTTCCAAAAATTATTTAAAAATAAATATTCATCTATTTTAGATTGTGGAAGTATTTATTTGTTAATAAATTAAATGACAAAAAGTTTATAGTAGAATTCTTGGAAAATATTTAAAAATAAAAGAAATTTAAACAAATTATCAGACAGATCTCTAATCTTTTTTTAATATTAGGTTATGATGTTAACTTGGATCGGTAAATCGGAAATAGTCCTGATTATAAATCCATTTCCGGTTGGAATTTGAGCTTGAAATTATTTTTGGAATGATATAGATATTCATTTTTTTAAAAGTTCTCTTTTTATTACTAATTTGGAAAATCAGGGAAATACAAATAAATTTAATTGTTTAAAAATAATTAAAATTGAAAAAAAACGTGGGATGGAATTAAAATGATATTTAATTTTAACAAAAAAGTACAAAAAAGATATTTTTGTAAAATGATGCTATTTATTAACATATTCATGTACAATTATATCTATGAAATTTAATGATGGAGAAAATATTTTCTTTAATTTTTATAATTATCTGATTAATAAACTTAATAGATTTAATATCTAAAATAACGTAAAATACAGCAAACTTGAATATAAAAAAAGTTGGATATTTAAAAAATAAAATGAGAAAAAATAAAAATAAATTTTTATATTTATAAATATTTAATTGAGCTTCTAAAAAATTTCGAAAGAATCTAGTGATGACGAAGAATGATCCTAATTTTGATTAATGTGCACAGACATTGTTGCGCAAATTCCTTTCTCTATTTTTGTGCAAGGAAGGACGTGTTTCAAGTAAATGAAAAGTTCATTTTTAACATTCTTATCTACTCGTTTGCCGAGAAAAACGTCAACAAAAAATTACATAATATTTAATAAAATATAGTAAAATAATTTTAAAAAAATTTGGGGATTAAGTAGAAAAATAAATTTGACAAGAAGTTAAATAAATTATTTAAATTTAATAAACATTTGTTTATTTCATATTAATTGAATAATATTTGAAATTAATTAAGTTAAATCTTATATAAAACAATAATTATTCTGACCCGATTCTCGAAATTGTGAATTTACTATTTATGTCAATAGGATCTCTGTTATAAAGTCACTCTTCTGGCCGTTTACGTGCCCACTTTTTTCTCCCAAAATTCTCTTTATTTGTCCTTGGAAAACAAACAATCAAAAAGAATTAATTTTTATTCCGTTTATTTGTCATTATTCAATTACAGCCTAAGCATTTTTCAATAGAGCTTAAGCAATTAGAGCCTATGCCAATGTTGAAAAAACCGGATCATAGGTTCTAAAAATTATCGCCATAGAATTTTTCGCATCAAGTTTCACTTTTTTTAGCTTTGTAAAAAACAGAATAAAAATTAAATTAATCTTTTGTTTGTTTATTGCTTAAATCAAACTAAGAAAACGAAATTGGATCATTTCAGAAGCAATTTATAATTTCCTGTTAAATAGATTACGTAAACATAGTGGGACCACTTATAAAAATAAAGCTATTTATTAACAACAATTTTTTGTTTTAATTTAAGTACAACAAAAAAAATATCAGACAAATAATTAAAATTAAAAAAAAATATCTAAATAAAAGTCTGGCAATAATGTGAAAATATATAGACCATAAAGGGAGTTGACGTAAACAAAATATTTATTTTGTTTAGTCGAGACAAATGCCAGACAAAAGACTGCCAATTTTTTTTGTATTTTATATTTATTTATTTTCACATATAATTAATTTACTCAACAAAAGTACATACACATGGGAGGACTTAAAAAAGTTAAAATATAAATTTTTAAATAATTTTTGAGTACTTTAATGAGGAACAAAAAATGTCAAAAAATTCATCTGTGGGTGTGAGAGAGAATTTAAATAAATAAATATATCAAATGTCTGAAATAGAGAAAAAGTAACTAGCAGGACATTAAAAATATATACTTAAAAATTGGCAAAAAAGGGGTTAAAAATATTTGTTTGACAATTTTTTATTTAAGTATTTCAGCTTCATTTGCAATGAACGGAAATGATGAAAAGTGACGAATGGAAGAAACTAGATATTTTTTTGGATAAATAAAAAATATTTTAACAATTCAAATAGTTTCTTACAATGAAAATTATTGAGGCTGATATATAATTTAAAAATAATTTTTAAGAAAATAATTAATAAAGGGTAAAATAATTAGAATTATAGTTATATGTATATACCAAGGCTGTCACAGATTGAGAAAAAAGACGGGTCAGGTTTCGGGTAGGATTACAAAATTTTCTTCGGATCAGGTTTCCGATAAGTTAAAAATTTGACCAAGAAGCCAGGTTTCTCGGAGAGGATAAATGATTCGGGAGTTAAGAGGGATACCAGGGATGTACATACAAGTAGAAGATGGAGTTGGATGGAATTAGAGCCACCCGTAATCTTGAAATAAATTGGAGTGTATCTAATATTTAATACAATGGATTAAATATCTTTGAACAAGAACCTCCAGTCTAACAAAACCTTCCATTTTTGTTCAGGGGTAGCAAAAATGTATTTTTGCAGAATGACTTTTGTGGACATCGGGTTAAACTTGATAAAACTTAAATCTTTAACTTTATTTCTTTTTTGTTTTTATTGTTTTAGAATTATAATTAGAAATTTTACAAAACTAGGAGCGCGCCAAATAAAAAATTTAAAATTGGATTCCGTTGTAAATTAATTTTTTTCAAAATTTTCTAGAGTATAAAAGCCTTACAAACTTGAAAGGATTAACGCTTTCACAAAACACCTCTGTTGGGGTTTGTGCTCATTGTCTGCTACCTTCAGTGTGCGCCTGCTCAGTGTTTGCCTGCTCGTCTACACTTCAATCGCCAGCCGCAATGCTTGTTCGCGAGTACAGGATAGTGATGCCTATGACTACAGCAGAGTTCCAGATTGGACGGGCGTTTGCCTACATGGAGACGGCTCGAAAAGTAAAATTTTATTTTTACTTTCTGTTGTTCAAAACTAAACTCTTCTCATTATTTTTAGCAAACACACAAAGGAGAAGGAGTGGAAATTCTGCAAGACGAGCCATTCGACAACATTCCACTTTGTCACGGGCGCTACAATGAAGGGCAGTTCACCCACAAAATCTACCACCTGAGATCGTAAGTTTATTTTTAAAAAATTTGCTCGAAAGCTAAAGTCATCTCTTTTTCTTTTTCAGTAAAATTCCATCATTTGTCCGACCTTTTGTACCAAACGGCCTCACCCGGATTCACGAGCATAGTTGGAACAGCTTTCCATATCTACTGACAGAACTCTACGCTCCTGAATGGGACGAAAATCGGGAAAAGTTCAGCATCCGATTCGAGACACTTTGTTTGGACAACAATAGAGGAAAGGATGAAAATGTTTGTTATTAGACATTTTTCACATTAACTCTAAACTGACCATTTTTACAGGCTTTGGGACTGGGCAGTGATATGCTGAAGCGCCGTGAAATCGTCAAAATGAACATTGGGGAGGACAATACTAATGTGAGAAAACTTAAATCCTTGTAAAATAAATTTTTTTTCCAATTTCAGTTTCGTTCCAAACGCGCAAAAAGAGGGCCTCTGGTCGGCAACTGGCAAGAGAAATGTAAGCCCTGCATGTGCGTCTACAAAGTTGTGACAGTTAACGTCAGGACACACTTTCCGGGAGCTGAAAAACTAGTTGAGCTTGTAAGTTTTGAGGATTGTTTTAGAATAATCAGAGAATATATATTCTAAAATCAAAATAAATATTTTCATTTTTCTTCCAGGAACACCGCAAAATCAACGCCAAATTCCACCAGCAAATCTTCACTTCTATTGACAGCTGGTTTGGGCTGACTTGGGACGAGGTTCGAGAACAGGAAGTGCAACTTCGCACAGAATTGGATACGCAACGTGCAGCTAGTTTGGTCACCGCTTCTTCCCGTTGAGATGAGGAATAATGAAGAATAGTTGATAGAATGAGAGATCTAATATTCACATAACTATGTAAATTGTTGTATATTTCTTAAATATTCACCATTAATTGTATTGTTTTGTCTGACTATAAATTTGTTATTTTTATCCATTAATTTTAAAAAGCGAAAGGCGAAACATTAAAAAAAAGCGAATATCCGCCAGTCTCCTCTATGAGAAATCTTTTAAGATCCTTTGGTCAAATATTTTCAAGCTTTGATTTTTTTACACATTAGAATAAGCTATTCTAAATATCTCAAACTCTTAAATTTTCCAAAAATCTCTCCAATCTCCAATAATTGATCAAATCGGCAAACTAAGCTTTTAATTATAAAATCAAAAGCAAATTGATTTGTACCTATTTTAAAATATATACAAATTCTAAATAAACTAATTAATTTAACCAAAAAATGTTTATTATGGATCAGTGTTTGTCTGTGTACTTTAGAGTAAAACGAAGATGGAAATAATTGGTGGAATTCTAGTGAAAATTTAAAGAAAGAGAATGAAGGAGAAAAAATACTAAATAAAGTTTAAAAAAATAATTAAAAAAGAGGATACTTGTAAAAGCTCTAATAACTTTTTTGTACACGAGAGGGGAAAATGTGGGAAAATATGGAAGATTTTAAATTTGAAATGAGTGTTATCTTTACAAATCATAACTTAAGTATTCAAAAATTAAAAGGAAATATAGTCGAATCTCATAATAATAATATACATCCAAAGTATATAAATTAGTTTAGTATATGCTTTTTAAACTGATTACCATTGGGGGGGGGGGGTGTGATGAGATAGTGTACAACATTTTCTTGTATGTTTTTTTCAATTCCAGAGTATAACGAAATCGACTGTTAAAAGGATTAGATCATTCTTAAATCCCCAAAACTTGAGAGAAAATTAAAAATCAAAAAGACATTTTTCCAATTAAAAATTAGAGCTTTTAATATATAAAAAATAAAATAGGAGAAAGAGAAAAACGAGATTCAATTTGTAATAAAAATGGAAAATCATTGACAAAAACATAAAAAATTAATTTTTTAGTTTTCTTCTTTGATATATTTTATATATCTTTTTTTGCCTATCCTCATTTTTATTTTTCTTTTTTTTCTTCATTTAAGACTCAATAATTACAGGAATTTTAGCAAATTTCGTGTTAGCAGCGTTTATTAAACAAGAACATCCACTCGGCACGAGAACTTGTTCTTGAAGAAAAATTTCAGGTAAATCCTCCCCCGTAACTGCTGAGAGAGAAGAGGAGGTTAAACGAACCATTGCCTTCTTCCAACCTTTAAAAATTTAAAATATAAATTTCTTTGACAATTATTTTCTTACGATAAATAGTCCCACAAACAGATTTTTCTCCACATTGCTGTTGCCCATCGTTCTCTAAATTTGCACAATAATGAATATTAAAATGTTGATCTTTTAAGTCTACAAGAGTATCTGATGCACGACCTTAAAAATATTTTTTATTAAAAAGTCTTTCAAAATTTTGAATATTTATAACTTACTTATAGACTTTAAAAGTGTTGCATTACGATCAGTTATTTCTACACAATCACCCAATTTTCGTACATGCTTTAATGATGAATGCAAAACAAGCAAATCAGCTAAAGAATAAAATTAACAATAATTTTTAGAGGAAAGTTAATTTAGGTAAATAAAGAGGAGGGTTACGGTAAAATGAGAGAAAATGCAAGATTTGTTAAGAAAGCAAGAGAACGGAATTCGATCAAAATACATCTCGAAAATTCCAATCCTTATTATCAGATTTTTGAAGAAGTTCCCGTGTCATTGTCTCGATTAGTTACTAACAGACTTACTTCCGTGCAATTTCAACGAATTGCTATTATCATCTTCAAGAGAAGCAACGATATCATTATACAAAGCTGAAGAGGAATCACTTTCTGATCCCGAATTGTAAATCAACAAATCTAAAAATTTGTGAAATAATTTTTCTATAATTTTCTTATAATTCTTTTACCATGTTTTGTGTGGGGAATAATAAATGAAAAAGAAGGAGATATTGAATAAATCAAGAAAAATGAGATCAATTGGAATTTGACGAAAAATGTGTTGCTCAAAATATTTGCAAACAATCGAGTTTGCCGTTGTTGTTGTTGCACTCGGAAATTATTTGTTTGTTGAAGTTGTTGGGATGAATGTCTTTGTTCTTTGTTTTGTGTTTCTCTTAATTGATTCCTCTGTTCATTGTTTTTTGTATTTTGAGTCATTTTTTAATTTTTTGAATATTTAATTTAAAAATAATATTAAAAAGGGAGTTTTTGATTTATCTGAATAAAATAAAAATATTAGATGGAAAAAAGAATAAATTAATCAGAGAGAAGGAGAGAGGAGGGTGTAGGATAGATAGCTAAAATTTAAAGTGAAGAAATTGGAAAGTAGCGTTTTGAAATATTCTAATATTTATCTTTTATTGATTAAAATCTAGAGAATTTGAATGAGGTTATTTTTTAAAGTTAAAAGTGTAAATTTTAGAAAATAATTTTATTAAGATCTTCGAAGAAAAATTTTCCTCTCTTTTCACTATTTAAGCAAAAATTCCATCCCCTTTAATAAAGGTTCCTTTACGAAAATCCGAAGAATCTCGATTTTTTAAAATAGTTTTATATCAAAGGTTTCGCACTTTAAAGTTAAACAAAATCAAAAAGAAAAAGGAATAATTCAAGTTTATTTTAAAATTATCCAAACATGTGCATATTATACAGTGTTATATAACCCAAAAAATTTTTTTCTAATTATTTTTTCTTCAATAAATGAAAGGGAAAAGAAGAATTCGGGTGCGGCCCCATTGACGCCGTTTAAGTAAAAACGTTTTTAGTTTTTAGAAAAAGAAAAAAATTTTTCTCACTGGAACAACGGGGGGAAAAGTATTACAATTTTATATAAATCATTTGATCAAAAGAAAAATTTACGTTCGCTTTTTTATAAAATAAAAGCTAGTTTTTTAATGAAATTTTGTGGTTTCTTCTCATTAAATCACCTCTTTTTTCTGTTTTTTCCGGAATAGTAAATGACGTTTAAAAGGAGAGAGATTTGAGTTTAAAAATGAAAGGGGCGTATGAAATTGGATATATTTTAGGTAAGTTTTTTGGGAAAAAATAAATAATTAACAATGACACAATTATTTTGAGAATATTGCCAAAAGGACGTAGTTATTTTTACCTAGAAAAATTGGGGGAGTGAAAAGCCCCCCCCCCTTCTCCCTAAAAACAATTCCCCAAACAAATAATTATTTTTATTTCTGGAAAATATAAAAATAATTGGCGTAATATTAAATAACCTTTACCTTAAATCTAAAATATTTTTTCCCAATTAATTAAAAGCACATAAATGACGAGTTGAATGACGAAGAAAAAGAAGAAAAAAATTTAAAAAAATTTTGGGGAAAAATACCTTTTTTAGCAAAAAATTATTTAAAAAAAGGGGTATTTTCCTTTCCGGAATATATTCTTTTTGTTTTTATTTTTCCTCCAAAAATATTATTTTTAAAAAGAATTATAATCAAAAAACATTTTTAAAAAAAAATAAAAATAGAATTTAAAAAAAAAGAAAGAAACAAGTGAACAAAATTAACCAAAAAATGAGGAGGAGGAGAGGATTCCTTTTAAAAAATAAATAAGTATCTACGTATTTAAAATAGCGTATCTTTGTAGGAATTTAATGAAAGAGCTTTAATTTATTAATCTTTTTAAAATAAAAATTTTAAAAATAAAAACAATTTGGATTAAGAAAATATTTAGAAATTATTTTTGGAGAGGAGTTTTTCTATTTAAGAAGGGTTTATAAGGAAAATGAATCATTTAAAGAAGATTTTTAATAATTAAAATTAGTGGGTGTTCTTTGGATATGGATTACTCAACAAAATTTAAGAAAGGAGTACAAAGTATCCAAGATAAGGATAAAAGGGAGGTAGGAAAATTCCTTTTATAAAAATTAAAATTACAATTTAAAAAAGGTATTCTCAAAAAAGCAAATATTTAAAAGTTTAGAAAATATACACATATCGTATTTCCTATAATAGTACTCCCGGGAGTACTATTTTTCAACCCTTCTCCAAATGCGAGTACTATTTTAGAAAATACATAGGTATCTTTTTTTTACCAATATTAAATAATTATTAACTAAATTAAAAAATATTAAACTTTTTAAAAAAGAGAAATTTAGAAAAAAAAAGAAAGAAGCCAGAAAATATTTTAAGAAAGGGTTTCTGTTTTAGAGCAAAATAAATAAAAAAAAATTATAGAATTAAAATTGGAAATAATCAAGTAATTATTCAATTTTAATTAAATATTTTATTTTTAAAGGAAGAAAAAATTAGAAGGTTTCTTTAGAAGGTTTCTTTAAAGAAATTTATACTATAGAAATTTTTGAAAAAAAAAATATTAAAAATCAAATATAAAAATAAATTAAATGTTAATCGCAAATATTCTTTAATTAATAACTCACACTTAAAAAGGTTTCACTTTTAAAAGGTAAACAAATTTTAGAAGAAAATTAACGTTTAAATGTATTTACTAAGAAAATCTTCTTTGGAATATACAGTAAATTCCTAATTAATTACTTAGAATAATTGTTTAATCTCTTGATAAGATTGGTAAATATACAAAAATAAAACAATTCCGGAAATAAATTTAAATAAATAATTTTATTATTTTCTTAAATTAGTTCCAAAACTATTTTTAATGTAAAATAAAAATAATTTTATTAAGAAAATGTCAAATCTTTTTTTAATTATTCAGACAAATAATTTAACTAATTATTATGTTGAACATTTAAATAAATTTATATAAATAAAAGGTATCCCCAGAAACGTGGATAAAGTGAATAAGAGATGGTTGATTAGTGTTCGTTCTCCTTAAAAAAGAGAATTATAATAATGAGGGGAAGGGGAAGGGAGGGAACACTAAATGATAAATAAAAATGAGGATGCGCGCATAAATTTTAGAAAATAAATATAAATATTTTTGATGGAAAAGTTTAAATATTAAAAGCTATTTTAGTAATATATTTAACTAAAAATAGAATGGATATTTAAAAATAAATAAATAAAAACAAAAAACATAAACTAAAAAAACTAAAAAAAATTAGAAAAACATAGCAAATTTGGATTAGACTTCTTTGGATTAATATATTTGAATAAATTGATGGGCAACAGAGGTGAGAAGGCGAGGGTGGAAATTAGTGGGCGAGAAATGGAATTTAGACTTACTTCTGGCATAAAAGGAAAAAAGTCTAATTACTTTAAATTTTTAATATAAATTCTTCTTCCCTTAAAATAATTTTTAGAAATTTTTTATTGAGTTTTGAGTTAATTTAAATCAAAAGTTTAATATTAATTAATGCAAATAAATATTTATGTATGTAAAATAATAAACAGAAAAAAGAAGGTGAAGGACAAATATATAAGTATTTTTAGTCCTCCACCTATAAATAGAAATATTGGGGAAATGGAGGGGTGCAGATTTGTAAATGATATGGATTTATTTACATATAAAGAATTTGGATTGTCTCAAATAATAAATTTTAAAATTATTTTGAATTAATTTTAAATAAAAATTATTATTTTTCTCTTCAATTTTTAATGCCAAAATTTCTTTTTTCCATTAATAAATTGAGGTTAAAAATAATTTAGCTTTTAGTAATACGATAATAATACTTATATATTTACAGAAAAATAATGATATTTAAAAACATTTTTAATAAAAACAAAAACAATTAATTATACAAATAAATTTCTGAGAAAAAATTACGTATTATTATGGCACTCATTTCTAGTAAATTTGTTTTTAGTAGTACAAAGTCCGAATAATGTACCAAGCAAAAATAGAAGTTAAAAAAAATAAAAAATAATTTTACAAAATTATTTTAATTATTTTTTCTAAAAAAATATTTTAAAATTTAATGTTAATTTAAATAAATATTTATTTCATAAATATTAATTTAAAAAACTTGTTTTAAAATTGGAAAGTTTTTTTTAAATTTAAAAATATTTTTTTTAGTTTTCTAAAAAAATTTTCGTCCAAATTTTAAAAGTAAATGACGAAAACAAATATTTTTAATCAAGAGGGAAGACAAATTTAAAAGGGAAGACAAACAATAGAGATTTACTTATTATCAATAAAAGTCTCCAAAATAAGAATTTATACTAAAATCAAAAACAGAAATTTTTAATAAATTAAGAATTTTAAATTTTAGCCGTTCTAATAATTAAAAATATATATTTAAAGGTTGTGTAAATCTTTTGAGTGATTTAATAAAATCAACCACCCCAATTTACAATCTATTTCTTAATCAATTCTCAAACCCTTATTGAACTGAAACAAGGTTAGCTAAATTGAGAAATCAAGATTTGACAGTCTTTTAATAAAATTAAATAAATAAGAAGTTAAAGACTCGAATGTGCTAAGGATAAAAAAATTTTACAACCCCTAAATAAACCAAATGTAGTTTGTGTGAAACCCCCAAAATTTCCTTTTTATTTTTCCACATTCCTTATCAATTAGTATATTTTCTACAAATAAATATATTCTTTTAATTTCAATCAAACTTTTTACTTTATTGAGGGCAAAGTTGAATTTTGCAGAGAAATAAAAACTGATAGAAAATTTAATTTGAAAAGAAAAAAAATAAAAGGTAAAATTACGCGTTTAATCAGTAAATGGCCGAATTTTACAGTAAAAATTTAGAGAATAAATGAACCGAAAATTATGTTTAATGGAAATGAATTTTTTAAAATTTTTTTCTAAATTAAGGTCAATCACTGAGGAAGGAAAAATAAATTTCATTTAAAAATATTTCAAATAAAAATAATTTTCTATTTATTTTCAAATGTAGTAAAAGAACTTAAAAAATAAAGAATGCAGTATTTTCCATCCGTTTTTTATTTAAAAATGATCTCTTTTATTTTAGAAAATTCATGATTTCTCTATTGAAATAAAGAATATGTAACAGAAAATATTTAATTGCAATAATAGATTTAAAAAATTGGGCAATTATACTTAGAAGTGAAAATAAAAATCAGTAAATGGCCGAATTTTACGAAACTTAAAGAACATATTCTAAAAGAAACCTCAACATATTTTTAAAAGAATTAATTAATTATTAATAAAATATTTTTAAAACTGTAAAGTTTTTTTAATCCAAAATAATTTTTATTTTAAAAAACTTTAATGGACAAAACTAAAAATATTTATTTAAAAAATAAGGATTAAAAATTTATGGTTAATAATTTTTAACAAATTAAAAGGAATAACATTGACCACGTGGTTTGTATATTTACGACGCAATAATGAATAATAAATGGTAATGCATAAAAACTTTGTTGTGTAGTTCCCCACCAAATAATTAAAAACAGTTTAAATAATATGTATAAAAATTAAATAAAAAGTAAATTTGTTAATAATTACCTAATTTAAATAAATAAATAATTTTCGCATTTTTGTTCATAATTGAAAAAGTTTTAAACTTTAATAAGCAAAATTTCAGAACTATATACATTAAGAGTTATCAGTATTAAACAATGAAGGCCTATAAATTTTCAATTTCCATATTTATCACGACCAAAATTTGCAAATTAGCCCGCTTTACACGATGGTATAAAGTAAAATGAAAATGAAAGTAAAAATAAATAAATGCTTTTATATATAAATGAAGTACCTCCCCCACCTTTCCAAATTCTCAGTGATCAGCTGCTCAGAAGCGCAAAATAAAGTGTGACCAAATAAAAGAGGGAAATGATTAAATAATTTGTAAATAGGTGTATATATGGAGGTAGGTATACAAAAAAGTAACTGTGGAACAGTGGAACTGTTTAAATATTTTACATTTATTTTTTGGAAAAACAGGGAAAATAGTTTTATTAAAATTAAATAAAATCGTCCAATAATAATTAACAAAAATTAAGATATTTTTATGTTTTAGGAACCTATTTAGGTGCATATTCTCGGTTTTTTCGGCCCGAAAAAACTCGCTCTGATGATAAATATCAGATTAATCCCGAAATAAAAAAAAAACAAAATTCTAGAATACATATAAAGAAGAGTTGATAAATAATGAGAAGAATTTATTTTTGACTATATAAATATATCTCTTTAAATATTTCCAAATTATTCCTATACTATTAAAATGACATTTACATATAAAGCCATTTTATTTTGAATGAAAGTAAAAGAAAAATATTAAAGATAATTAATTGAATGGGTGGGCTGATTGTCGAATGAGGAAATATGTAAAAGAACGTCAAGAAAAGAGAGAATTGTGCTAATTATTTGGGGGAAACCTTTTACCAAAAAAGGTAAAAAAATTGGAGAGATCGAAAAAAATAAAATGGAGATTACGTGAACTAAAAAAGGACAAAAAATGGAGGAATGGAACGGAAAGCGTGGGAAGAGTAAAAGTGAAGAAGAAAAAAATTAAAATGCAGTAACATCATTAATAGAAACAAAAATCAGCAAAAAATTAATTGAAAGAATTAAATAAATGGACTTTTTAAAAAGTCCATTTTATTGTAAGGCTTTCATGTGCAAGAACAAACTATTTTAGAAGAGAAACACGTCAATGATTCGATGATATTGTAATATATTACCAAAAATGTAATAAATATTTTTTCTTGCAAAAATCAACGAATAAAAGTGATTGACAGTGCAAGAACAAATAATTTTTACTTATAATTTGTAAACCTCTAGAAAGAAATAAAAGCCTTATGGCAAGCTTTATATAAGAAAAATTTAATCTCTTTTAAAAGAAATTTCCTGGTTATAACCATTAAGCTTGTCATTTACGTAAATAGGTAGAAAATGATTTAAATTTTTTAGAAACAGAGAATTGAGGGTGGAGAAAAAAATAGAAAGTAGTTAAGAGAAATGGGATTAGTATAGTTTCTTATAAGTTGGGTTTCATGGTTATTGATGTCATTTATGTAGTGTTTCTTAATTTTTAGTACGTATTTCAATTTTGTGTTTGGGAACTACAAATATTTAAACTCAAAATTAACTTCAGATTTCAGATTTTAGGGTTGTGTGGATATTAGTTGTGTTTAACTAAATTGAATGTAATACAATTCACTGGAACTAGACTGAATGCAAGCCTGGTTAAATGGCAAACAAACTAAAGGCCTGCTTCAATTATCAGTAGATTCTGCATTTTGTGCACAGACTGTAAAATCTGCCGACAATTGAAAGCCCCAGGTGGCTGCTCCTTCTAAAATTAGTGAAACAACATCCGTTTGGAGGCTTTGTTTATGGATTAATATGTAAATGTATGAGTACCTCTAGAATAATTGATAAGGTTTTATGTAAATAATGAATAACATTAAAAAATAAAAATTATTATTTGTTAATTATTGTTTATTTATTTTTTAAATAATAAGTGCTAAATACCACATTATTTATTCTCTTACAAAATAATAATTAAAAAGAAAAATAAAGTTTAAAGAACATTTCGTTCAAAGGTGATAAAAATAAATAAAACGAAAACAAGAAAATTTTTATCAATGATATATGTGCTTAAGAAATAAATAATGACAGAAAAGCATACTAAAAATAAAGAAAAAAATCATGTGTGAGAGAAGAAGGCCATGTGAAATAAAAAATTAAAAAAATAATGCCAATCATTAAATTTTGAGGATTTCTATTTTAATTACAAATTGAAATTAATAATAGAAAATTTGAAAAAATCGGGGCCGCGAAAAAAAGAAAGAAAACAGAGAGTGACCACTTAAAACATTTAGTGTATTTAGTAATTGAGGGGAATTTGTGAGGGAAATTTAATTTTATTTGTAAAATTTTGTAAAATAGTGTAAGGCATATAACTAGCTATTTATTTCCTATGCTGTCTAGTAGTAGGTGGCTAACAATGGATAACACCAGTACGGTCTACAGCAGATACTGGTTCGGACCCAGCCGCCGATTAACCTTTTGCACTTGCTGAAGGAGAGAAATAGTTATAGCCCGGCTGCTTTACTTAAAATCGGGGTATCTTTAAATCGGGGGTATCACCTAAGCTTAGACTCGAAACAATAGTCAACCAAATTAAAGAATTTATGTAATTTTGGGTGTATTTAGAATATTCTTAATAAATTAGCTAGTAACTCCAAAATAAATCTAAATCTAAGATTTGATGTGCCAAAAATTATAATTAAAAAATAAAAAAATATCTTTCACCAATTTTTAGAGGAAGTTAATTTTTATTTAATTTCTGATTCATAAAAATTTAGAAAAATATTTTTAAAATTATTTTAAAGTTATTTAGATAATCATTTAATAAGAAAGTAAAAATAAAGATTAAACACCTTCTCATACTTAATTTTCAAAAAAAGTATATTTGGCAACATCTTTATTTAGATTAAAAAAAGGATTATTTAAATACGCAAAGGAATTATTTTTAAAAAATTTATTTAAATCTTAAGTGATTTAAATTAATAAATTATTGCTAAAAAATGATGTGATAAGGTTGGCAATTTTAACAGGAAAAAGTACAAAAATAAATTTTAAAGAATTACTTTAATGACGTGATTGAAATTAAAATAAAAATAATTTTTTTTAAAGAGTTGGAATTTGAGAAAATAAACGACAAATCAATTGGAATATTCCAATAGCCCAATTCCTTAGCTTCCTGCCTCTTTCTCCTACTATATCCATTGGCATCAGTGTTCATAAGCTCGTACAAAATTCGTACTCGTATACTTTGGTACAAAGTGCGAGTACGAGGTACGAGCCCTACTAGAGATTCGGAACAAATAAATGTTTTTGCTTTTTATTCCGTTACCATCAAATATTAAAGGTCTCGCTTGGGACCACATTTCATAGACAAAATTGGGAAAGAGACCTATTATTTAGATTCGGCACTAAAGAGTATATATAAATACAACTAAATATAAATATCCTAGCTAATAGAAATTTAATTATAGAATAATATTTTCAATTGTTGCTTTTAAATAAAAGAAGAAACAACCAAAAAATATTTAATTAAATTATTCTGGAAAATATGTTTCCTTTTTTCTAATAATCCAACATTTTTTCAAATTTATCTATTTTTAACATCAATTTATATTCTTTGTACTGACATCTTTTAAAGATGAAATAGATAGTAAATTACATATTATTGGTCCTATAACAAAATTATTATTATATACATACAAGAGAACAAGGCGTCCCGATTCCCGAAAATCAGGAATTCCCGACGTTTTTTGTATCTACATAATATAATTAAACTAAACTCCCATATTTTTGGGAAATGATTTCAAAAAGATATCTCTCCTAACATTTAAAATATATTGTAGTTAAAATTATGAAATTTTTATTGAAAAATACTCGCTTTAAACCAAAAAGACTTTAATTAGAAATTTATTAATTAAGATCGAAAAATATTAGATAAGTAATTTTAATAAAAATTCTTTTTTGACCCAAAAGACTTAAATACAAACTACAACAACAATCCAAAAAAAACAAGTAAATACATATGTTCATTAAACTTATATTTAAAGAAATAAATATTTATTTGTTTTGTATTTTTTAAGTTATTAATTCGACGAATAAAATATAAAAATAATTATTACTCACTTTCTAGGCTCTTTTTTTAATTATTTTTGTTTATTTATGCAAAGAGAAATTTAAAAAAATTATTAAAAAATAATTAATTGAGAAATTAAACAGAAATCGGGTTTGAAAAAATTAATAAGTCGTTAATTAAATTAATTAAAGAGATGTTTTTGGAGGAGAAATTATATAATGTTCTAATTTTCCTGTTTTTATTTATTAATTTAAAAACAAACATGTCATTATATTTAAACATCAATTTAATATGTTAATATAATGTTTTATAAAAAAAATTGATTGTTTGTTTTGAATTAGTATTTCTGTAACATGGATAAGCTTAATCAATTCAAAAAAGAGAAAACGTGGAAGGCCTGATTCTTAAGGAAATTTCAATAAATATTTGAAATTTTCTATATAGTATTTGCTTAAATATATTATTCTAACAAATTTTTGTCCAATAAATTAGACAAAGTTTATCTGACACAGGGATCAGAAATTTAAACTCCGTTTTAGGTGTCAGTAAAGCCTTTGGAAGGTTTTCATTTTCAAAAGGGCCTTTAAACAAAAGAGAAGAAATTATAAATTAATGGAAAAAAGAATTGTGTTGAGTCACATTTTTTTAATATTTCAAAATAAAAAATTTGATTTAGGTAAAAAACTTAAATAGTTGCGATTTTACTTAAATATTTTGTTGGAAAAAAGATCGTCCAAATTTTATGACATCAATGGGTTAATTAAATTTAACACATTTCTGATATTTTTAATTTGGAAAATATTTGTAAGTTTCAAAACGAACTACAAAAAATTGGACGCAGAACGAGGATTTGGCTAAAGAAAATATCCATCTAAATCGCATAGTTATGTGTAGAGATTTTACTGTCTAAAAGAATAACTTTGTAATTATAGATAATTATTTTTGATTTTTATTAAAATGTCCCTGAATGTTTCTTTGATAATATTTAACTTTTTAAATAAATAATTATCAAATTTCTTAAATATCAATTAATTTTACCGATTATTTGATTTATCAGTTACTCGGTCTCTAAAATAAATTTCCAATAATTATTTAAGTAATTCACACCAATTTTATATTTTTAACAAATTTAGAAGTTTATTTAATTTATCTACTTCCAAATAATTTGGAATTGTCCAAAATTTGTCAAATAGGAATCGCCCACTCAAAACACCCTTTACTAATTAAAATTTCCTTTTCATTGTCATAAGATTTAAAATAAAATATTTTTAAGTGCGTATGTCCTTTATCAAATAAATTTTGTTGATATATCTTTTAATTATTTTTCAAAAATAAAAGTTAATTAAATTAGTTCCTCCTTTATTTAAAAATAAGGAAAAATTAAATATTTCTTTAAATTAATCTTAATAAATAGAAAAAATATGAAAATAATTGTTAATATGAGGTATTTCTGATTAAATTATTGAAGCTTAATTTAAGTCCAAAAAAGTACTTGGTTTTGGGGTTTTGTTTTATCAGAAAATTTTTAAAAAATTTGGAAAAACAATGAGATTGGATTCAACAAGAATATATACATACAATAATTTATTAAAAATATTAATTTTAATATTTTACCAAAATATAATTAAAAAATAAATAAATTATATAATAATTTTATTTAAAATAATTTATTAATCATTTTAATTAATTTTTTAAATATATATATTAAATATTTCCTAAAAATATAGTACAAAAATGGAATTAATTTTCTTAGAATTATTATAAATCTTTAAAAATAAATAAATATTAATATTTAAGTGTTTTTGGAATAAATAAAATAAAAAAACAAGCAATTAAAAAAACTTGATAAATAAATAAAAAGCAAAAACAATCTAAATATAGAATGATATCAACACGTTAATAAACAATTTTTAAAAAACAAAAATACAGTAGAGAGTAAAGGAAGTTATTTTAATTTAGTGTGAATACTTGTAATGGGATTTTATTCAATTAGAAAAGTAGAGAGGGACTTTGAACGTTTGGAAGATTATTAGAAGATCACACTAAGTTTACAGAAATTAATACAAAATAAATTAACTAAAATTTATTTTGGTATTATTTTTTAAAATTAATTTAATAGATTTTATGTTTTAAAAAATAATTATTTAAAAATCAAGACAAAAAATTAAAACGGCCAAAAATAAAAACAATTAAAATTAAAATATTTAAAAATAATAATTTTTTTGTTATTTTTTAAAAGTTATTTAAAGAAATATAATTTTTATTTTTAGCTCTTAACCTTTGAATAATTTATTTCTTCATAAATAAATCTTTTCATTATTTGCGTGATTGTATTTAAAAATATGAGTGATATTTAAAATAAATAAATAATTTATTTGATTTTATTTTAAGGTTATTTTAAATGCATATTTATTTTTTATTTGTATTTATTACGTTCTTTAATTAATTTTTTTTATTTTTAATATTTATATTACTCACATTTATGTAAAAAATAAATATATTAAATATTAGTAAATAAATAAAATTATAAAAATAAATTATTTAAAAAATAATAAAAAATAATTTTGTCATATGGAAAAATTATTAAAAAAAAGCCTTCACTACTACTGGAAAAATCGGATGTTAAAAGTATAAGTGATGATTTTAATCAGAAAAATTAACGTTAATTTAAGACAAGTGAAGCCCGCCAGTATTTTAATCTAAATAATCTATTAATTTATCATTTAAATAATTTAGTTTTAGTTAATTTAAAATTTAAAAGATCAAGAATTAAATAAATTTAAATCGACTAAAATTTAAGTGTTCAAGAACAAATACAATAAGTATTTAAACATTAAATCCGCAAGGATATGGATTTTCGTATATATTAACATTGTATATGTTAATTAATTATTATGTGTACTAAAATGAGTATAAAAATAAAAATGTTCGTTAATCTACATATTTTCAAAAATATTTTTGTTATTCTAGACTAAATTATTATTAGTGTCATTAAAAAAAGGAACATTAAAAGGAACTGTCTGTCTGCTTTTAAATTATTTTTCTTATCAAAATAGCTTCTTTGACATTTTATTTTTAAATTACTTTGCTAAATTTGGCTAATTTATGTAGTTACTGTAATCTTAAAAATATATTTATATTTACTTCCCTATTTACCAGACAACTAAATTAATTTTTGAAAAATGTGTTTTCAATTATTTTATAAAAAGTAAACACAAAATTAGAACGAAAACAGAAATTAAGTTTTTTATTTTTGGAAATGATAGTTAGTGAGTAACGTTAATTTAACGAAATAAAAGAATTAAAGTCTCCTCGGCGGACAAGAAACAGTATCTGACCAAAAAGTAATGTGCAAACACCGTCCTAACTACTGGAAATACTTTTCGAACTGCTTTCCGAAACTACTTGAATTTTCCAGCATTGCTTGTATTAATTTTTATCGAACTAATAAATTGGAAATTAAAAGACACAAATATTGAAATTATATTGAAATTATTTATTAAAATTCAAATATCTACAGACCCACAACTTATTCCATTTCAATCAAAATAAAAATTTAATTTTAAAATGATGTGATTTCCTTTTAAATTTTATTTGAATCCCAAAATTATTTAAATTAACCAATAAAACTTCCAATATTATTTTTAGTCACAAGTAATGACCAAAAAAATTATACATAAATTTGGCAAAAAAAATAATAAAATACTTATTAAGTGATAGTGACTCATTTAAATTATTAAAAATAATTAGTATTTTTAAATTCATTTCTTCATTTAACCAAACAGAACGAGCAAATTTGGAAGCATTTAATCATCATCCAATAAAATAACTTGTACTATTAGGGCCACAAAAAATTGTTTAAGTATTTATAATTATTTAATTAAAAATTCTAAATTCTGATCAACTATTTATTTAAAATTTTAATTAAAAATTTAGAAAAACAATTTAAATTTTTAGTTTTAAATTTTAATTTTAATTGTCGCCCAAAGAAAAGGGACAATTTTTATCCTTTCATCATTAAATTAACTGTTAACATGATTATAATCAACATCAATATTATTTTTAAACAAAAACCTGTTTATTTGTTTCTAAAATATTATTAAAAAAATTTTTTTCTAATTATTAACTTCAATTTTAATTAATATTTAAGTATTTAAAGTAAAAAGAAACATTTTTCAACGTTTATTTAAAAATTAATTAAAAAATACCTTTAAATTTATATTTTGTTAGTAATATTTGTAGAGTTCTTAAAAGGCTTATTTTTTATATCCAAAAATAGCAAGGAATGTAAAAATATTTTTGTTTATTCACCGGTTTGGCAGGTTTGAGTGAGAGTTGTCAATGGAAACGAGGAATAAACACGGGCTGTCAATTTTTAGGTTGATGGCCATAAAAGGGCTTATAGTTATTGTTATTTAAATTCGTAAATAATTTGGAATGGCCCTCTATTTACAAACAACAACAACAATACCTTTTTCTCTTTCCATTGATCTCTAATAGATATGTAAGTATATGGAAATACCTATATTTTTAAAGAAAGTACATTTTTGTTAAAATTCAAAATTTTAATAGTTAGACATAAAACTCGTTTTTTGTTTTATTATTAATTGATAGGTTATCTAATTTAAACTAAATTATATTTTTTATTGTCAACATTAAATAAATAGGAATGGTTTTAATAAACTAGTGAGTACCTACATATGTATGTTGCATTGTAATTCTTTTCGATTGTTCTCATTAAAATATTTTTAAATATGAGAGGAGAAAGGTGAAAGTGAACAGATGTTTCACGTTTTATAATAAAATTAAAACTCTCACAGGCCTGATAGAGAAAATATCCGCACATATTCGTGCATAAAATTAAGAGATTAGGTAGATTATAAACGTACATACTAAAAATTACAAAGCGTTGACTAACAACTAAAATTGTATTCTCCGAGTTGTAACTAATTACTAAGATGTTTACTTACCTCAACATTTAATTTTAATTGCTCAATCCCTACTATAAAATAAAATTTTGGTTACTTTGTGTTAAGGAATTTAAAAGTAAACAACAACAACCACAAAATATTTTTATTTGTTCTCCCCTCTCTTACTTCCATCATTCAATTTCCTTTACTGCGCGAATCTCTATTTCACAACAGATTTCCTTTTTTTGTTTTTCATTTTGTTATTCACTGACTTTCCCCACCTGTGATTTTTTTTCTTTTTCAAATTTTTTAAACAAGGTCGTTGACTATTTGTTATTGTTTAGAATAAATGAGAGAGAGGGAGAGAGAACACTCACTCACAAATCAGACTGTCACCTTACATAGATGCCATTCACTTCCCCCCTTCAAAAATATTTTGATGTTTCACTCCCCAAAAATTTGTCCGACTCATCCTCTTTTTCAATCATTTCCCGTTTAATTTCACTTTCCTTCAATTCTTACTTTTTTATTTCTTAACAATCATCTTATTTTCCTTTTCATCATCTTACTTTTTTTTTATTTTGGCCATTAAAATGTCGCGCCATTCTTGAGTTTTTTTTATTTTTTTTATTTTGCCTGGATCGATATTTTTTTAAAAATATAGAGAATATTTAAAATATTTTAAGAATTTTTAATAATGTTATATTTAAATCAAAATTTATTTTTATTTCAGTTAAATTTTCTACAAGAAAAACTTTATTAAATTAAAAAATGTTTATCATTACTGTTTCCATTTTGTTATTTTTTTCCTCGTTTTGGACCGAAGCAGCTCAAGTTGGACAAGTAAAAATAATAAATTATTTTTAATTTTATACTCAATATTTATTTCCATTAAAATGGAATTTTAATCTTTTGGAAGGGAGAATAGAGATATATTTTTAAAATTATTTTAATTTTTCATAAAGACAACAGCCAGTGGACATCCTGTTGGAGGTGTTGAACAAACCCTCAGTTCGGCCCAATCTTCTGGAAATGAAGCCAACATGACTTGCCCCGCTTTTTTGACTGCCGTCAATCAAACAATCAAAAACCATCCCGATTGGAAAGCCTGGCTCGACCAGGCGAGACACAACGAGACCCAATTTATTGAAAATTGTCAAAAGGAAGGGGGAAATACTGGAGAGGTTTTTCTGGACTTTTTTTAGATTTAAAAAATATATAAATTAAGGTTCAATCCTTCCTTGACCATCAAAAGGGTTTGCTTGGCTGTCCCGAAGCTCATAGCCGAATGACGGTGAATTTTTCCGTTGTAATAATTAAATTTTAATTTAATTTTTAGATTATTGCTATTATCTTCATTGTGGCATTCATTATTTCAGTTGTCGCTTTGGCTGTGGTTTCGGTCCTTTATTATCGGAAATAAAAATTGAATAATAATTTTTTTGTAAATAAATTTATAACCTTTTTAATTAATATTAACCATTCTTAATAATTAAATATATTCAAATTTAAAGTTTTTGTTATTTAATTAACATTTTTATATAGTTTTTATTATTCTGCTAATTGTGGTATCTTTATTAGAATATTTTGAACCAAAGTAATTGAGTAAAGTCAACATTTCTAAAGTAATTTTAATCGAAATTTAAATTATATCACAATTAACTTTAATTTACAAAATAATCTTTTAACCTCCTATGTATCATTTTTAATTTTTTATTCTAAATTTCGAAATAATAATTATTTTAATAATAATTTTATCTTTTATTTTATAAAGGAAGTAAATAGATAATTTTAAATTTTACGAGACAAATTAAACTTTTAAATAAATTAATCAACATTTAATTTTTAAATTAGAAAAAAATTTTATTACGCACAGCGCACTATTAAATTTAATTACATAATAGGACATACCTACCATTCATTACATAATAAACCTCTTATTATTAAACCGGACTGGGAGGATCGTACTAGAATCGATCCCGAACAATAGATTTCGATAACCAAGACTTTTGTTTGAGAATTTGATTTATAATCATTAAAATCAAAGGGTCTGGTGATGGGGTTGCATAGTTGTGAGAATAAAAGAATTAATTGTCCGTAAAATCCTATTTCCTTTCCTTTTCTTTCAAAATTTGTAAGATTTTCTTGTATGAAATTAAATTAACTTAAAAAAAGTTAACAATGATTAAAATTTAAATGATTGCGTATTTGACTAAAATTTATATTTAATTTTCCCCCCATTTTTCATTCTTTTGTTTTAAATAATTGAAAAGAACAAAAATTGTATTTTCTTCAAAAATTTCATTTTCCAATGCTCGGCTTTATTTAATTTCCGTTAGCCCATTTCAAACAAAATAAAAATGTTGCTCTCATCAAATAAAATTTTCAAGACTGCATATCATTAACTTTGAAAAGAAGAGAAAAGATTTCAAATTTTTTTAAAAAGTGTTTTAGACCTTAATCATATTTGGCATTTTTCTCAATTATTTTTATAACTAAATACACAATTTATCTCAACAAACAAACAATACATTTACAAACAATTAAAACAATTTATTTATCGTTAATCACATTATATACACATCAAAACAATTGTTATTTTCCGGATTGTGTAGTGATGGCATATATTTTGTTATTTTTTAGATTTAGATTTGACTCATTTTGGAATTTTGAAAATTTGGGGGTTTTGCTATAATGTTTCTGAAGACTTGACCTTTACGAGTTTTTTGGCCTGAAAAATTAATTTTTAATTAATCAAAATTTATTTTTCAATCAAATTCACCCCCTCCGGCTTTTTTTCTTCCAAAGGTTCAGATTCCCAATCCATTGGAAGATTACTGGTAACTCCACGTGCTTCAAGCAGTTCAATAAATGTCGATTCTAGGCCAACATAATCAGGTCGTTGTTCGTAACTTAAAGTGCGGAGATAGTCCAAAATTGATCTGAATGCAATCGGGCAACACTGAAAAATAGTGAAAGTATACAAAATTATTTCTAACTACTAACATGCATATATTCACTATCATTTAAATGTTCCTTCAACAAAGCAATTTTTTCGCGTGGCTGTTGACCAAACCAAGGAAGAGAGCCGTGAATCAAGTCAACTAACATGTAGATGAGTGACCTTTTTAAATTAAATAAGTTTTGAATAATGAAATGATGTAAATACCAAACATCGTCATGACGGCCAAGTTCAACCCGTTTATGAGCTAAAAATAAAAATTATAATTTGTTAAAACTCTCTTAAAAACACACCATTTAAGCTGCAATAGCCAGGCGTTCCGCGAAAGGGCACATCCATTCTCGCTCTCCTCAAGCTCCTTGTTCCCCTCTTCCTTAATGACCGCGATAACCCAAAATCAATCAGATATACTCTTTTCTGGTTTATTCGGTCAACAGCAAAGTTGCCAGGCTTAATATCGCGGTGCACGTAATATATGCTGTGAAGAAAGGCGATTCCCTAGAAAATAAAAAAAAGTTTAAAGACATTTAAGAATATTTATTTTCTCACTCTAAAAGCCTGCAATCCAATCCGTAAGACAGTCCCAATCGTGAAACTAAATTTGGGACGTTTGTCTTGCATGTCACTTATAGATTTGCCAAGAAGTGCCATGACAAGAATGTGAAACGACCTTTCTTCTACTAAAAAAAGACAATTTAATTTAGTTAAATCTTTAGTCAAAAATCTCACTTTGACATTTTTCAAATGCAATGAATGTTGCAGCGTATTCAGAGAACTGTAACTTTTTGAGAACATGTGCTTCTAACGGTAAAAGTTGATCTCGCTTCCTCAGGTCCGTGCTTTCAGCTTTCATCGCGTACTGTTTTTCACTCTTTGTTTTGACCTTGAATACTACACCGCAACCGCCTGAAATTTTGGGATTTTGGACAAACTTTTAAGCATTAAACGAAACTAACCGGCGCCCAGATACTGATCCACAGTAAATTCCCCAATGATGGTTCCTAGGAAATAATTAAAAATTATTTTTATTTGTTTGTAATCACCAACCTAAAGGAATTTTGAGGAAATCTTCATTCGAGGACGAATGTGCTGCTTTGTTCCCTTCATCCGCAGGTATTGTCGTCTTTGCTCTTCCTTTTGATGGAGGAAGTTCATCATCATTGGAAGAGTTAGTTCCTGTGCCTTCATCAGACTTCTTTTCGCCCTTTGCCGTCAGATCTTCCTTAACTTCCCCACCAAAACTTGACAGCTTTCGGGCCTTTGCCAAGTAGTCCACAGAGCTTGTGATCTTTAACTTCTTTCTTAACTTCCTTTTGCAGCATTGAATACAGGAGAAAGCTGGTAGAAGCAATGAAAGCAGGAAAAGTAGAGTGGCAAGTAAAGCTGAGTCGATGTTGACGAAACCTTGGAGCATTTTAAGTTACGGAGAGGGAGTGGATTTGGGATTTAATTGGGTGATATATCCTTTTATACACTAATATTTGCCTGTTTATCAATTAAATTTAAAATCAATTTCAATTTTTTTCTCTTCAGTTTTGTCCCCATTTCATTTCTCCACTTAACTTATTTTTATTTGCTTTTTACCACTTATTTTGCTCCTATTCTCACCTGAAATTTTTTGATTAGTAGAGTAAAAATAAGTAAAAATTTCAAGTAAGAATGTATGTAGTTAATTATATATTCGCCACAAATCCATCAAATTTACTCTAAAAATTTCTTCCTCCAATATGTTTCTAACATCTTTATTGTAACTCAATTTTTCTTCCATCATAAAGTTACAAATAAATAATTTCCGTGAGAAAAAATAGAAATAATTGACTATACAAAATTGACTTTTTTATTGAGTTTTTAAAATGTTTATTTTTAATTAAGAATTTGAATTTTTTAGGTTTTTCCTTCAACAATTATTTTTAAAATTTCTGTAAATAACTTATTTTTTAAAGAAAATCTTTCGATTTAAATTACTATGTTAAAAAATTTTATTTTTGAACGAATTAAAGTCCGTTAATAATTTAATAATATTTTTTCTTTATAAATTCCCGACTTTTCCCAAGAGAATTTTGATTATCAAAAGAAAGCCATTGATGCCAAAAATAATGAGACAATTTCAAAATTTAAAGCTTTCTTTCCCTCAATTCTCTACCAATTTGCAAATTAAAAAGGAAAAAAGCATTAACTTATTTTAGTATTTATTTTATATATCCCTTCCCTCCCTTTCATTTAATCCAAGACTTGTCCATCTCGATGGCCAATTTGTTCAGGCTATTTAATAGTAAAAGCTCTTCTTCCCTCTTTATAACAAGCCAGCTAACCAACAAATTCTTCTCTCTTTTCCACCCTCATTACTCTTTTTCCTTTACATCATTTGCTCTAATCCATCATCATTATTATTTGTTATTTTTTTACTTTTTTTATTAATTTACTCCTCTACCTAACCATTATTTTAACTCCAAATTTTTTTGCAATATTTCATTTGTGTTGAAAGAAAAAAACTTGAAAACTTTTAGTTGACAACCGCAAAATTATTATAGTTAATAATAAATCTATTATTTGGGAATGACTTGAGTAATTCAGTAGTCTACTAGATTGGAAATAAAATTATATTTTTGTGTGTCACAAAAAAATTTTGTGTTGTTAATAATAAGCAAAAAGTATCGAGGTTTCAAACCTACCTGGAACTACCTAATTATATTGTTATTTTACTAAATTTTGAATAAAAGATAAGTATAATTTATATTATTAATTTCCATAATCCCTCAATTATTTCTCAATAAAAAACAAATTGTTTTTTTTTTATTTTCCTTAACCATCATCTTAATTTTTAGTACTACGACCCAATTTTGCAGAAAAACGTGCAATTTTCATTTCCCCTTCTTCATCGTCCTCGTTTCACTCCAAGGCAATTAACTTCCCTCTCCCTTCCCGGCAATTTGTCTTCCCCCTTCCTACCCCCCCCCCTCCGACAATGTTCAACTTGCAAAATCCTTCTTTTCTTTTTTTTTATTTCACCAAAACATCCACTTTTCTTTACTTGAATACCATTTTACTGCTTCTGGTCGTTGACTTGCGCCTTCGCCTCCAACCCTCATTCCTCTCTTTATCCCATTTTGGCCATTCAAGTATTTTAACTGTTTATGTATGTCAGTCATCAACTTAAATATATAACAATTGGTTGTCATTGTTATTATATAATTATTTTTTCCTTATAATTTTTTGCCTAAAGCATTTAGCTTTCCCTTAAAATGTTGAATTGGTAGTAAAAATGCGCGAAACTTTGAAAGACGATTATTAAATTTGGAAAGCAAAAAAAGGGATTTACATATTTACTAAATAATAAATTTAATATGGTAAAAGTGAACAATTTTCAAAGATCATTTTAATAAATTTTAAAATTAAAACTATACAAATTCCTTTTAAAGCTAATTTTGGGACTGAGAAAATTTTTAAACACAAAGGAAAGGAAAGCGAAAATATTGCGCAGCTTGAAACTTTATTAGCCAGCTGTTGATTTACTAGAATATTTAGTCTGTATTCTAGTACAAAGAAAAATTTTTAGATATTTCACTTTCCAAATATTTAGTAACATTCCTTTAAAAAAGTTTATGCATTATTAATTTTTGTAAAATCTTTATTTTAAATTTGGATTTATTTAATGTAATTATGGAAGTTTATCCGTACATATCTATTATAAAAACAATAAGTCTGAATATCTTATGTTCTCCAAAAATCGGAAAAAAATATCGAAAACCTTATACATATGACAAACTTTTTCCAGTTCTATACAGATTTATTTACCTACTGAAAATGCGATTGCTAAACTGAAACTGATTTAAACTCTACTATAAATATTTATTATTAAATAAAGCAAATACCCTTCTTTGTATTTAATATTCCCACGAGTCATCATACTGGAACCAAACAATGGAATAATGGGTTTCTTGTCCTCTTAATATATTTTTTACTGTTTTTGTTGTCCCTTCAATTTTCTCCCTCAAATAAAAAGCTTTAAATGCTTGCATATTTAATTTTCTTTCATTTTCCTCATTTTCTCTTACCCCCCCCCCCCCCCCCCCCAAACCAATTCCCATCTTAAAATCTCAGCATTGATAGGCGGACATTTTCTTGCTACCAAAAATTTTGTTCACTTAAATAATCTGCCCATTTTAAGCACGAAATGACAATCTTTGCTTTATTTCCTTTATTTTTTTGGTTCATTTATGCTTTCTAAAATATCTCTATTTCCTTCAAAATTAATAAATTATTCAGAATTTTTACCTTATTTTAAATTTTTATTTTCCTCTTTTAACCTTTTTCTCAACCTAATCGTTTCTTCATTTCTTTCTACATAACAAATTTATTTTTAATATTTTTGCATTATTATTTTTTTAAATATTTTGCTATTTATATTTACAATAAAAATCATATTTTCGAAAAAGATAAGCCTTCTTCGTTCGAGTTCAGATATTTGTGATATTCGGTTTGTTTCGCCTAATCCTAGTCTATTTTAAAGAATGTCTCCTGTTTTTTAAGTGTGAAAATACGTTTACATATTTTGAATTAACTTTTTTTGCTAAAAATTATTTGATAACTAAAAATAATTTATTTAAGAAAAACATTTACTCTACCTATTTTATTAACTATAATTCAAAAAAGTTTTTTTGTCTTTCTTTATTCTGGTTTATTTCAGTGAAAGTTCTTTGTCATTAATTGAGCCAATAATTGGACAAATATTTTTATTTTTACTTTTATATACATAAAAGATGAATAAAAAAAGATTAAAATTTTGATTTTATTTTTTTATTTTAAATTAATAAATAACTAAAAAATAATAATTTATTTTTAATGCCAAATTCCACTCCTTATGGTCACTAAATAAATAAATGGACAATTTTTTTGCTTTTTAGGTTTATGGGTTTTAAAATAGAGGAAAGAAAAGCATTCTTCCGGAAAAGAAATGAGTAGGCAACTAGTTTTTTTAGTATAGTTTTTTGGCCATTGGCTATGGGTTAGGACAAAATGGGGAAATTGAGGTGAAATGCAAGGAAAGTATTAGGTTTTTATTAGTTGAATATTCCATTAAAAAATATTTTTTTAATTATAAAATAATTTTAAAAAATTTTGGTCCACACTTATTTGTATATTAATTAATTTTGTTGCCAACTTTACTCCTATTAGATAAAAGTTATTTGGAATGACTGGCATACATATGTAGGAATTTTAAAAATAAATCCTCCAATGATAAGTCCTTCTACATCGTAGTAGTAGTTTTGCAAAAAATTATTTGATCAAAAATTATTTGATAATAATTATATTCCCTCCCCTCCCTCAGGCACAGGTTGAAACAATAATCGCCTTCATAATTACCATTTCTGATAATTATTAATTACCACAGAAATAAGGTGGAACACTAATTACTTTGGGCAATTACTCAAATAAATAATTATTTTCTAAACCGTTTAAATTTTTTGTCTAGAATTTTTGTAACTTATTCTACATATTCTTTTAATTAAAACTTGAATAATCCCATTTTTTCTTTAATTTATTAAAAATATTTTCGCTTCTGCCATTTATATATTTGTTCTTTTTTTCATTCGCCGCTTTTTTATTCGCTTCATACTCTGATCGGATTAGCTCTTTAAGACGAACAGCCTTGGCCCCCTCATTCTTCCACCAACAACTTTTTCCGCATTTGTTCGTTAATGTGGAAAAGAGAGAAAAAGCATTATGTATAATATAGCTTTTAAATCCCCCCTCAATTCCCGCAATTTTGCAAATCTTAATATATTATATTGGCAGAC
Organism: Meloidogyne enterolobii; assembly: GCA_963681835.1. Lineage (NCBI taxonomy): Eukaryota > Metazoa > Nematoda > Chromadorea > Rhabditida > Meloidogynidae > Meloidogyne > Meloidogyne enterolobii. The sequence goes on from CAVMJV010000054.1 coordinate 1,638,855, forward strand.
TTGGCTTTTGAAGTCTCCAACAGAAGGAAAAAATATGTAAAAATAGAGGCCAACACAAGAGAGGGTTTAAAACAGGGCTCTCATTCGTACTTTATTTCAGAGTACAGTACTCTAAAATCGACCTCCGTACTCTCAAAATTGAATTTGTACTTTATTGAGAGTATGTACTTTAAAATCAACATTTTGGATTGAAAATGAAATTGGGGAAGGGATTGGGCAAAAAAGTGAATTTTTTTGTCCTTCGACCTTTGAAATTCTCAAAATTTTCGCCTGCGGCGCTGAAAAAGGAAGAAATTTAGATTCTTGGGCTCCAAATTTCAAAAAATTTTCGCCTGCGGCGCTAAAAAATGAAGAAATTTAGCTTCTTGGGCTCCAAAATTCTCAAAATTTTCGCGCGCGGCGCAAAAAATGAAAATTTTTGGCAGGGTGGTCAGCTTTTCCTTTTCTTTATTTTTTCGGCATTCATAATATTTTAATTGAATTCCTCTAAATATATAAATCTTTTTTAACTTTTACTTTTTGTTTTTAATTTTTTTTATTTTTCCCTTCTAACCTATTTTGTTCTTCTCTAAATAAATCCCCATCTGCCTCTCTAAACTTTTTGTATAATATTCATTCAAAAATTAGCTTATTATTTTAATAATCATTTTTAATTAACTTAAAAATTAAATTTTCTAGTTTAAAAATTCCAATTATAATTAATCCAAAATGTTCTTTCAAAATAAATTAACAACATTCATTATTTTTAAAATTCTTGCTTTTTCCTCCATTGGCGATTTTTATTCTTCCCCAACACAATTTTGTGATCAAACAAGTGAATGTTTGCTCAAAATACGTCGAATGGTACAGGACACAAATCGCTTTTGGTTTGGAGACCAATGGCGATATTATTGTGGACAAAATCAAATAAAAGAGAGGCAAAGACATATGAAGGTGAATTTTAAGAGATTTTAATTGCTTTCTCCAAAAATTTTAATTTAAAAAATATTTTAGCAAAAGCTCTAAAATTTCTCTCCTTCAACATAAATAAGCGAGTAAATTTTAAGCTTTTAAGCATTTTCTTAAATAATTATTTATGATTTTGTGAGCAAAACAAAAACAGATGATTCAAAATTCAGTAAAGACCACCAAACATTTTCTCTATTTTTATTCCTAAACACCATCAATCAAATATATTTACCCTCATTTTATGGGATTTGGGAAACTTTTGGGTATTTATCAATGTGTCACCTCATTGAGAGGAAAAGTGAGAAAAGAAAAAGCAAATAATAAATTGAACACAAGAAGAATAATAAGAATTTTTAATTATAGAATACTCTAGATTGTTTAAATCCAACAGAATTGGCACCATTCACTAGCCTCGGAAACCGTCTTTTTCGAGTTCATACATTCACCCTGGATTATTTGGCCAATTTACGAATTTTTCCACAAATGCATTTTCGACCACGTTCAGGTAAATTTTTTATTACCCAACAACTTACATTATTCCATTCATTTTTTATTATTTGAGGTCATTATCGTGCATGTTCTCACAATTTTGAAGTTAACATCACTGAGGATGATCGTATTTTTGGACTTCCAGGTCATCCCCTCGCACGGCCAATTCCCTCATTCCAAGCTCAGTTACCTCCAAATCTTAATTGGCCTGAATTACATGCAAATCAATCATTGGTTATTTTAATGTTAGACCCAGGATGGGGTCGTTTACTTTATTTGGCTATTGACTTTCCTATAAATACAAAGGTGATTTATAATACATCTCTGGTAAAAAATATTTTACACTAACCCTTATAAATTTAATTTCATTTATTCCGTGATAATTCTATAAACTATCTTCTACGCTATGCTTTTGGGCAAGGTTACTGAGAGTTCCGTTAAAGGAATTGATGTTGAGAGAAATTTTGGGAATTTAAAAGGAAATATTTTTTGGTTTTGAGAGAAATCTTTCTGATGTTATAACTGAGCTAGGCTCTCAGTTAAACCCAATATCTTCAATAGTCAAGGCTTGGAAGCTAATCTCAGCAATAATTTTCGAAATCTGGACAACTAAAGCTTTATGAAAGTCTAAAAATCTCAAACAAATACAAAACAAAATTCAAACAAAATTCTTTATTTACAATACAAAATCCAATGGCAAAAACAAATTTTTACAAAGCAAAAGATATATACAAGTACAACAACAAAGTGAATTTCGGATATGGAACAATCCAAAAGGGGCAAACATATATAGTTGTACAGAAGCATTATTTATCGAAACAAGTATCGAACATCTATCAAGTTGTCTGCCATACACAGCTATCACTACCTCATGTCGACGAGAGAAGAGCACTCATGTCGCAGCAACAGGCACGTCCAGTTTGAAGTCACCAGATGAGCCCGGCGGGAACAGCGCTCTCGCATCAGCAGCATCAGGAGGAACCGTCGTGAAGCAGATTTCGAGGCGATCATCAGCCTTGGGAGGACCGGGCTGTAAATGAGAAAAAAATAATTTTCGTTTACATAAATTGCGGCTGTTTTTACATACCAGCCTGTCGACGGTGATCGTTGCAGCAGAATTGGGCTCCACAAACCCGAAGACCGGATTGACGCGGTAGTGTTCGTTGTTGCTCGATCTCAGCTTGTAGGCGAAGCGTTGCTGAAAAACAAAAGTTTTATTAATGATATGCCGAAAGCGTTTTAAAAGAAAAAAAGTACCTCAAGGCCAGCGTTGATGAGCTTCAGCGCGACGTTGCCTCCTCCTGCCGGTAGCTGCACACTCGGTGGGTCGACTTGAACTGCCATTGCGATGGTAGAAGCGGCTGATTTGAAGAAGTTGACACTGGTGATTGAAGTGTTGAGTTGGTGAGTTGGAATGGCGGAGTTTTTGCTGGTTTTTATAGTACCATACCATAGATACCTTGAAGGATTACATAATAATTATTTAATTATTTCTTAAAGTTCAACTTCAGTAAAATATTCTCCCCTCCTTTATTTATCTCAAACACTTAATTATGATTTTAAATAGGTTTTGATTGAATTTCAACCTGTTACCAGTTTCCGTCTTCAACACCCTTCTCCTCTTGCAGTTTTAGTTTTTGAGTTGAAAGATCAAAAAGAAACAAAAACGAAAATTCTGAACAAATGGACAAATCAAGGAAACCAAAAACGTGAAAATTTTGATTTGGTCGAATTTATGTTGGAATTGGGACTTGAAAAGAGTTTAATTGGATTAAATTGGGCTGTGATTAGTGCTGATCCATTTTCTATTGAAAAGGAAAGACTTGAAGGATTACATGATAATTGTCATTCACTAATAATTCAAAGTATTTTGAATATTTAAAAATAATTAAATCTTAAAAATAATTAAGAATTAATTACTGATCAACGTTGGCATTTTGTTCAAACTTTTCCAGTTTCAACGGAAATGGATTCTTCCCTCTCTGTTTCATTTATCCAACAAAAGGGCATTTTAAATGCTTGTTGTCATTTTTTAGAGAATAGGTTTGAAAAAAGAAAATTTTAGAAAAATTTAGAGAAAATTTAGAGAGGATAATCAAATCTTTCTCGATCCTCTAGCTGATTTACAAATACCAACAAATGCTCTTCGAAACGGTCTTCCCTCTGTTACATCAATGAGACCCATTGAAATGAGTGGAGAACCTGCTTATCAAAGGGCTTCACGCCATTATATTGGTAGTTTTGAATTCTTGATTAATTCAAATTTCAAATTCTCTTTGACTTTTGTTGTGTGTAAATTATATAAAAAATAATTAATTAAACTATTAAAAATGAGAGAAAATTAAATTTAAAAATTTTTCTCTTAAAGTTTTTCGTGACGAACGTTTTTCACTTATGTTAATTGATCCTAATGGCAAAAAACTTTATTGGTTAATTGTTGATATTTCTGCAGAGGGATTAAATAGCGGAAATTTTGCAGATTCAATAACTGTAGCTAATTATATACCTCCAATACCAGACAAACCTGGAGAATGTTTTTATGCTGTTTTTATGCTTTTTCGGCAACCTAAAGCAGTTGTTGAGCCTTTGGCTGATTTTTATGATTTTAATCATCCATTGAGGCAAAACGAATGTAAAGAGGAATTATGTGAATATAGGTAGTAAGGGAATAAAAGAGATTTTTTGAAATTAAAATTTAAGAATGGATTTTGATATAGAACAATTTAAAGCAATCCATAGACTACAATTCTCTGCAATTAATTGGGCTAAAATATGTTTTGATTTATTTGAAGCAGCCCGACAAATTTCAATAATTAGGAAGAGACCGGAAATAGCTGAGGGGATTGACAGGACAGCCAAAACAGGAGGAAACAGTAAAGGAATTGATAAAGGAAGAAAAATAGATTTTTGGTAAATATGTATATTAAATTTTTCTAAATTATTTTAATTAATTTTGGAGTCGTAATAAAAATTTTTTAGCAATTCTTAACTAATTTTATTTCTAGGAACTAGATTTCTTTCGTTTAAAAATTACTACAATTTTTTCACCTAGGAAATAATATCTCCTATTTTAGTTCTTATTGTTAAGTTTTTAAAAAAAATATTTAGAGATTTGAAATTGTTTAAAAAAATATTTAGAGATTTGAAATTGTTTAAAAAAAATATTTATAATCAAATTTTAATTTAAAAATTCCACTAAAATTTCAGGAATACAAAAACAGACAAAGCACAACAAATAGAAGCAATATGTAAACATTTTCCCGCAAATTTAAACAATAAAAATAATTATCAGTCAGAATGTTTAATAAATGAATATTTAATTACTACAACATCATCAGCTAAAGGGACATTTTCTAAGAATAGAATTTTATTAAATTTAATTGTTATTTTGATGTTTTGGTTATTAATTCAGAGAATAAGAATTGATAGATGAAGTAGAAAAAGAATTTAGATTTTATCTTAATTTGATTTTTTAAATTTATCATTTCTAGATAGCTCTAATTCTTTCAACTTTCTGATACGGGTGTTCTTATATATATTTTTCTTTTTTTTTAATTATGTTATTTATTTTAAAATAAATATGAATTATAAATATAATTATTCTAAAATAATTCAAGTCATGACCTGAATAGTCATGACCTGAAGCTATCAAACGATCGAACATTTTCTAATAAATACTTGTTAGTTATCCATGGTTTTTGTTCAATGGGATGAATCCAGGATGGGACGCGAATCCAAGGTTGAACGAATCCAAGAGCAGCCAAATTTTCTATTGAAACATATTCAAAATTTTCAAAATTACTTCGAAATTTTAAATCATCCGTCATTTCCTGATTTTTGATTTTAATATTAAAATAATATTTTTTGTACATTCACAATTTATTCTTTCATTTCCAGCTGTCTCTGTTCAATCAACCAAATACTAATTTAATTATACGAAAATTGATGAAAAAAGAATAGAGACAAAAGTAGTTTGTCTAAATAGTTGATTTACTTAAAGTAAACACATTTTTTCATTCCTCGCAATTCTGAACAGACATTGATTTGTTAACTTTTTTTAAAGGAAACAATTAATTCTTCTTAACTAAAATGCCATCAGTAAGGCAAAAAATAAAGGATCAATGGGAAATTTTGAGTGATAAAAATGGTTAGTTATTTAATTATTTAGCAGGGATGTGCCGGAACAGATTTCAGAAAGCAAAACGCGAAAGTCCAAAAAACGCGAAAATCCGCGAAAGGCGAAACTGGCACGCCCCTGATATTTAGTATGTTATGTTCGAAAGTTTACCTAAGCTTTAGAAATAAAGGTACAGCTCTTGTTCCCAATTATTTTCTCAGTATTTTTGAAAGGAATCAAACAAAGGGTTTCTGTTTTTTATTTGTGGATAATAATTTCTAGGCATTGTATTTTCTAGGCATTGTATAATTTTAATAAACTCAATGATAATTAATTTAATATAATTTTCACTTTTAGCAATACAATTCAAATGGCCAGGAGATTGCCCTTTAGAAGTTCGAGAATTGGTTGGCCCAGAAAATTTTGACTCATCTAGTCCCAACTATACAATGCCATTCTTTTGGAGAACAGATGCTGTTCTAGCTACCCGAAGCTGGTAATTGGTGATTAGAATAATTGTTAAATTAAGTGTGATTATTTTAAATTTCCAAATGATTTACCAAATATTTAAATGCAAAAAAATAAATTTATTAAACAAATTAATTAATTAAAGGGCATTAATTGTCTGTGCTATAGAATGTGCTTTTGGTCTAATTTGTCTGTTGGTCAATTTACTACATTTTGGTCTTTACTTACCTAGACATTCACCTTCCTCATCTTCTGTAGTTTTCCCATCTACAGTTCTTCTAATTACCCTTTTTCAACTCTGTATTTTCTACTCCTTTAAGGCAAATTTTCAATTAAATTTTTAAAAAATTATTTATTTCCCTCAAAATTTCCAGGTTTTATTTATTTTTGCTATATTTAGAAGTAATTCTCAATTATTACGTATTCAATTAATATTTCAATATGTTACTTGTGTTTTTCTACTTTTAAATGCTTCTTTTAGTTTAGCTGCTGATTTTGGTTAGATTCGACTGTTTTTAATTAAATTTGATTTTTTAAAAGGTGGTTATGATGAGGAAAGAATTTATGCAAAAAGAGACCCTCTTCTAATTCGCTTTTTGGGATTTCTTTCACTTGGATTTTTGTTTGTCCAACTTTATTTACGTTTAATGACAATACCCGTATATAAATTTTTGAGAGATTTAAGAAAGTTTCGTTATGCAATTTATGCATCAAAGTGGAGGTATCGAAAACGTGTTTATTTTACTTATTGTTCTCTAATGATGGATAATTTACTTGCCGAAAGTAAAAAACAGAAAAAGAAAAAGGTAGAATTAAAAAAAATCAGATTAGGCTAGAAAAATAGAACTCGCGTCAAAGACCCCCATTTTCGAGTTTTTTAATCTGTGCTATCGAATTTGATTTCGCAATAATTTGGAAATAATAATTTGGAAATATAAAATAATCACATAATCGAACAATCTCGAGCAGGAGCTTCCGTAACATATCAATTTAAAACAATACAATTAAAGCTCTTCTATTAATATTCCTTTAAGAAGCACGTAGATGGTGATGATCAAACTTTGCTAACGTCAGATGAAAACAGTAGTAGTGGGACACTTTTAAATGTAGTTGTACCTACTTTGACTGGACCAGCAATAAAAGAATCAAAAAAGAAAGAAAAAGAAGAAAAATCAGAAGAATCAAAAGAATCAAATTTATCCCAAGAAAAAGAAGAGATTATTATGGAAAATGGAGGGTTGGAAGCAAAAAAAGAGAAAGATGATGATGAATTATCTTGGCTTGTACCTGAAACGAAGGCTCAGAGAAGAGAGGCAAATTAATTTAAAAATTAGAAAATATCCGGTTATTGTAAGATATTAATGAAGTTAATACTCGATAACATTTACTCCGAGATAAACCTGATAGCTACAAGAAACTATTTCCCTTTTAGATAAGAAAGTCATAGTAGAAATACGGTTTCTCATAAATTTGGCTAAGAATTTCCATTAATAGTTAAAGTTTATTTAAAAATATGCCACAATTTTAATTATATTCTAACATTTATTTAAGGCATTAATTGAAGAAAAAGTAATAGATACAGAAGTACAAGTAGTAGATGAAGGTACTCCAAACACAATTGGATCACCAAATGCTTCTATACATGAAAGATTTTTAGATGAAAGTGAAGTAATTAGGTGTATACAAAAAGAATTAAATAAAAAAGCAATTGAGGAGGGGAAAACAATTGAAAATGAAGAAGAAGAAGAAATTTATGAAGAAGAAAATAATGAGAGAAAGGAATTTAAAAATAATTTTATTGAAGAAAATAAAGAAAAATTAATTAAAATGCCTGGACGTTTAATGAATAAAATATCAAATTATAAAAATGAAAAATATCCTGGAAAAAGTATTAGACAGACTGTTGCTGGCTCTTCAGAGGAAACAGAGTATTTTAATTTTTATTAAATTACTTTAAATTTTGAAATAAAGTCAAGGCTGAAGTAAATTTTTTTAAAAACGGTGATCCTGATCGAAATAATTATTATTATCATAACCAGTCCTCGAGAACTTTAACCGAATTATAGTTAATTATAGTTAAATGTTAATTTATTCATAGTTCATTTTCATTACTAAGAAACAAATTAATTTAAAAGGTAACCAATTTAGAAAGATTTCATGCTTATCAAAATCATTTTTTAGAGCTAAGGGTTAATCGGAATAATATGTCTGAAACCCTTCGAACAATGAATAACCAAAATTTTTTAAAATCAATCAAAAATTAAATATGAATTTTGAAATAAAAACGAGGGACTTCGAATATACCAACAATATATTTAATTATTTTTTAATTTTTAAAATAAATATAAAAAATATTTTTCAGTTCTAGATCAACATATACAGATGAATTACCTACAAATAGCAGAATCCAAGAAGTAAAGTCTCGCTATGTAAATGAAAAACTACTAACTCGACGTCCTTCCCCTAAGAAAATGCCAATAACAATTCAAACAAAGAAAAAACCTGGGGACTTATTTTCGGTAAAAAGAACAGTTAAAGTTCAAGTTGAAATGACTCCAGAAGAATTGGAAAGTTTAATGGGAAGATCACAAGGAACGATAACAACACTTGAATGGGATGTAGAAAATAATAATAAATAATTTTGATTAATTTAAATATTTATTTTTTAATTTTTATTTTTAGAAATTTTAATTTACTATTTGTTTTTATTTTATCAAATATTAAAATAAAATTTTACAAAAAAATTCGTTACAAAATAAAAATTAATATTTATATTTAAAGATTTTTACGTAAGATCATTCATTAAAAAAGCGTTCACTAAAGTGTTCAAGAACCAATTTTTTATTACCAACTTTCTTCTTACTTAAGTAATAAAAACTAAATAATAATTTATTTCAACAATTTTGGGAGAATATTTTTTATTAAATATTGGCAATTAGTATAATTTTTATTGGAAAATTTGTGCACACAAATTTATTTAGAGAATATTTTTGGTTAAAATTTATTATTTTTTTGGTTAATTTTTTTAATTAGCCGATAATATATAAAATTACTAATATATTTATATACTATGTAGTATAATCTCAAAATTAATTTAATATTTTTTCATAAAAAAACAATTTTCATCAGTTTATTAATTCTATTTTAATTTTTTTAAAATTACAAACTATACATTTACATACATATGTATTTAATGTAAATATCAATACAGTACTAAATTTTAATTCTTATTTAATGATAATTTATTTGTTTTTGAAAATGAATGTGAAAGAAAGAATTTTATTTTTTAAATTATTTTAGAAGGATATTAAATAGAAAATTGAAAATTTATAAAGAGAATTTTCTAAACGTTTTTTTATTCTTAAATTTAAAAAATGGATCGAAATAGGGGATCGACATGATTGCGGATGTGGAGTGGATTTTTAAAATCGAATTGCTTCGTTTGCATAAAATTTTTTGTTAAACCGAACTTTGATTTTAATTAGTTGTAATTAATCTAAAATTTATTTACTTCATTTAATCATCTAAAAAATTGAAAGTCATAAAATTAACCAGAAACCCCAAATAATTTAAATAATAATTTAAAAATAAAAGTATATATTTTAAATAGTTTGTATTTTGTATTAATAAAAGAAACAAACTACACATTGAAAGTGATAAGAAATGTCTCCCTCGCCCTGTTAAAATTTTTAAATAAAAGGCTGGAAATGTTCACAAATTTTTTATTAAAATAATTTTTTGATTAATTAAATTCTGACAACCTTCCTTCGAATATTAAAATGCAGATAGCTTTATTATTTATTATTTTTACCTCTATTTTAATGGTTAATATTGAAAAAGTTGAATGTAAGTAAATAATTATTAAGATAGTTAAAAATTATTTGAAAAAAATTATGGGATTATTTAACAAATTTATTTCTGAATATATATTTTTAAATTTTTATTTAATCTTTGGCACAAAAATTTTCCCTTTTAAGGAATATAAATTATAATCTAACATTATTTCCCTAATAATAGTCCTAAATCCACAATTTTGACAAAAACATTTTTAACATTAATCCTAGATTCTTGACAAGAGGAAAATAAAATAATTAACTAAATTTATATTTTTATTTAAATTATTTTTACAGCATTTAAAATCCTTGTTTCTGTTTCAAACTATTTTCATAGCCATATGAAATTACATATTGATATTGCTGATTTATTAGCCGAAAATGGGCATGAAGTTGTAAGTTTATAATTCCAAAAATAAAGTAATTCCTTTTGTTTTATTTTAAAGACTCTTTTAATTACAAATTTAAATCCTTACAATAATTATCCCCCTACAAACAACACAAAATGGACAAAAAGTCAAAATGTTATAAGACAATCAGCTAAAGGGGAATATCTACAAAAATTAAAAGATTCTTTTGACCGTTCTCCCTTTTATGATAGCCATGTTTGGACAGAAGAATTGGAAATTTATAGCGAGAAAAATGAATTATTTGTTAAAGAATTGTTTTTTGTTGGATGTATAGGTATAATATAAAAATTCGAAATAATTATTATTTAAATGGTTAAATATTTTAATTTATTTTTGGATAAAATAAATCTAAGTATTAATAGAGTTAAAAATTAATTAAAATTTCATTTTTATAAAATTTATTTTTTTCCTTTTTTAGCATTTTATGAAGACAAAGAACTTCTTGCTTCACTTAAATCACAAAATTTTGATCTTGGAATTACTGAATGGCATGATGGCTGCATGTTTTCAATGTTTAATCATTTGGGAATACATGCTACTGTCGCAACAAGTCCTATTCCTATGGATTTAGTTCAAGCTAAAATACTTGGAATTCCAATGCCCTTGTATATTCCAGGTTATTAGAAATTTTTAAAAATATTTTTTCATTAATTTCATATTTTGGATTAACGATATAATTCCGTAAAGATCATTTGAATAGAAAGTACGTACCAAACTGGTCATATTCTGAAAGCATAGTATTTTTTATTATTGGTATAGTTGACGGACACTAGAATTAAATAGTTCACTCAAATAATAGTTCACCTAATAAATAACCTTAAAATTTAATTCAGAAGTTAACACTGCTCCGCCTGAAGGAACTTCAATGGGTATTTGGGACAGAGCTCGAACTTTATACAATCGAATAGAAAACAAAGCTGAAAAATTTTTCTCAATGGACGATTGGTGTAAAGAAATATTTGGCCAAAATTTAATTCCAAAAAATGAATTATTATTGAGATCAGCATTCTTTTTAATTAATACACATGAAATGCTTGATTTAGCTAAACCAATTAGTGCTAAAATTAAACATATTGGTTTGTAGTTAAAAATAAATTTTGAAATTATATTTCTGCTTATGTCTCCTTAAGGTCATTCATTGCTCGATAGACATATAAAATAAATTAAAATTTTGTTTTCTAAAATTAGAATTTAGGCGGTTTTACTTTACAAAAGAATACACAAAAAATTCAATTGGATTCCAAAACAGAATTTCTCTTAACTTCAAGTAGCAAAGGTGCAATTCTTGTTTCTTTCGGTTCTGTGGCTGATCCGAGTCAAATGCCAAAAGAAATGTTTAATAATTTAATGAATGCTTTTGCTTCTTTTCCAGAATATAATTTTATATTAAAATCTAATGATAATGGAGAGAAATTAATTAAAAATGAGTCAAGTATTTCATTAAATAAAAATGAATATAATTTGCCTGAAAATGTTTACAAATCTGGATGGGTGAAGCAAAGGGCTATTTTGGGTAAGAAATTAAGCAAAATATTATAGCGAAAATATTATAGCCAAATGTCGATGGCCATAGTGTTTATCGAGTTCTGTGTTCTAATAAAAATTTGAATTTCTCCTTTAAATAATTAAAAATTATTTTTAGCACATCCAAAAACTCGCCTTTTCATCTCACATTGTGGTTTAAACAGTCTAAATGAGGCAGCATTTGAAGGTGTTCCATTACTTTGTATTCCAATATTTGGAGATCAAAATTACAATTCTGCTATTGTAAATCAAAGAAAAATTGGGAAAGTTTTACTTAAAAATCAATTGAATGAAAAGAATTTAAAACAATTTTTGGGTGAATTACTTGAAGAAGAAAATAATGAGTAAGTTTATTTAGTAAGTTAATTTTTATTAAATAAATCTTCTCATAAATCCTCAAAAGTTCTTTTTAAAAATTAAAAAAAATTCTTTTAAAAACCCTCAGTTTTAAAATTATCCTTAAACTTTAAGATACTCCCAAAATGCAATAATTGTTAGTCAAAAAATGCAGATGGCCCCATTCCAGCCCAAAGAAATACTTTTACGCCATGTTGAATTTGCGGCACAATTTGGTGGAAATTTTAGTGAATTAAATTTGGAGGGAGCTAAGATGAGTAATTTTAAATATTTTGGATTGGATATACTATTTTGCTTAGTAATTTTTGGAATTGTTGTTTTTATTGTTGGATTTAATATATTTAGATTTTTATTTAATAATTTTGTTATTTTAATTAATTTTAAAAAGAATAAAATTGAATAATATTTTTATTTAAATATTTTGAGACCATGAATAATCAGCTATTTTGAAAGTAAACTGTTTAATCCTTTAACAAAATTGAGTTTTTTAAATATGTATATTTATAAATTTCTTTTGATTAACTCGCAGATAGCAATCGCTACTAAAAATTCGTAAGAAAAATTATTTTTTTCAGAAAAAGTTTTTGAAATACCTATATCAAAATACTCAATAAATTTAGATAAGATATTTAATAAAATAATTATTAGATATCTAACTGAAAATATTTTAAATATAATTTAATTAAAAATATTATGTACATATGTATAACAGTACAATATTTTAACAAAAATAATATTTTATGATAATTTTATTATTATTTATATATATGTCCTTTCCAATTTGTCTATTTAGACAAAATTTAATGGCTTTGCCATTTTCCCACAAAATAACAAATTTGGATGTGCAAAAATAAAAATAAGGAAGGAAAAAAAGTTAAATAAACTAATCAAATAAATACATATATATTCAAACAAAACTTTTCCACTGGGAAAAGAAAAATCTCGACTATTTTGACTGGAAAAATATTTTTAGTTTTCATATTCAATTTGTCATTTTCTCATTAATTTATTTTATTTTTTCCCCTTTATTTTTTGTTGTCCAAATAATTTTATGAAGTATTCTAATACACGCAATATGTTGTTAATAAACAGATATTTTTTTCGAATTATTTTTTTAATCTAAAAAACAAATTTAAATAAAGAAATATTGAGAAATTCAAAATAATTTGGAATTTTCAAAATTAATAAATTCTCGATAAAAAATTAATAATTATTTTTTATAAAATATTATTTCTTCGACAAAAACAGGCCTTTTTTGAAAAAATTTTTGTACTAATTTGTAATAAAAATAAATTTACTATTGTAATTAAATTTAAATTGTTTTTATTTTCTATTTTTATTTTCCACAAATTTCCTCAGTTTTTATCTAATTTGTGTGTTGCTCTGTAAATAGTAGGTAGTATTAAAAGAATGACAGATGTGGCCTTTAATATATATTAGCTTATTTTCCCTTTTTTTATTTTTTACATTTTTGTGTGGTCTTCCGTTAAAAAATAAAAAAAGAATATCTTTAATATAATTTTTTTGAAAAAATTCTTGCAAAAATAAAAAAAATAAATTAAATTAATACTTATAATTTATTTTATTTCCTTTAAATATTTAATTACCGTATTTGCTAAAATAATTACCCAGGGTAATTATTGTTTCAACTTCTTGCTGGAGGGGGTAATTAAACGGGAGGGGGTAATTATTTGAGCTTTTTTTATAAAGGCTAATTATAACTATTTTTGAGAGGGGTAATTATTGTTTCAACCTCTGGTTATAGGGGGTAATTAATAGGGCGGGGGTAACTATTTGAGAGAGGGACATTATTTCAGCATTTACGGTATCTAATTTTTGTTTTTAAATTATATCTATTTTTAGATTTCCTTTAATTAATAATTTATTTATTTTTTGCATGTTTTGTGGTTTATTAAATAAAAATTAATTAAATATTTCATATTTAAATATTAAATTATTAAAAAATAAGGAAGGTGTGGGAATTGACAAGGCCTATGTAAATTAGTGGCAATTAATCAGCTATTCATATTTTGGGCCTTAATAATTATTATATCAAGCAAAAGCGCACAATTTTGATATTTATTCTGCTGCAACTTATAGTAGGAGTTTTTCTGTTCAAGCCTTATAGATAAAATAATCCTCACATTTAAAGCTTTTGATTATTATTTAAATCTTTTAAAAATCAAAAATGTCAGTGCCTAAAATATGGCCTTTAGACTGAATCGGCCATTCTAAAACGCCCTTTACCTAAAAAATCAAAACATCATCTAAACAAAACTTTATCAGAATTAAACACTATTAAATAAATTTAAAAAATAAAAGTATTTTTTTTACTTTTCACTATAAATTTTTATCAATTCTCACACCCTCGATTTAAAAAATCTTTATTTTATTTTTTTGTTCCTTTTTATTTTCTCACACGCTCCCTGGAATGACTGATTGCTAAAAATTTTTAGACTTTTTTTTTCTTTTTACGGAAATCCTTTTCTTATCCTAAAGAAAAAGAAAACTTTTTTTTTGTTTTTTATACCAAAAATAACAAAACATTCCCAATTTTAAAAATTTGTAAAAAAATTATTTCTTTAAATATTTAAATTCAAAACTAAATTTAAAAATATTATTTTATTTATTTTAAAGAAAATTTTTTTATTTTAATATTTATTTACTTTAAATATTTTCATCTTTAATTTTAAATTTATTTTTATCCTTCCGCTATAAATTCTACTTTTTAATCATCAAATATTTTCTTCTTTTTTTTTCTTTTAACTACCCACCCATTCATTTAAATATCCTTCTTCAACATTTTTTATTTTCAAAGATATTCTAGTATATTTCCGCATTTTTTCATAATTTTTGACTAAAAAAGTGCCATTTTCCCTTTTCTTGAAGGCTTTGACACTCAATTTTAATTCCTTTACTTTTTATAGAAAAATATATATTTAAATATCTTGATAGCGTGAGGAAATAAATAAAAATAATTAACTAAATACGTAAATTAAAGTAAACAAAAGGTTATGAATTTATGTGAAAAATATATAAAAATATAGGAAAGTAAAAAAGGAGTTGGACGTATTTCCGGTTATTCTTTTAAAATTTTTAAATTAGAAAGAAGAGCGGGTTTTTGGAAACAAATAGAGTTATCACACAAAGTTCCCGTCTCTTGTATTTTTTTAATAAAAATCTTCGAGTTATCCCATATACTAACCCTCATTTCTATTTTTATTTTATTTTTATAAACTCAAATAGAGTTAATTACAAAGATAATCTTTTATTCAAATATTTCTTTATACTTTTGAATTTATATATTTATTTTTTTATTTTTTATTTACCACAATTTGTAGTGAGAAGAGTACATTTCCACGTTCATCTCCTTATTCAAAAAAATGAGAAGTAACTGGGCCAATTACCTCTCAACAATGATTTCCTCAATATATTTTTTTCTTTTTTTTTCAAAGTTTGCCGGATGTTAAATAACAACTTCCCCCACGATTTTTTTTGTGAAAATTTATTTTAGGGAACAGTTGGTTAATTAATGAATGATTGACTTTTAAAAAATATTTTTTATTTATTATTTATTAACTACTTTTAAATGCAAAAAGTTTTAAAGAAAATATTTTTGAAAAAATTTTTGATAAGGAATTGTTTCCTTAAAAAATAAAATAAGGAAATAAAAAATTATTTTAATAAATAATTTTTCTAATTAATTAAAAATTTGTTTAATTTTTGAGACTTTAAATTTTTGTTTTATATTTGGAATTTTGTAATTGTCAAAAATGATGTAAATTTTTTCCTAGAACGTGACTTAATTAAAAATGCAATCGAAAATATTTTTTAAATTTTGATAAGAAAATCTTTTAAAAATTTAAGAGTTATTTTTTTTTCAAATTTTCTATTTTCGAACTTTTTTGATTTCAATTTTTTATAAAATATATTTATTTAAATAAATTTTTTTCTCCATTTTAACAAAAAAAATTTTTTTTCACTTTATCTTTTTATTAAAGTGTGCTTTTCCTTTTTAAATTCATAGACACAAATTAGCTTTGTTTACTCGCTCAATTGCCTCATTTTCCTTTTCATAATCACCATTTTCGTCACTTGTTTAAAAATGAAAGACCCTCTATTTTCAATTGTCTTTATTTTAATGTTCTGCATCACTTCCCCCCAATTTTTTATTTTCCACTTAAAAGGATAAAACAAAAACTAAATTATAGAAATATCAAGAGGGTCGGATTCAACCTCTCTCAATTTGTTTGGGAAATTTTCTGATAATTTTCTGACAGTCAAACAATTCTCGTTTTGAAATTTTCTCTATAAAATATTTTTTGATCTTTCCGCATCATTTTTTCACTGCTTTTCATGCTTGTCCTCTTTTTCATAATTTTGTAACATTTTATCAAAAATTTGAGAGAAATATTTAATAAAAAGTTAATGGGAAAATTGAAGTGTTAGGAGAAGGGTGGGGGAATATTTTAAATTTTTAGCTTGTTGGGCTAAAAATTTCAGAATGAGACTTTTTCAATTAACACTTGACTTGCTTTTTAATCCAAAAGTTTAATAATCAGAATGACATACTTGAAATGAGACAAAATATATTTTTCAAAATTATTTTTTAGATGCTAATATAGACTGAATGATAATCCTTTTATTAGTTATTAATATTTAATGTAAAAAAGTTTTTTTCCTAAAGTTTTTAGCAGTCATAGTTTACTTATATGTACATATATTAATTCGTTTTTCAAGAATATTTAGTCTGTGGGAAGAATTTCATTTTTTATTATTCTTAATTAAATTGAAACCAAATTAGTAATAAATTATTTTTTATTCATTGTTTCTAAAAGCCTTTTTTAAATAATTTCTAATAATTTTTAAATAATAAAATTCTGTCGGAAAAAAGAAAAAATATTCCGAAGTAAACCCCTAAGGCTCAGTAAATACACACACAAATATTTTAACAATATTTATTTCCAAAAAGAATATTAACAATTTAAATTAATAGAGAAAGTTAAAGATTAGCTTATTGAATAAGCAGAATTAAAAGATAAGGAAAAGGTTCAGCCAATGCAAGGCTATAGGGAACAAAGAGTAAAAGAAATCAGCTAGTGCGATTACTAAGCTGTAAGGAAAGAAAATTAAATTACTACAAATGAGCACAGAAAAAGCAATTGAATATAAGAAAGCGACTGAGAAAAGGGTTTATAGGAAAAGTTTATATAAGGAAGATTTATCTCTTTGATCTTGAGAATTGTTTGGGAAAAAATATTTTTTATAAACGACCGGAAAGGAAAATAAATATGATTAATTGGGAAAATTCGCAAACTGCGACACTCCGCGGACAAGAGTATTGTTTTAGGACAACCGCGGGAAAAGAAAAAATTTTAGGGTTTCAATTATTTTTTTCTTCAATTTTTGTTCTTTGGGTCAGCAACAAGTTTGATAATTGTTCATTGGGATGAGTGAGCACTACGGAAATGAGCCAGAAGTAGGATACATCTGTTGTTGTGGATAAGAGTTGAGCATTGAGTTCCTTGGAGCGAATTGATACGGACAAAGAGTGGGTGCATATTCTCCATGTGCAAACACACCACCTAAGGTTGAAGGAAGAGCAACACCTGTGGGAAGAAAAATTTTGTTGAAAAGGGAGGGGATGAGAGAGGGGATGTTTAAATTGTTTTTATAATTAACTGGGGCAGGGTAGGTAATGATGGGATTATATGTCGAGGGTAACACGCGATGAGCGCGCTCCCGCCCAGCAAAAATTGGTAAAGGGGATTTTTGAGCTATTTTTGGGATATTGGATTTAGGATTAAGTACATTTAAATTTTTAAATTGATTCTGGTGATAAGAAGGATGGCCGTATGGACGATTTCTGTCCAAAGGGAGAAGAGGACGAATTTGATGTTCTCCATTCATTTTCTGGGATTTAGGAAGGCCTGAGTAAAGATTTGACCCAAAAGTATCTTTGGGATTTTTCAAAGGTGTGTTAAATACAAGAGGCTCCTTATTTGAAGGCTTTGATTTGTGTTTTTTATGAGAGAATGTTTTTATATCCTTTAGGGTTTGCCCATTACAATTGGGAGATAATTGAACTTTTGAATGGGAAAATGGGACTTTAGGATTATTTTTAGGTGGAGATTTATGAGGGGAATAGCCATTTATTGTCTGGTGAGAAAAATTCGTTATACAATGTCTGCATTCATTATACAATGTCTGCATTTATTATTTTCCTCTCTTAGAGTATTAAACGTGAGAGTTGGGATATTATTCGGAGTTCTAGAAATTTGGGGTGATTTCGAGATTGAAGAGGGTATGGGACTCCGAAGGGAGGTGGAATTTAATGTTAATGTCTCGATTTGTTCCTTCCTTTTTAGGATATTGTGGAGCTTCTCCTTAAGCTTGAGGGATGACCATTCATGGTCTTCTTCTTTAGATTTAAAAATTTCATCCAGTACAAAACTAGGTAAACGTTCTTCGACCTCCATCTGGAAGGAGGTAGTGTCGAATGATTGATTACGTTGGGACATTTGGACACAGATACCTTCTAATTGGTCCAGTAAATTACGAAGGTCGGAACAGAAGTGATCGCCACCGCGGACCTGCGGCAATTTACGAAGAGAGTTGTGTAAAGATCGGGCTACTTCTGTAGGATTATTATAGTTTTTCCGCAATAGTTCAATAGCTATAGAGTATGACCCATCAGTAATGGGTAGGGCATTAATTAGAGTAAGAGGTGGGCCGGAAAGGCATTGTTTTAAATAAGTAAATTTAATTGACTCGGGAATAGGCAGGTCGTGGACGCCTGCTCTAAATGTATTCCAGAAAGAGAGGAAGGAGACGCAGTCTCCTGAAAATGAGGGAAGTTCGGTTTTAGGAAGGTGGATTAAAGATGAGGCTGCGGGTATAGTGTTTTCCACCTTTGGGATTAAATGTTCTAAACGGCGGCGTTGAGACCGCAAAAGACGGAGATACCGACGAAGGTCGGACATTGTTTGAGCAAATGGGACAGTAATTATAAAGGCATCATATTCTGTGTTGTCCTGCAACCTTTCATTACCTGTCATATTGGTACGGAGATTTGTCCATTTATCATCCACATCTGAAAGTTGACTTGAAATTTCCGCTATTTCTACCTGTTCAGCGGTTAAATCCTCTAAAGTACTTTCAATAATTAGTTTATATTCATTATCCGTCTGTCCTCCAATTCTGGGAGGGACGGGAAATTCTTTTTTATTGTCTAGTAACTCAGTAGCCTCTGTAAACAAGAGGGAAATTTGGGTACGAAGGTGTAACGACATTTTTTCAAAAAATAAGGGTGGGAATAGAAGAGATTTGTTTCGGAAACGGCTGAGCTGTCGGAAAAAAGAAAAAATATTCCGAAGTAAACCCCTAAGGCTCAGTAAATACACACACAAATATTTTAACAATATTTATTTCCAAAAAGAATATTAACAATTTAAATTAATAGAGAAAGTTAAAGATTAGCTTATTGAATAAGCAGAATTAAAAGATAAGGAAAAGGTTCAGCCAATGCAAGGCTGTAGGGAACGAAGAGTAAAAGAAATCAGCTAGTGCGATTACTAAGCTGTAAGGAAAGAAAATTAAATTACTACAAATGAGCACAGAAAAAGCAATTGAATATAAGAAAGCGACTGAGAAAAGGGTTTATAGGAAAAGTTTATATAAGGAAGATTTATCTCTTTGATCTTGAGAATTGTTTGGGAAAAAATATTTTTTATAAACGACCGGAAAGGAAAATAAATATGATTAATTGGGAAAATTCGCAAACTGCGACAATTCTCAGGTAGGGTATTATTATAATTACTAGAATCAGCTAAATAGTACACTATAATTACTTCCCTCCTCCATGTATTATTTAAAAATATACCCGAATCCTTTGGAATCCCGTCCTAAAATCTCCGTTTTTGCAATTTTCGGAATTGACGAGATTCCTGGATTTTCTAGATTAATCTAGTCACTGCAGAAATCTGATTTACGAGGATTCCGCCCTCTCAAAAATTTTTACTAATAATATTTATTTATATTTTTAGATTCAACCCTTTCAAATTTTCAAATTTTTAAAAATTGTTTCGAAACAATGAAAAAATTTTTAAATTTTATTCTAAAATTAGAAAGCTTATTATAGTAAAAAATAATAGGCGTTAAAGGAGCAATTAAATATATAAAGGTAAAATAATTATTATAAGAATAAGTAGAAAAGGCAATTTTATGTTTTAATATTTATTTTAAAATATTCTTTTAGTCCCTAAACAATTAAAATATATTTCCAAAAGTTTTTTGCATAAAATTATTTTATTTAGAGATATTTAATTTAAAATTAATTCATTAAAAAAACTCAGGAAATTTTTTGGAATAAATTTGGTTTATTTAGATTAATAATTTAATTTATCTTTATATTAATTTAATTTTATTTATTTCCTTCAAATTTTAATTATTCACAAATTCCACTATCAGACAATTATTTAAATAAAAATGATAAATGAATAAAAAAATAATAGACTTAAGAGGAAGTACTAAAATAAGAGACCAATAATGTATATACACTTTTAATTCACGCAAATAAGCTAAAAGGAGTGTGGGAATGAGCCTCGGATGTGACGAAGTAAAATAATAAATATAATTTAACTAATATATAAAACTTTTAAATTAAAAATTAAGAAAATTCTGGCAATTATTCTTAGAAAGGAGTTTAATCTTTAAATTAGAGTTGATCAAAACGATACTGGTATCGGCCAACCCGAGACCGAGATTGACCGATACTCAAGAACCCGATATCGAGACCGATACCATCATTTTGAGCCGAGACCGATACCGAGAAACGATACTGACCGAGACTAACAGAAATTTTTTATTTTATGTCAAAAAATACGTGTAAAAATTATTAATTCATTATTTTCATCATCAAATCATCAGATAAATACTCTTAATCATCTGGATCCGATCTGGCTTGGCAATGGATAGTAGTTTTTGTGTTTGTATCCGAATTGGTTTATCCGTGAGGTCGACATCCGTATCCGACTATATCCTTACAACTTTTGAGGCATATCCATCCGCGGGTATCCGCGGATGGCCGAAGTGAAAATTTCGGTTAAACAAACCATTATTTCAGCGCTGCAGGCAAAAATTTTTTAGAATTTTAGAAGTGCAAGTCAACAGATTTCTTCCAATTTTCAGCGACGCAGGCGAAAATTTGTAGTTTTGGAAGGCCAAGAAGCCAGAATTTTTCCTATTTCAACGCCGCAGACAAAAATTTGAGAAATTTGGAATTTGAGAATTTGCTTCCGATAATTTTAAATCCACTTAACCACTGGTGGGAACAACAGATGCCGAAAATCGGAAGGCTCTGTAATCAAAATCTTGAAAATCTAACGGCCGAGAGCTCGGAAAATTCAACATTTCAGCGCCTCAGACGAAAATTTATTAAATTTTGGAAGGCCAAGTCACCAAATTTCTTCCTTTTTCAGCGGCGCAGGCGAAAATTTTTTGAATTTTAGAAGACCTTATTCGAAAAAAATTCACTTTCTCTGTTATGGACGGATATCCGAAAAAATTATGGACGAAAACTTGGACAATATTGAGAATTTTGATTCTTTGAGTCAGTATCGTTTCTCGCCGAGAAATGGACCGAGAATATCGGTATCGGTTTCGAGACCGAGAAAGAAAAATCCGAGACCGATATTGGAAAAAAGCCGAGAGTCTCGGTATCGGTCTCGGTATCGGTCTCGTCTTGATCAACTCTACTTTAAATGGTTATTTTAAAAATAATATTGGGATTGATCTTTTTAAAAAAACTTCCTAGTTTTATTCCAAAATTAGAATTATTATTGCGTCAAAAAAGCAATTAAATAAAAGTAAAATATAATTATTTAAAAATATAAGTAATAATTATAATAACCAAAATTTTTATGTTTTCTAAATAATTTTTAACATCAAACCAAAGGTTAAAATTTTAATTCAATTTTTCTCATTTTTCTGATTTCATTTTAATTTACATCATTATATGTATGTATTATAAAAAATGTTCTTTTAATTTTCTTTTGCCTTATTCTTAAATTTTAAAATTAATTTAAAAAAATATTTTTTACAAAAAAATATTTATATATATAATCTACGTACTTTAATATGTTTATATATATTTTAATTTACGTAAATACTCGAATTTGAAAATAAACAAAAATAATGACCTAGCTACGGAAATGAAGGTTAGATAATAATAATATGTGACTACAAGTTACTAACAAATAAGCCTTCTTAAATATCAAAAAGCAAAATTTTTAAAAATTATTATTGAAAATATATTGTAATTAATCTAATTAATTTAATTTTTTATTTTACTATTTCTTCTATTCTTTTTAAACTTTAAATATTAGATGGGTTTAATTTAGATTTATGTTTATTTTTTCTGTTCTTTATAATGATATCAAATCTGAACAAATTTAATGATTTCCTGACTTTTATTATTTTAATAATAAATATATTTAGTCACTGTTGCGGAAGAAAAAGTAAATTCTGGAAAGATTTTCTAGAAAATCCATTTATTAAATTAATATAAATTTTTGTTATATCCATTTAGAAAATTAATATTTTTATAAAAATACGTGGGTAGGTAGTTTTTAGTGAAATGATAAGGAAGTTTTTTAAAAGAAGTTTTTTAATTATCACTTTTAAAAAGCCAACACTTAATTTTAAATATAAGATAGCTAATTATAAGTTATCTAGTTAGTTCTCCTATTTATGGATGTAAGGAACGTGGTTAGTTTCTATAATCTTTTTACTTTTATCTCAATTTCAAAAATTCTAGTTCTTCTAACATCTTTATTTACTCTAGATTTATTTACTCTATATCCCTTCTAAATCCCTTTACTGCTAATAAGTAAAAATACTTCCTTGAAACTTTTTAATTTTTCATTACACTTATTCCTCTCCCCCATAGACGTATTCTTCGTCTCATTTCGGTTCCCTTAATATTCCATCATAAAGGGGATTTTAAACGTAACAAGCCCCCTTTCCCCAAACCTCTTTCACCTCACATAAATTTTCCCTCTCACCCCCAAAAAATTCGTTTCGCCTAAAGATTATTTCCTAATTTAAATTTAAAATAAACTTCCTCTAAATATTTTTTTATATTTTTCTGGTTATTTTATATCCTCTCAATAAGCCATCCGTGAAAGCGAGACCAGTAACATTCTCTTTTTGTATATTTTTAAAATTAAATTTTGGCAGTTTGTTTAGATTGCCTTCCCTTTTTCTCTTGTAAAAAACTGCCAGTAAATTTATAAAAAAAAAGAGGCTTAGTTCTTATACTTCAATTTAACTTTAAAAAAGGGAACAGCTGTGCCCTTCTACGCGCAGGCACTTTTTTTAAGTACAAATTAAATTCGTTTTAGATTTCTTTCCTTTTTATAGGCTTTAAAAGAGAGAGAAGATAACGTTTATTTATTTATTTCCCATAGGAAGAACAAAATTAAAGCTAAAAACGCAGTAAACATTTTATAAAATAAAAAATGTGACCTACCAAAATTGTTGACCAAAAAATTGGCAATTTAACATGAGTGAGGGAATTTAATAAAATTGAAAAAAAAATATTTTTTTGGTGAATTTAAATAGAAAAATTGTGTTTATATGTATGTATATTTGCTTGTTTTTGTTGTTGCTATTTTATATCATTCCTTTTTTATTAATTTAATTTATCCTTCCTCGTTTGCCAAATTTGCTTCCTTTTTTCCTCTTAAATTATAGTTGTGCCCTTCTCACAATTAATCAGAGGAAATACTTTCTCGAAACTTTTTTTAATTTTTTATGACACTTATTCCTCTCCCACAGTTATAGCCTTTGTCTTATTTCGATTTCCTTAAATATTCCATCATAAAGGGAAGTTTATTATAGTTTATTACGTGTAGTTTATTATATAAAATTCTCAACTGATATTTAACTACAATCTGATTTATCCCTAGTGGTGTTCTCTTTTTGAGAGGCTTATAATAACCATTTTTCAAAATCCAAAAATAAAATTCTGATATTTTTTTAATTCTAGGCTTTTTGTGCCTTTATTTAAAAATATATTTACACATACATATTCTAATTAAAAATAATGACGTCTAATAATAATAACGGCAAAAGTGCATGTGAGATTGGTACTTTAGAAATGCCACCCCTTGAGGGGCTCTTTACCGCCGTAGCTGCCTTTCAACAGAATTATGGACAGATTCATCCCTATCTGGCTGTTGGCCTTTGTATTGCCGGTAATTTAATTAAAAATTTAATTTAAATGAATATTATAACCTTAATTTATTTTGACATTATATGGATAATCCCCTCTCACTTATTATGCCTGAATCATTTGTTAGATAACGGAGGAATAAAAATATCAATCATAATATTTAATTCAAAATTTTTCCCCAGGTACTATAATGAACTTAGTGACAGTTTTGGTGCTAACCAGGCCATCTATGCGTTCCCCAGTCAACGTTCTTTTATGCGCAGTGGCTTGTTGCGATATACTCGTTGAAGTCTCTTACCTCATTTTTGTTTTACATTTTTTATTGGCTTCAGCAGATCGTTGTGAACCTTCAGATTTTAGGTAATATTTTAATACATTTGAATTTAATTTTGAATATTTAGTTGGTGCTGGGCTGTTTTTATGATGTTTCATGCACATGCTTCTGTTATTTTTCACGCTGCAAGTATTTGGATGCTTGTAGTTATGGCTCAACTAAGAGTTTTAACTATTAGAAGGTACAAATCTTTAAATATTTTGAATATTCTATTTTGTAAAGTCTCTCTAATTTTCAGAATTTACTTATAAAATATTTAAAATAAATTTTTAGAGCCACGAAAGGGCCAACAACTCCATTAATAACAGAACGCTTTACTGCATTAATTGCTTTACTCACAACCATTGTTAGTTTTTTAATAAAATAAAAAATAATTAAATAATTATTTTTAGACAATGACAATTGTAAATATTCCAAATTTTTTGACATTTGAGGTATTTGTAATATAAAAAAAAATAAATTTAAATATAAAATAAAAAAAGATAATGGAAGAACAAGCAAGCGTTATTCTTCCATGTTGGCAACCTTCTACTAATTATTTAACGACTGTGCCTTCAAATTATAATACTGGCATTGAAGGATTTATAAATATTACTTCACCAATAAATAATACAAATAAAATTAGAAGACATAGACTAAAGTAAAAATAAATAGAAATTTAAAAAATAATTAAATTTAAAATCTATTAATTTAAATTATTATGGCAGTTATCATCTAATCTCGTTACTACAATCTCTTTAAATATTATGGGGAGTAAGAACCTATCTAATAATAACTCTATTTTTTAATATTATTTTATTAGTCTCCTTGTTAAATATCTAGTTATCCCTCCTAGTTATTGAAGGAAAATATAGTTGGGGATTTATTCAAAAATATAATTGCTTTTAATTTCTAACCTCCAATTTTAATATTTATAACTTTTAGACGTTTTCAACGAGAACTACCAACTTTAATTGGAAATGACCATTATAATAATTTAACTAAAACGACACAACCTCCCACAATTTTTAATAATGAACCAATAGTTTATACAGTTCGTCCACACGAAAGTGATTGTATGAATCTTAAAGTAATTATTTAAATTGTGAATTGAAGTTAAATTAAAATTTATTTTTAAAGTTAGCTTTTTGGACAAACGGAATTTTATTTAAAGTAATTCCCTGTATTTTACTTACATTTTCTATTGCTGCTTTACTAAGAATTATTGCGGATGTTGCACATAAAAGAAAGAATCTGGCACAAGTTATGCGCAAAAAAGTTCCAAAAGATCATACAACTCCAATGGTAGGAAGGAGAGGGAAAGGATTTTTGAATTAAGTAGAT
Source organism: Meloidogyne enterolobii (assembly GCA_963681835.1). NCBI lineage: Eukaryota > Metazoa > Nematoda > Chromadorea > Rhabditida > Meloidogynidae > Meloidogyne > Meloidogyne enterolobii. The sequence continues at coordinate 1,664,893 of CAVMJV010000054.1, forward strand.
AAATGAGTTTTTTACTTCTTTTGGGAAATTAAATTATCTTTCACAACTTTTATCTAAATATTGAAATTGAGAAATATATGATTTTATTTCTGGGGATTTTGAAAAAATTAAAATTTTAATTTTAAAATTGTTTCTTCTTATAGCTTGCTGCAATTTTAACAATTTTTCTTTTGGCTGAATTACCTCAAGGTCTTTTACACGTTTTGAATGGAATATTTTCTTCTGAGTCTTTTCATAAACGTGTGGTAATTAAATTAATTATTTTTTAAATTTTTTAAAAAGAATTAATTTAGTATTTGCCTTTGGGTGATTTAATGGATCTTCTTTCTCTCTTAAATTCGGCTGTTGGATTTTTAATTTATGTTGGAATGTCAAGGAAATTTCGAACAGTTTTCCTGCAAATACTCTTTTCAGTTTTGCATTTTATATTGAGGTAATTTTTAAAAAAATTTTTAATTAAAAAATAAAGATGGCGAGGCTTTGGTGGTCTTTAAATTATTAGACTTTTAACATTTTTAAAAATATTTGTGTTGTTGTTAAATATTCTTTTTTTTCTTCAATTTTTCCTTCAATTTAGAAATTTCTTTATTTAAACATTGTTTTAACTAAATATATATTTACGAATTATCAGTGATATTCTAATAATTTAAATCCTTTATTTTTTAACATTTTCTTTAAAAATTGTGTTCTCGTGTTTTTGAATTTTATTTTCTGATGAGCATTGGTACAAAGAAAGGAAATATTAGACAAAGTTCCGTCTTTTTAATTTATTTTTTACTTTTCTTTTAAGTTAAATTTTGTGACTATCAAAATTTTTTTTAAATAATTTTTAAAAAAATCAAAAAAAAAACTTTTCAATAAATTTTCAATTTCCCTCTTAATTTTATAGGGCCGAACTTTGTCTCGCTTCTCTTCCAATGCCAATGCTCAAAAGAAACCGTCCTAAACCTATTTTAAATCAATCTATTCGGATTAAACAAAATTCAAAAAATAAAAATGGTTCTGGTGGGGCAATTGTAGTTCAACAATCACTCAGAAAATTAGAACAACGTTTGGCTGAGGAACGAGAATTTTCTGAAGTTTTGGGAAATTTAATTGACAACAAATATTTTCTTCTTCGAAATAAACAACAAAAAAATTTAAAAACAAAATCTTCCCCTCATTCTTTAGTTCACGCAATGAGTGAAAAATCGACGTGTTCCTCCTCATCTTTTATGAAAAAAAGAAATTTAAAGCGTCAAAGAGAACCTTTAAAACTTCGATCTTTTTCGACTATATCTACTTGCCAAGAATCTTTTTATTCTAAAAATTTTCTTAAAAATAATCAAAATAATTGTATTACTACCACCTTAGCCTTGCCTGAAAATAAAATGATTGAAGAAAATAATTATGAAACTGATAGAATATCAAAAAGATATATTAATCGAATGGCTGATTCTCGAAGAAAGTTTTCGAAAAAATAATTAAAAAATTAAATAAATTGTGAGAGGAAATAAGGAGCCATTCCAAAAAAATATTTTATTTTTATTTTAGTAAATGTCCATGTTTCAAAAAATTTTTGGCAAATGATTGGGAAAATGGAAATGAAGAAGAAAAAGAATATTGCAAAGCTATTTTCCTAAGAAAACAAAAACAACAACAATTCTCTCAAAGTCATTATTCAATTGCTGAACAACCAAGTTGTTGTTGCAATAGCACAATTTTGCCAATTGTTTCTAATAATGGAGGAAAAGGGGAAATTTTAAATAATGAAGGAAGGAGTTATTGTAAATGGAAATGTCGGAATGGAGGTGGAAGGGGAAGAAAAATTAAAGAAAAGAAGAAAAAAATGCAAGATGATGAATATGGTTGGCTTAGTTGGAGGAGATTATCTAGGAGTAGAACAACTGAATTCACTAATAGAACTGAACAGGTAAAAAGAATTTTTGTTGTGAAATAATATTCTAAAAGGTATATTATTATTAAATAATATTCTACGATTGTATGTAAAGCTAGAACTTGCCTATCTTAGTTAGTCCCATTGTGACTCATTTCCTAGATGAGTTAATAATATTTAATAAAATTTTAGTAATCCTGATACTTCCCTAGTTATTTCCTTTTGTTATTTACTTAACAGTCTAAATAATTCCAAGTGCTTTCATGACTTTCTTCTTCTTATTACATTTTCAACTAATTCCAGTTATCAATCTGTCCAAGTAGCATTCTTGGCCTTCCTCCAATTACCCTTGCCGCTTCTTGTTCAGCAGGTATAACTGCTGCAGCTGCTTCTGTGGGCGTTCATTTACTCCAATTGGAGGCTTCTCCTTCTGCATTAGAAACACCTGATCAAGAAAAATTATCTCCATTTGGTTCTCTACTTTTATTGCCAAAAATTGATCAATCCAGAAGAGCCAGTAATGAAAGTCAACAAAGCTATAATAATCAATTTTTGGATGTTCCAGACCAAAAAAGGGCTTCTTTTCTTTCTTTAAGAGAGGAAAGAAGGAGAGCAACACTTGAAACTAATCAAAATTTAAAAAGGCCTGAAAAACGAATTTCCTTTAATTTACCTCATCAGAAATTGACAAAAAATTTAAATGAAAATGAAATAAATTTTAAGAAAAATAGAGGAATAGCCCAATTACGAAGAAATTTTCTTCTTTCTATTGCAAGTAAAAGAAGAGAATCAGTTAAGGATATTGAAGGGCAAATGGAAGATAAAAATGTTGGTCGGTTAAATTTTATATTTTGAATGGTTGTAAGAGTAAAATATTCTTTAGAATATTTTTTAAAACCTCTAAATTAACTAGAAATTAAAATTTTGATTGAAAATGAGTGAGAGAAACGTTTGATTACATAACAATGCAATATTCATTATCAACATTCCCTCCTCTCCCCTGAATAAATACAGACTCAAAACATTTTTACTTCATAATTTAAGATAATTTATTTCAGATGTTTCTGAGCTAACTAAAAAATCTCTCTTAAAAATTGAATCACCCAAAGAGAATCAACAGCAACAAAAGAGAAGATTATCAACTTCTTTATTTAAAGTATTACTTGGCAGATTTCCTCAAAATAATTCTGAAAGATCAATTGATTCTGTCTCGAATAGTCCACACAGGAAAATGTACACACTTTCTGCTGAAACTAATTATGTTGGATGGACACCTTTAATTTAAATATTTTTAATTAAAAAAGGAATATCATTTATTAAATATTTCTGTGATTTTTTTATTTTTTGCTTTGCTTTTTTAATAAAAAATAATAATTTATAAATATTTAAATCTTTTAAAATGAATAAAACAATTATAAAATGAAAGTTTAACTTTTAATTGAAGTGTTTTTTTTTGTTATTTTTATACGAGTTTATTTTTCAAACATATCAGTGAGATGAGTGAAAATTAGATTTGCGAGTTAAGGCAACAGTAAATTAGAAGCCCAATGTTAAAAGTCCATTCGGGATTTATTTATTGAGAAATTTAGATTCGAAATTATTTTTTAAAAAATTATTTTTAAAACTTCCAATAAATTTTTACATTATATTCGAGCTAATCAAAGTCATTCTTTTAAATAAATATTTTTATAAAGTATCAATTTAAAGTACAAAATTTTCTGTAAGAGTGTATCCATGGGGATTATGTTAAAGTTTTTTTAATTTCTTAGAAATTACCCAATTTCTTCGCATTTTTTGTTTAATTTTTACTTTTATCTTCTTTTTAATGACTGACATCTTTATCCAAATATAAACAGAAATTAATGGCATTTTACTTTAACAAAAAAAACATTTAATTGTCAGTTAATATTTTGATAATAATAATTGGGAATTTTACGTTTATAAAATACTACTCCTATATTTTTTTTATTTTTTAAAAAAAACTTGTGTAAATAATTAGATACCATTTTAAACAGTAACCTAACTAGAAATGTATTAAATTGTCAATTATTTCCTCAATCCTGTCGACATAAAAAAATAAATTCTTAATTTCAGGGAATTTTTGGAAATTTACAGGCCTTAATTAAATATTTTTTTCGTTCTCTGAAGGTTGAAGATAATAATTAATTAAATTATTTATAAATATAAAAATTAATTTAAAATTCATTTTTAAAATTAAAAAATTGTTTTCTGTCATTTAAAAACATTTTTTGATTTTCTTTTTTCCTTTAAAATTATTTGTTAAGATCAACATTAACAACAAATAAAAAAATATAAAATGTGCCAATTGCTTCTTTCTCTGCTTTATTCCTTAATATCCCTCTTATAAAAATTTTAAAAAATTAAAAGAAAGAGAGAATGTTTTTTTCTTCTTTTTTTCCTCAATGAATGTATCAGTTTCCCCTGCAGAGAATGAAAAATAAATCTTCTTGGCCATAGACAAAATGAAAAAATTTTTCCCTCTGTCTCCAACAACCGTTAATAACCACTTTTCCTGTATCAATTTCATTTAAAAATGCCATTCAATTTATAAAATTATTTTTTTAATTATTTTTTAATAATTATTTTACATTTTATTTGCTAAAATATTTTAAGAAAAATTTGATTTATGCATGTTGCTTAAACAAAATTTAATTAATTTTCTAATAATAAATAAAAATTAAAAAATAATTTTATTTTTGTACTTAAATAAATTATTTTATTTATTTTTAAATAATTAAATAAGGAAAAAATAAATAATAATATTTAATGTTTCTAAATATTTATACATATTTATTTAAAAAATTATAATCTAAAAATATTTTTATTAATTTTCTTTTTACTGAGAAATTTACATAAACTAACCCAGTGCTGACCTAAACAAAATTATTTTCTACATTTCCTATAATTTTTAAAAATTTATTTAATTCTTAAAAGTCATGAATTAAAGAGAAAATAAATTTATTTTAATAAATATTTTATATAAATAAATACTTTATTAGTTTCATTAAATATTTTTTTCCACAAATTTATCTTATGTATGTAGATTTTCTTTTTAATTATTTGCTTAAAATATTTATTTTAAATGATTTTTGAGATTTTATATATAAAAATTTTAATCTTTAATATTAAACAAGTTTTTGTTGAAAATTAATTATGTTTGATTTAATAGGAATTAAAAAGATTTGATTTTCTGTTTTACAGTAAAAAGAATTACAAAAATATACCCCTCCTCAAATCATGATTTTTAATTTTAATAAATTTCGTATAATTTCTATTTTTGCTAGATAATTTTTTATAAAATTAAAATTTTCTCTCACAGTATTATAATATTAAATTTGTTTTTAACAATATTTTCTGAATTAACATTTTCATTTTTGCCTCGAAAATTCATTTAAAAAATATTTTTATAGATTAACTTAATTAAATTTACATAAATTATTTAATTATTTCTTCATTAAAAACATGTCTAGAAGTATGTCTCTTTATGGACGTGCTCCAGCCGAGCGAACAATGAGCCGCCCATTAGGACAGGATTTTGATGAAAGGTATGTAGTTAATATTTAATTTAAATATTTTTAATAAATTAAATTTTGATAAAAGAATAAAAACATTTAATTAATGTAATTGAAATGTCTTTTTTGTAAAGCAAAACAAACCTCAATAAAATTTTAATATTTTATCAAGTATTAATAAGCTTGTGTCCGGACATTCAAAAACTTTGAGTTTATGTAATATTTACTGTAAACAGGAATTTTGACAGTCTGTTAATCACAATAATATTTAAAAATTACGAACTTTACAAAATATATTAATAAAAAACAAAAAAACTCTTAAAATTAAACTATCCGTAAATCAATCCTTTTCTAAAATGCCAAAAATAAATAATTCACAACAAAAAGCACATTAGTATATGCATCGATGAATTTTCATAGTTAGTGGGTGTTACTAGTACATAGTTGTTGTACTTTTTTTTATTTTTTCCAAATATATTTTAGCATTATTTTTAAATTTTTTAAGTAAAAGTTTTCACAAAAAATATAGAATAATTTTATAAATTTTGATTAAAATTTTTTTAAATTTAATTATATTTTTACAATTTATTTCAATAATTATTTAAAAATTCTTTTTATTTTTCAAAACTTTTTTAAATAAATTTATTTGAAGCATTTGTTCTTCCATTATTTTAAATCTATAGGTGATCATAATTAATATATATTTATATTGATTAAGCATTAAATCTCCCAAAATAAAAATTTTTTAATGATTTTTTTATTTTTCCTTGTGATTATTTTTTACTAAAATTTTTAAATTTTATTTTACTAAATAATTCTGTTAATTAGGGGGACAATAAAAATTAATTTATTTTGTCTTAAAATATTCCTAAAGCCAATTCTCTTTAAATTAGGTATAGTAATAACAACTAAAACAGTTGTTATTGCCTATTAAATATTTTAATTATTATTATATTTATTTGTTTAAGGATAATTGACCATTTTTATAATTTTAATTTTTTGTTTTTTTAAAATAATTTAATTGGTTATTTTTATCGTTTATTCTATTATATTCTTCTTTATAGTATGTTTTTTTTTCAATTTTGTAACAATTCTCTTTATTTTCGAATTATTAGAAACAATTTCCTAACATTTTTTAATTAAAAAATTCTTTGTTGACTTTTAATCTCTTATAAAATATACCTATTTTATTTCTCATTATTAACATATATCCTTTACTAAAAAACAAATTCCTCCATGTCTAGGCTTTACTCCTTTATTTTATTTATTTTATGTATTTTTTACAAACACGGAAACTCATCTGCTTAACAAAAAAAGTGAGGAAAGGAAGGTTAAATTGAACTTGCTGCATAATAAATAAATTCTTTTTTTATTTTAAAATGCTTTTTCACATTAAGTTGAAGGATTTAGTAGATTGAAATAAATAAATAAATAAAATTTTATTTAGTTTCCTTTATTTCCTTATTTAGTTAAAATATTTAAAATATATTTAAAATATATATCCTTTAAAAATTTAAAATACAACCCTCACTTAAAATGCAATTTTCTCTTAAATAAAATAATTTTTAAAGTATCAATAAATATTTTGATATTTTTGTGTCCTTCAGTTTATCTCTCTTCTGATTAATTGAGAAATTAACTTTTATGGATAAAATTTTGTTTTAGGAGATAGTAACTTTAAAATTATTTCCTATTATGGAGTCGGGGACTCTGTAAATGCTTTTAATTACAGCTTGGATTTCCGTTTTAAAAATTTTTAAATAATTATATTTTTCTCTCTCATTTATTTTTTATCAAATTAGCTCACAACTTTACAATAAAAAATCCTTATTTTTCCAAATGTCAACTCTAAAAACTTTTTTCTGTCCCCCTTGTTAGTAAATGGCAGTAGAAACAAAAATTGCGTCAAGGGAACGTGTTAACATTAGCGCTTAGCAATTTGCCGCATCTCCTCTCTTTTCTTTTTTAACTTCTCTCAATAATTCTAAATAAATGCTTCTCCAATTTCGCCACATTTTTTGCCAACCCAAAGGGGAATTTTTTTAACATGGACGGGTAACTCTCCATTTAATTGTTGGCTTTCTCTATTAGTTTTTTTTTGTTTTTAGTTATATACTTACCTCATTACTTTTAATTTAGACTTTCAAAATTTTTATTTAAAATTATTTTTTTGTTTTAATTTTTAGTTGGGGACTTGAGAAAATTTCAGTAGAGTTGTAATTATTACCTGGGTGGTATTAGGTATATATTAATGAGAGATGAGTAGTATTTTCTTAAACTTTTCCGTCTAATCTCTAAAGTTTTTGTCTAATTCTTTTTATGAATTAAGTAATCCTAATTATTAAATTTCAAGCTTCAAAATCCCTCTCAAAATCTGAATTTTCGAAGTAACCCCCCCCCCCCCGTCTCAAACATTCTAGTCATAAATTTCATGAAATAACGCTTTAATTTAATATATTTTAAAGGAGTACAATAATGGACAGTGAATATAGAATAGTCCTCAATGTTGGAGGTGTTCGACATGAAACATATAAACATACACTTAAAAAGATTCCAGCTACACGACTAAGCAGACTTACACCTAATTTGGCTAATTATGATCCTGTTTTGAATGAGTAGATTTTATTTGATTTTTAAAACGTTTTATTAACTAATTTAAAGATATTTCTTTGATCGGCATCCAGACGTTTTTGCACAAGTGCTTAATTATTATAGAACGGGGAAATTGCATTATCCACTTGGTTGGCATTTATAAAATAAAGAATATAAAAATATTATATACTCAGTATTGAGCCCATAGCATTGAGGGGTTTTTAAGATTTTGTTATGTTGCTATAATTCTGTAAAGTACCTGAAAACTCGGTTATGATCGGGGTTTCCTTAAAATTTTGCGTTATTCTATCGAAACATATTTCCCTATTTTATTACTTTTTTTACTATTTAGATGTCTGTGGTCCACTTTTTGAAGAAGAACTCAAGGTTAGAGTTGTTAAAAGTATTTTTAAATAAAATCTTAATAAAAAATCTGAAAAAAAATTTTAATTTTTTAATTTAGTTTTGGGGAATAGATGCAAACGAAGTGGAAAGTTGTTGTTGGTAAGTGAATAAACAAATATATTTGGATGAATTTATTTTCTTTTATTTTGCGAATAGGATGACGTATACCACACATAGAGATACTCAAGAAGTTCTTCAAAATTTGGAAAAGTTAGATCTTGATGATGAAGCTATGAAAGATGAGGTTAGAATGAAAATAAAAGAAAAGAAAATTTTTACTTTTATTTATCATTAAATATAATAATTAGTAAGAAAAATAATCTGATAATTCTTAAAGTTTTACTTTAAAGGAGAAACTCTACAGGCGGTTTGGACTTGACGAAGAATTTCGAAACAAAGAATTAAATTTATGGCAAAAAGTAAAGCCTAAGATGTGGCGTTTGTTTGATGAACCTTCTTCAACTACTGGGGCGAAGGTAACTTCATTAAGTATATTCCTAGTAGCTCTTTTATTCCTTATTTTATCCGTCCTATTTTCGGTATACTTCAGCTTTCCTGCTCTTTTTTTATTCACCTTCGATGTTCAGCTTATTTATTTTCTTTTATCTAGATAGTCGCAGTAATCTCAGTATTTTTTCTTATTTGTGCCATTCTTGCCTTTTGCCTTAAAACACATCCAGGATTGAGAGTTGAGGATCCAGGCAGTTCTCAAATACAAGAAGAAACATTAGCAATTAATTTATCAAATAATTCTTCTTTTAATTCTTCTATAAAACCTTCAAGAGAAAAACCTCCTCCACCTTTACAAAATGAACAACAACACGAACATCAACATCCAACCCAAAAACCTTTTTTTAAATATAGAACAGAATCGATAGGATCTGATCCTGTTAATACAAAACCACATCCAAGCTTTTTGGTTAATTTTTAAATTTTTTGTCAAAGTTTTCTTTAAAAAATATTTTTAGATAATTGAAACTATTTGTAATATTTGGTTTACAATTGAAATTTTAATTAGGTAGGAATTAATGAATTATTTAATAATCCCCTGTAAATATCTATTTTCATTTAGATTCTTCACATGCCCATCAAAACTTGATTATTTCAAATCCCCTGTAAATATTATTGATATTGTTGCAACTGTTAGTTATTTAATTTTTTATAAAATTTATTAATTATAAATTTAGGTAACATTTTATATAGACTTTTGTTTAACTACTTGGTTTGAGGCAACATCTGATTTAGAATTCTTTTCAATAATTCGAATTTTGAGGCTTTTTAAACTTACACAGCATTCACAAGGATTGAAAATATTGCTTTATACATTGAGGTATTTTTATTTGAATAAAATACTACTACTATTAGCTTTTAGAGGTTGGAAGGTGTTATAATTAACCAAAATAATATTTATTTTTAATAAGTCTCCCCCTCCCCCTCCTCCCTCATAAAGAGTCCATAAGATTGTTAAACTAAATTTAGAAGGATAGAAAATCTTTTTTTGTCATTCTTGCAAATAACTTTGTGTAAATAATTGATAATTATTAATATATTTAACTCTCTCCGAATTTTAATTTTCTTTAAAAATATTTTTTAACTAATTAATTAAATTATAGAGCATCAGCAAAGGAGTTAATGCTTCTTGTATTTTTCCTTTTATTGGGCATTGTTGTGTTTGCTTCTTTAATTTATTATGCTGAACGTTTAGAAGAAAATCCTGAAAATCAGGTTAAATTAAATTTATTTTTAAAAAATATTTTTTTATTTTTAGTTTCATTCAATTCCTCTCGGTCTTTGGTATGCAATTGTTACAATGACTACAATTGGTTATGGGTAACTTAAATTTTTAAATAATTGTTATTATTATTTTTTAGTGATATGACTCCCCATACTTGGAGTGGAAGATTAATTGGTTAATAAATAAAAAATAATTTAAATAAATTAATTTAAAAAATAAAGGTTCAATCTGTGCATTCACTGGTGTATTAACAATTGCTTTACCTGTACCAGTTATTGTAGCAAACTTTGCAATGTATTATTCACACACTCAGGCTAGAAGTAAAATGCCAAAAAGGAGAAGAGGGGTTTTAAGTATGGAACAGGTAAATTAATTTTTTGAGGGAATTTTGGGTGAATGAATTTTTCCTAGTTAAATTTTTATGTGAAAAATTTATCGAGTTAATTTTCGAGGGAAACTTTTTTGCCTAGGCTTTTCCTGGGGTTTCCTTTGGAACTATATTAATTCAAAGACTCAACTCATTCAGATAAAACAGCAACCACCTCCTGGTCACCCCCAACAAAGGCGATTACTACTTGCAAGTGCAAAATCTTCAAATGCCACAAGCACATTCGAGGCTAACAATAACAACACCATTAACAATTCCCCTCCTCTTTATTTAAAAAATAGAGCAACAAAAATTCAAAATAATATTTCTGCAACTTCCCCAACACTTTCATCAACAAGAAATTGTATAATAAATAGTTTTAATGAAAATAATGATCTACAAAAGACCGGCTCGTATAGAAGAAGGTCTGGGGAAAAAGTTTCTCAAAAAGAATTAGCAGCTTCTGAAATGTCTGCGAAAAGTACAACACTTTTATTAAACACAAATATTAAATCTCCAACAAAAATGTCAACAATTATATCTGGTGGAAGTGATGATGGAAGTTTTGTTGAACCTTTAGATAATAATAAAACTTCGAATATTATATGAAAAAAGGAAGAAAGAAGGAAGAAAACTAGAATTATTACGGGTTTTATTTTAAAAAATGTGAAAGTTTGCTTGATAATGCCGAAAATATTTGTTGTTTGTACCTTTAATTGTTGGGGTTATATGTATACCGTATATGCTCTATTAATTACCCTCTCTCAAATAATTACCCCCGCTCTATTAATTACTCCCTCCAGTGAGAGTTCGAAACAATAATTACCCTCTCTCAAATAATTACCCTCTCTAATAATTGCCCCCCTCCTATTTTCTATAAAAATTTTAAAAATATTTATTAAAAATCATAATAAATTTCAATAATGGAATATTTTAAAGATCAATATAAAAAAGATATGGAGAGATTAAAAGGATTTTGGGAAATATCGAGAAATTTATGTAGATATCCAGGGATTAAGAGAAGTTGATATAGGAAATGAAAAACTAAGAAACTTTAGAAGCCTTTATATATCCCAAGATAGAAATATTGCTGATATCTACCACTTTAGAGTACATTATATCGGAATATATTAATGGAATATAAATTATATTCCTTAACTAGGATCATACAAATGTGTATACATACCCATGGTGTCTTTATATATCCCAGGACGGAAGCATTGGTGTCATATTACCATTTTGGGCTACATTATTTCGGAATATATTAAGGGAATATGGATAATAATAGAAACTTGAACATTTATCGCCGCATTCGGTAATATATTGTGTAAATTCCTTTACACATGTTTATCAAAAACAAAAGCATACACAGGTCGAAACAATAATTGCCCTCTCTCAAATAATTACCCCCGCTCTATTAATTACTCCCTCCAGCGAGAGGTCGAAACAATAATTACCCAGGGTAATTATTAGAGCATATACGGTATGTATTTGTTGTTGGTTTTGAAGCAAAGCTTTTTTATTTGAAAAAGAGATAAAAGAAAGGATTGTTTGTCAACAATAATTAATCATAATCAACTAATTTTTAAATTTTCTTTTTGTATATATTTTTGTTTAATTTAAGTTTCCTCTCAAAAATTCCCTTTTTAATAAATCTAATAATAATTTTGTTTTATTTTTCTGATACTTAGCCTTTCCCAATTTAGATGTTTAAATGATTTAAAACTTTATCTAAATTTATTTATAAATAGAAATTAACAATAATAATTAGTAAACTTATATTGAAAAAGATTGAAGAGGAAATTAATTATAAATTTTTAATTTTAATAAACCGGTGATTGTTTAATATTAAATATAATTATTTTTAAATATTTTTTTGTATAAATAAAGAATTTAATGTGTTGTTATTTAAATAAAGATAAAGCTATTTTTTACTGAGAAACACTGCTTCACTTCAGATGGTAATGAATTATAGGTAGGTAGATGATGAATGAGATATAGTACATACTATTATGTTTTTATTATCTATTTTTTATTGTATTAGTGGTAAATATGTACATATGTAAGTACATGCCTATATGTAAACTAATGGCCTTTATTTTTAAAATAATGATAACAATTTTCAAGCATTTTTGAAATTTATGTCTTCCGTTTTTATCCCAATTTCCCTTTATATGCCTTTGAAATACTTTGAACTTTTCTAGTTAACTCCATGGTAACGAGTAAAGTTGTTGTACTATGTTTTACTTTTACGTAACCAAGCTTTTTAATTTTTAATTAATTTTTTCTCTCTCTCTCCCTGTTCATTTTTAACAATTTTTATGAATAGAAATGGAACTTAGTTATTTGTATTTCCATTTTTTCTAGACTAGGCAGTTTTTATGAATATAGAATTTTATGAACATAAATTTTAAAAAATAAATTAGCAATTTACTTAAATAATATTTTTTACTAAAAATAGTTTTTTCTCTCTTTATTTTTATTGTTTTTACTTGTTTTAGGAATTCATTTTAAATTAATTAAGTTTCCTTTTTTGAAATATTTTTTTCGAAATTAACTTTAAAAAAATTTATTTTTTAAAAATACAACTATTTCCTCAAATACCTGAATAACCAACAATCTTTTTCAATTTTTCTTTGTATTTTTTCAATGTATCGGCAATTGATTATCCATAAAGAGATATAAACCTGTATTAATGGATAAAAGATTACGCCTATCAAGAGTTTTGAATGATATACTAGAACTCGTTCTCGTTTAGGTAAAAAAAAGCTCATTACTAAAAAAGTACTTTAATCATTATCCTTTTAATTATTTTTCTTTTATGTATATAAAGTGCTTCCAATTAACAAAAGAACGACATACGAATGACAATAATAATTGCCTAAAGAACGTTTAAAATTATTAAAATTTTTGCTATTCTTTAGCCATAAATTGTTATATTATTCTTTTATTTTCATGTACTTTATTACGTCATATAATAATTACATACATGTTTGTTAAAATAAAAAATATTTTTTACATTAAAAATTAGAAAGGATTATTTTTCTATAAATTATTAAATTGTACTTGTAGTTTTCTTACACACATTCCATTTAACAAACTTAAAGAAGCTAGGCGGGATTTATTAATATATGGAAAGGTTTTTAAGGATATATCAGCTAATTTTCAGTTCAAGAGTTCAAAGTTTATTAAAGTAAAAATAATTTATTACTTTGCTTGTTCGTCATGAATTTTTTAAAATATCCTTTTTAAATAAAGAATTCAAAAATAAGAATATTTTTTAAACTTAAAAATTCTTTTTCTTTTTTAAAATCCTTCCAGCTGTTCCTTTCAATAATAACTTTTATTTCCTATCCATCCATATCCTCAATTTAATAAAATTTTTAAAAAGTACCTAAAATTTTTTATGGACTCTTGTTCCATTTTTTTATTTTTGTCTCCATTTTCTAAATAAAATATATCATATTCTCTTTTACGTAAAATATGCTTGATATTTTTTAATAATGACGGCAATTGTCTTTTTTGTCATTTATATAAGCTTTTTATTTTAAATCGAAAAGAATTTTCTGGAATTTTTTGTTAGGTTTCAATATTCTTCCTTTTAAATTAAAAAAATTTTTAGTTTGAAAAATATTTCTTTAGTCTGAATTGCTATTTCAAATTATTTTTTCCTGCTTTTTTTGATCAACTATTCACAATTAAATTATCATTTATTTCATTTTTAAATTTGTAAAAGTGCAAACGATGAAGCTTATAGAATTGGCTGGGTTAAATTATACTAAATTTACTAATTTTTTGTAGACCAAATGAAAGTTTTTGAAAGAATTTTAAAATTCTTAGAAATTCCGAAAATTATGTATTAATAATGAAATTTAAATTACTTAACTTTTAATATGCAACTTAGAAACATTTTAAAAAATAATTATATTTTTGTTTCATTCTTTCCTAATTGGCTTTTACTTTCTTTAGATTTCCAAAAACCTTTGATGGACTAAAAATATTTTTAAATTAAATTTTCTATGCATTTTTAAAATTTTACTTTATTTTTTTGTTCAAATTATTTTTTGATTGCTTTTTCTTTTTTTTTATTTTAAAATGTAAAGGGGCTGGACGGTGGCAGCTTTATTCTCTTTTTTAATGTTCTTTTAAAGATATTCATCACGAAATTATTTACGTATTGTTCTAAATATATTCACACCCACATTTACATAAATATATACTTTTATCTTTTAAATATTCTCATTTAGATTTTTGTCTTTTTTACAGGGTGCGGCATAAGTAATTGCACACTTGTTTTCTCTCATAACTTTATTAAAACACAATAAAATAAAATCGAAATACAATCAAATGATAGAGAATTAAATAGGGAACAAAAATAATCAAGAAAATTCGAGATGCCCACCCTTGGCTTTGATACAGAGGCAAAGGCGCGAAGAAAAATTTTCGCAAATAGCACGCACCTCTTTGAGTGTAATTAAGAGCCACTCTCGGGTGAGAGAATGTCGCAGAGACTTCAAACTTTTTTGAGGCTTAGTACAGGACCTGGACTCCAAAATAGACCAAAAAGGTCAATCCATCGAATTCAAATCGGGGGAGTAGGGCGGTCATTCCTGAGCGCAGATATAACCAGAAAAATTGGCCTTGCACCAGTCCTTAACTTCTTTTGCCTTGTGTGCCGGAGCAGAGTCCTGTTGGAAAATCCAGACTCTGCGACCAAAATGGCTCTTGAACCGAGGCTTCACAACACGCTGAAAAAATTCTCGCAAGTAATAGTCTTTATTGACTTTTACCACAGGATCCACGAAATAAGGGGTTTTTTGACTGACGCGCAAATACCGGCCCAAACCATGACAGATTGGGGATGTTGGGAATGAGTGATAAGCTTATCGGAAAGAGGAGATTCTGTAGTCCAGATTCTATAATTTTGATGGTTGTGAACGGCTTATATTGTAAAAATTTTTTCGTCTGATAAAAAAATGTCTGGACATGCGTGCCACTGTTGGAGGAGTTTGCATCTTGCAAGCCTAACTTTTTTTGTTTTTTCTGTTAGCAGTTGTGCTTTTTGGATTTTGTAGGGTATTAACCCTAGTTTATTTTTAGCTATTCGTCTGACGGTTCTCTCACTAATTCCGGTTTCACGAGCGACTTTTCTCATGGAGAGTCGAAAATTGCGATACACCCAAATTTTGATCATTTTAATATTCTTGGAAGTGCTGACGGAATGCGGTCTTCCACTTTTTTGTAAGTTCTTAGTTGTGCCATCATTACTAAATTAATTTCAAAAAAATTTTCTCCCAAAAAATTTTCACCAGAATTTTTTGAAAGTGTATTGTACAGTGCTCTTTGGGACATTCAAAAGAGATGAAATTTTGCGGACTGAATTTTTCTGCAAAAAAAGTGAGATTATAGAATCACGTTAACTAGCCATAATAGAGAATTGAATGAGCTAAAAAATAAGCCTAAAATCAATTAAAAATATTGACACCAAAAAAAGTTATAAGGAATTTAAAAGTGTGCAATTACTTATGCCGCACCCTGTAAATAAAAATTTCTTGTAGATAGTATTGAAACCTTTAAATATCCACATCCATTAATATCATTTAGGTGGAATCGTTAAAGGATTTTTAATTAAAAAATTAGTAAATACAGTAAATAAATATTTGCTAATTATTTATTTATTCATTTTTATTTTTTGTTTTTAAATTTTAAAATTCTACAAAAATACAAATAAACTTGTTTTTAAAATTTTGAAAGAAATTTTTTTATCTTTACTGGAAGCATTGTGTACATATTTATTTACCCACACACACACATTTTTGATGGCAAAAATGCACTTTTTAAAAATTCTTTTGAAAAGACGTTCTTTGGATTGTTTAAAAAACACTCTACGAATACTTCATCCCCCCTTTTATCTGTTCCTTCCATTCCTTATAAAAGCTGCCTTACTCTTTGCTTTCACAGCTTTTGTCCTTTCCCTCGTGTGGCAGTTAGTAGCTTTACATTCGAACACTGACGGCTGCATTTTTTTATTTTTTTTATTTAGTCTAGTATTAGTAGTGAATATATATTAGTTTGTTGTACTATGCATCTGCTGGATTATTCTAGAATTTTAATGCTAATGAAGCTTAAAAGCAATAAAATTATGTATGCTAATGCAGACTTAATATCTATTTGCGTTTATGAATGATGTTTAAATTTTATTTGAAATAGGAAATTTAGAATGGCCTGGGCCGGTTTTCTAGGTTAATTTAAAGGTCCAGGTCATTCAAATTTTTCTCTTTTTGTATATTTGGCAAAAATATTCATTTTTAATTTAAAAAGTTTTTTTAGAGTTTTTGGGTCGATTCAGATAAAAAAAACAAAAACCCAGAAAATAACAAGTTTTCTTGCTAAATCCCGTTCTGTTCTCTAAAATGTAATTTTTCACCTAACCTACTATCTGAATTGAGATTGTAAAGATTATTTACATATATATTGTTTACTTGGATATGTAATCCATAACAAATAAAAATAAAAATGGCAAAAAATATTGACAAAAACAATTGTCTGGCATTTCTGTGTATTTCTATATATGGCAAAAATATTTACTATTTATCGTTAAATATATAAATTGTTTTTGTATTGAAATAATTTTAAATTTTTTATTTATTTTTTTTTTCTTCAAAATAAAATTTTTACTTCAATTTTTTACAAAAAATTATTACAAAAAATTTTAGTTACTTAATGATATTTTTAATATATCATGAAGTAAATTGCGGGTAATTTTTCACATTTTTACAAAAAAAAAGTTTTTTTGTGCAACGCTCTAAAATAAAGCGTTCTTGTCTATTTCCACATTTTTTTCGTTCCACTATACTAATTATTTTATGAAAATCTTTTGTTTAATTAAAACTTTTTTAAAAATACTTTTTTATCGTAATATTTAAAAATTTTTACTTATTTTTGTAGATTTATTTTTTAAAAATATTTTTCAAAAAAATATTTAAAATTATTATGACAGCTGACTATAATTATTAAAAAATAAATAATATTTACGACAACGGATAGAGTCGACATTATTTTTATTTTTTTAAGGAACATTAATTATTATCATGAATTTTAAATCCAAACATTTTTGCGGTTTTTTATTTTTAATTATTTTATTTTTATATAAAGTTTCTTTTAAATATTAAATTAGG